>JAPDNY010000011.1:103364217-103506717 GCA_029375565.1 Gekko gecko
GACCCCGCTCCTGATGATGGATAGAATACATCAGACAAACGAAGAACGTGCAGAGTAGTTCAACTTGCGTAACCGGTACCGTTTGCAGCATCTTTGGTGTATGCGCAGGATTAAAATTGGCCGGAGGCTTCCGGTGGTTTCTTTTTGCAGAGAATACCTGTCGCCCTGTCTCCTAGAGGGCGGCGTGGAAACAAAATCCGTGCTCCCAAGAGCTTAACGCTGTGAGCAGAGTTCCCTCTAAGCTGAGTTAGTGTGAGCTAGCTCATAGTTTTTTTAAGCCTCCGGCTCATGCATTTTCGTCCTCGCTCGGGCAGGTGAGCTCCAGAACAAACTCATTTACGCAGCAGCCAAATCCCTCGCTCACAGCTTAAAGGCCAGCAGCTCACAAAGTAGAATTTCTGCTCACAAGACCCCACAGATTAGAGGGGAGCATTGCAGCCAGTGTTCCCTCTAAGCTGAGTTAGTGTGAGCTAGCTCCCAGTTTTTTTAGCCTCCGGCTCACACATTTTTTGTCTTAGCTCAGGAAAGATGGCTCCAGAGCAAACTAATTTACGCAGCAGCCAAATTGCTCGCTCACAACTTTAATGCCAGGAGCTCACAAAGTAGAATTTTTGTTCACAGGACTACACGGCTTAGAGGGAGCATTGCAGCCAGTGTTCCCTCTAAGCTGAGTTAGTGTGCGCTAAAGGTAAAGGTTCCCTTGCTCGAAAGCCAGTCGAATCCGACTCTAGGGTTGCGGTGCTCATCTCCGTTTCAAAGCCGAAGAGCCAGCGCTGTCCGAAGACGTTTCCGTGGTCACGTGGCCGGCATGACCAAACACCAAGGCGCACGGAACGCTGTTCCCTTCCCACCAAAGTGGTACCTATTTATCTACTTGCAATTTCTTGCTTTCGAACTGCTAGGTTGGCAGGAGCTGGAACTGGAGACGGGAGCTCACTCCGTCATGCGGCACTCTCGGGTCTCGAACTGCTGAACTACTGACCTTCCACAGCCTGCAGTTCAGCGTCTTAACCACTTGAGCAGCTCACAGCTTTTTAAAGCCTCCGGCTCACACGTTTTCGTCCTCGCTCGGGCAGGACGGCTCCAGAGCAAACTAATTTTACGCAGTAGTCAAATCGCTCGCTTACAACTTTTAATACCAGCAGCTCACAAAGTAGGATTTTTGCTCACCGGACCCCACAGCTTAGAGGGAGCATTGGCTGTGAGTATGGGTGACAGTCGGAAGGGGCAGTTGGTGTAAGAGCTGGCCGCGGGTGGCCGCGGGTGTTGGTTTCTGTAGAAGAATAAGCCACAGGGGCGTAGCCAAAGGAGAAGGCTGGTGCCAGGGGTAGAGGAGAGCCTCACACAGGTGTTCCAGGAAAGGGGTCCAAGGCCTAAGAGGCGACGAAGGGGAGAGGATTGGCTTGTCCCTGGGAGATGGCTGGATCCACACAAAGATGCTTCACACCCTTCTATGGGGTCTTTGGTAACTCAGTGTTGGGCACAGAGGGCAAATTTTGCCTTTGGTTCAGTATTGCCCCCGAGGGCAGCTCCCCTCTGCAACAATTAGCCAGTTTGGTGTAGTGGTGAAGTGTGCGGACTGGGAGAACCGGGTTTGATTCCCCACTGCTCCATAGGCACCCACTGGTGCGACCTTGGGTCAGTCACAAGCTCTCTCCAGAGCTGTTCTCTCAAGAGCAGTCCCCGCCTACCTCCCAGGGTGTCTGTTGTGGGGAGGGGAAGGGAAAGGAGATTGTAAGCCGCTCTGAGACTCCCTTGGATAGCGAAGGGTGGGTATAAATCCAATCTCCTGTTCTTCCTAAGCAATCTGTGGTCTGTTTTTATTATCTGTATTTTTATGCAGGGTCAGAATTCTGATATGCCCCCGGTCAGTGTTCCCTCTAAGCTGAGTTAGTGTGAGCTAGCTCACCGTTTTTTAGCCTCCAGCTCACACGTCTTTGCCTTAGCTCAGGAAGGAGGCCCAAGGGCAGACTGATTTATGCAGCAGCCAAATGGCTCGCTCACAACTTTAATGCCAGCGGATCACAAAGTAGAATTTCTGCTCACAAGACTCCACAGCTTAGAGGGAGCATTGGCCCCAGTAAAATAATTGCCTGCCAGGCGGGCAGCCGCGCTTTGTTCCCAAACTGAAACAAGGTTCCCCGAAGCAGGCTGCCGTTGCTGGAAATACTTCTTTTGCCCTTCGGGCCTCCTGGGGCGGCAGATACCTGACTCCCAGCTTCATGACCCGGCAGGCCAAACTCCATGACACTGAGTCGGCTCAGGTAGAAAGGAGCATCTCGTAGGCCGATCTCTGTTCCCACGGCAACCGGAGCGGCTGCCATGGCGGTGAGCAAACAGGAGGGCCCCTTCCGCTCCGCCCTCTTCCTCCTCCCCAGCGACTGGGCGACTCCGGGCACCTCCATCCGGGAGTCAATATTGACCGAGGGCGGCCGGGAGTCGTGGGACCGGATTGGTGATTTGATATTTACAGGCCTCGCCCGGCGAAGCCACTACTTGGGAGCGGCTGTCGGCAGGGTTCCCTCTAAGCTGAGTGAGCGTGAGCCAGCTCACAGTTTTTTAGCCTCCGGCTCACGCATTTTTGTCTCAGCTCAGGAAGGGATGGCTCCGGAGCAAACTAATTGATGCAGCAGCCCAATCGCTCGCTCACAATTTTAATGGCAGTAGCTCACAAAGTAGAATTTTTGCTCACAAGACTCCGCAGCTTAGAGGGAACATTGGGTCAGCTGTCCGGCTGTGGAGTCTGGAGCAAATGCTCCGCTCAAGCTGTAGCGGCCATTTGCTCGCATTGTGTCAGTCCTGCAAAGGCGAGATGGAAGCAGACGCTAAAATCTAGTAGCTCAACAACTCAGCTAAGGGTTCACTGTTACAGGCCTGGAATATGGTTCCTACCTTGGGGGGAAAAATTGGCTGAAATGCTCTGGAAAGTTAGAATATCTATATTGATCTCGGGAGGTGAATTTGGCGGTTTCAGCCGAGAGAGTGTAACTGGCCCAAAGTCACCCAGCAAGCTTCCATGGTAGAGTGCAGATTCGAACCTGGGTCTCGCAGATACACCGTGCTGCTTGCTTACAGTTGGTGGCCAACCCTTCTCTATATCTGTTCTGAGAGCCCGTGTGGTGTAGTGGTTAAAGCCTTGGATTGGGATCTGGGTGACTCAAGTTCGAATCCCTGCTTCCACGGAAGGTTGCTGGGTGACCTTGGGCCAGTTACATACGTTCAGACTAACCTACCTTGCAGGGTTGTTGTGAGGATAAAATGGAGAGAATGATACAAGCCACGTTGGATCCCCATTGGGCGGAAAGCGGGTTATAAATGAAGTAAACAGGGCTTTTTTGGTACAAAAAGCCCAGCAGGAACTCATTAGCATATTAGGCCACACCCCTGACAGCACCGCTCATTAGCATATTAGACCAAACCCCAATGTTACCAGAATTGTGGTCATCCAGCCACACCCACCTCTCACTTCTTATTCTGTTTACCTTCTTTGTTGTCAAAACCCAGGGCTTTTTTTTGAAGCAGGAACTCCTTTGCATGTTAGACCACATACCCCCAATGTAGCCAATCCTAATGAGTTCCTGCTGTTGGGTGTGGCCTATTATGCTAATGAGTTCTTGCTGGGTGTGGCCAACTCAGGAGCCAGCCGGAACTCCGTTCCTGTGCGTTACTGCCCCAAAATAGCCCTGGAAGTAAATAAATACCTTAAAGAAAAAGGAGGAGGAGGAGGAGGAGGAGGAGAAGAAGAAGAAGAGACTGGATTTCTACCCTGCCCTTCACTCGGAGTCTCAGAGCGGCTTACAATCTCCTTTCCCTTCCCCTCCCCACAACAGACACCCTGCGAGGGAGGTGGGGCTGAGAGAGCTCTTTCAAAAACTGCCCTGGAGAGAACAGCTCTGAGAGAACTTGTGACTGACCCAAGGTTACACCAGCAGCTGCATGTGGAGGAGTGGGGAATCAAACCCGGTTCTCCGAGATTAGTCCGCTCATTTAACCACTACTCAGTAGAACGCCATTTCATTTTGTTTAAATGACTCCCGATGGAGCAACTTGGATCCTGTCCAGCAGGGGGCAGTAGTACATTTCCCCCAGGTACACTTTGGCGAATCCCTTTTAATTGAAGTCGTGGCAACCCAAATCACTTGCTTTGTGTTCTTCTGTTCCCCTTGGGAAGTGCACGCTAGGGTTGCCGGCTCTGGGTTGGGAAATTCCTGGAGATTTGGGGCTGGAACCCGGGGAGGGCAGGGTATGGGATCAGGACCTCATTAGGGTATAATGCCACGGAGTCCATCCTGCAAAACAGCCATTTTCTACATTTCCCTCCATAATTGTGATCTGCACTGTGGAAGCACAAGTATAATCTTATGCTACAGGAACGAAAGAAGGGTTGGGCATATTTATAACAGGGAATCCCGCCCCCCCTTTTCACTTCTAACTTGTCACTCTTCCTCTTAAATCACCAACAATCTGCCATATGCCAAAGACCACAGCTAGGGGGTGGGGGATATGTAGGGTTCCGACACAGATGAGCAGGGGAAATTGATCTCTCTGGTCCGGAAATCAGTTGTGATTCCAGGAGATCTCCAGCTGCCGGTTGGCAACCATACCGCATGCCCAAGAAGACGTACATGCACCCCAGAAGAGAGGTAAAGGTAAAGGTTCCCTTGCTCGAAAGCCAGTCGAATCCGACTCCAGGGTTGCGGTGCTCACCTCCGTTTCAAAGCCGAAGAGCCAGCGCTGTCCAAAGACGTTTCCGTGGTCATGTGGCCGGCATGACTAAACACCAAGGCGCACGGAAGGCAGCTCAAATACTTCCCCTGCTGGTAAGGTCCCCTACGAGGGTATTTGTACCGTTCTGGAATAGGCGTCTTCCCAAAACCAGAAATGAATTTCTAGGCTCCTTTCAATTAAATCACAAGAGTTTCCGGTTAAACATTAGGAAGAACTTCCTGACAGTCAGAGCGGTTCCTCAGTGGGACAGGCTTCCTCGGGAGGGGAACATAAGAACATAAGAGAAGCCAATGTTGGATCAGGCCAATGGCCCATCCAGACCAACACTCTGTGTCACACAGTGGCCAAAAATACCAGGTGCCATCAGGAGGTCCATCAGTGGTGGTGGGCTTTCCTCCTCTGGAGGTTTTCAAGCAGAGGCTAGAGGGCCATCGGACAGCAATGCGGATTCTGTGAACTTGGGCAGATCACAAGAGGGAGGGCAGGAAAGGTTGCCGCATCAGTGCTCAGTTCTCGTGGCCCTTTCTTACACGCCCAGGGAAACGCTGATTGCCACTTTGGCGGTCAGGAAGCAATTTTTCCCCAGGCCAGTTTGGCCGGAGATTCTGGAGGTTTTTTGTCATCTTCTGGGCGTGGAACAGCAGTCCTTGCGATTGAGTGGGGTGGAGGTATTTGTGAATTTCCTGCCTTGTGCAGGGGGTTGGACTAGATGACCCTGGGGGGCCCCTTCCAACTCTACGATTCTTTGATTCTAAAAAGAAAAGAAAAAAAAGCAAAACTTTCTGGTTTCAGGCTTGGATCTTCTATTTCAGCTTATTACTGGTGTTTCATGCCTCAGTGATTTGGGTTGAATTCCCCATTCTTTTTTTGCCAAATGCTCATCTCAGCAATCAAATGCGAGCCAGGAACCCAAAATGTAGCCAGGTGTGTAGCACCAGGTGGCAAAGCTATGAAATGGGAAGTCCCTGATTTGACTTTGCAGTCCACCCCAGGATGGCCTCAGCTCCCAACCTCCTTCAACAGGAGAGAGAGAGAGAGAGAGAGAGAGAGAGAGAGAGAGAGATTTCTGGCCTACCTTACAGGGAGGGTGTATTAAGGGATCAGTGAGAAAATAAACGTGACATGCCGAAAACTGGTTCGCACATCAGTGAGAGAAGGGGCCAAATCGGAGAGAGTTTGGAGACGTATCTTTCCGTTCGTGCTCCCGTCCTGCTGTGAATTCTGGGAGGGAAATCCCCGGCCAAGGACACCGTCAGCCTTTTTCTGAAGAAACGGGCTGGCTCCGAAATTGCTCTTATCAACACCAGCCCTCCCGTGGAGCGTTTTGTCCTTGGCCTCAGCAGGAAATTGATTTCTTACTTCCCCTCAAACTTGCTCATCCCGCCTGCTGTTTCTTAGATTTTCCTCCCGAGAGGGGAGGACAACTTAATCTCTTCGTGAGATGGGGAAAATACGGTCCTTCCTGGCACAGAGGAGACCCATGGGGGCCCGATCCATTCTCTGGAGCAGATATACCTTGCTATCTCGTGACTGTGGCTTCGGGGCTAGAACGGAGCGCTTGCACAAGGAAAATTGAGGTGGTGGGCACAGGCCTGAATCTAGGGGGGCTTGCATGGGGAAGAAGAAGAAAGAGATTGGATTTATACCCCGCCCTTCACTGCCCAAAGGAGTCTCAGAGCAGCTTACAAGCTCCCTTCCTCCCCTCCCCACAACAGACACCCTGTGAGGTAGGTGGGGCTGAGAGAGCTCTTGACAGAAACTGCTCTTTTTCAAGGACAGCTGTGCCAGAGCTTGTGACTGACCCAAGGTCACACCAGCAGCTGCATGGGGAATCAAACCCGGTTCTTCCAGATTACAGTGTGTGCTCCTAACCACTACACCAAAGAGCCAGTTTGGTGTAGTGGTTAAGTGCATGGACTCTAACCTGGGAGAACCGGGTTTGATTCCCCACTCCTCCACTTGCACCTGCTGATGTGACCTTGGGTCAGTCACAAGCTCTGGCACAGCTGTTCTCTCAAGGACAGTTTCTGTCAGAAGTTCTCTCAGCCCGACCTACCTCCCAGGATGTCTGTTGTGGGGAGGGGAAGGGAAAGGAGTTTGTAAGCCACTCTGAGACGCCTTTGGGCAGTGAAGGGCGGGGTATAAATCCAAACTCTTCTCTTCTTCTTCTTCAGACTGGCTCTTTACTTTCCACGGCAGTGTTGCCCTCAGTGGGTTACCCTTTCGTATAACTAAATGGGCACTTTACACCTTCCCAGAGAGTCTTGGAATATACAGGGCCTTCCGTTCACATGAACCCCAGCTTGCCCCCAATCTAGCGAGTCCCTTGCCAAGTCAGGAGGCATTTGGCGTGGCTGATGTCCGGAAGCTGAAGGCCCCTGAGCCATCCTCAGTTGGACATGTGCAAATATTGCAAATTACCATGGGGTGGGGGGCAGTGTTCCCTCTAAGCCGAGTTAGCGTGAGCTAGCTCACAGTTTTTTAGCCTCCAGCTCACACATTTTTGGCTTTGCTCAGGCAGGACGGCTCCAGAGCAAACTAATCTATGCAGTAGCCCAGTCACCCGCTCACAGCTTTAATACCGGTAGCTCACAAAGTAGAATTTTTGCTCGCAAGACTCCACAGCTTAGAGGGAGCATTGGTGTGGGGGGGTAAATAATTCCCCCCTCCCTGCAAACCTGGGCATTCCACGTCCCCAGATTCGCCTGGATTAAGGCTCTCTCTCAGATGTCGCGGTTCAGCCCGGTCCGGTAGATATATATACATCAGTTCGTCTTCCGGCCAGTCCTGTAACTTGGCCGCATAGCTCTTGAATTTGTGAGAGAACGCTCTGACGGAACGTCTCCCTTGCTTCAGGCCCGTAGCCGGATTCTGGCCCGCTCCTTTTCCATCGGGCCCTCATACTGTTCGCGGAGGGCCCACATAAAGGCGTCCACGTCTCGGAGTTCGGGCCCCCCCTGCTTTGTAGAGTCCCACGTACCAGTCCGCCACACGACCTCGCACCCGGGACACCGGATAGTCCACTCGATGCTCATCGGAGGGGAAGGTGTGGTCCCAGGAATCTGTGTATCTTGCAGCACAAAGAAGGCCAATTTCTCCGGGTTCCATCAAAAGTAACTTCCAGGACCTTTCTAGGAGGTGCAGGCACCGGGCAAGGAGAGGGGGGACGCCGGCAGGGCGATTTCGGCCTGTTGAACCGGTGCGGCTTCTTGCAGCCTCGAAGCCCGGAGCTTTAACTGTCTGATCCTTTAGGCTTGGAAATTTTGGGGTCTTTCCGGTACCCCTGGACTCAAATATTGCCCTTTCTCACAGAGGCTAACAGCCCGTGGCTCAAGGCGAGTGAATGCAGTCGGCCGCGTGAGACATCTAATAAGCCGTGGGAGAGGACGGGGGCTATAGAAATCGGAAACAAGGCGTGATGTAGTCATCTCCGGACCTGCATCTGCCGGGACTGAGGTACTCCGAACCAGTTTGGTGTGGTGGTCAAGTGCGCGGACTCTAATCTGGGAGAACCGGGTTTGGTTCCCCCACGCCTCCACTCGCGGCTGCTGGATGACCTTGGGCGAGCCGTAGTTCTGTCAGAGCTATTCTCTCAAGGGCAGTTCTTGGGAGACCTCTCTCAGCCCCACCTACCTCACGAGGTGTCTGTTGTGGGGAGGAGGAGGGAAAGGAGTTTGTAAGCCACTCTGAGATTCCGAGTGAAGGGTGGGGTATCCAATCTCCTCCTCTTCCTCCTCCTCCTCCTCCTCCTCCTCTTCTTCTGGTGGTGCAGTGGTTAAGTGTGCGGACTCTAATCTGGGAGAACTGGGTTTGATTCCCCACTCCTCCACTTTGCACCTGCTGGATGACCCTGGGCAAGCCGTAGTTCTGTCAGAGCTGTCTTTGAAAGAGCAGTTCTCGAGAGAGCTCTCTCAGCCCCACCTCCCTCACAGGGTGTCTGTTGTGGGGAGGGGAAGGGAAAGGAGTTTGTAAGCTGCCCTGAGACTCCGAGTGAAGGGCGGGTATAACCAATCTCTTCTCTACTCCTCTCTTCTCTGATCTGGATGGTCCAGGCTGGCCTAATATCAGACCTCAGAAGCTAAGCAGGGTCGGTTCTGGTTAGAACATAAGAACATAAGAAAAGCCAGTGTTGAATCAGGCCAATGGCCCATCCAGTCCAACACTGTGTGTCACACAGTGGCCAAAAATACCAGGGACCATCAGGAGGTCCAGCAGTGGGGCCAGGACACTAGAAGCCCCTCCCATGTTGACCTCACCCCAAGCACCAAGAATAGAGTGCATCACTTGCCCCAGAGTCCCTATCTATACCCTGTGGCTAATAGCCACTGATGGACCTCTGCTCCATATGCTTATCTAATTCCCTCTTGAAACTGTCCATGCTTGTAGCTGCCACCACCTCCTGTGGCAATAAATTCCATGTGTTAATCACTCTTTGGGTGAAGAAGGACTTCCTTTTATCTGTTCTAACCTGACCGCCCAGCAATTTCACTGAGTATTTGGATGGGAGTCCACCAAGAAGAAGGAGGAGAAGAAGAAGAAGAGAGGAAGACGAGTTTGATTTATACCGCCCTTCACTGCCCAAAGGCGTCTCAGAGCGGCTTACAAGCACCTTTCCTTCCCCTCCCCACAACAGACACCCTGTGAGGTAAGTGGCTGAGAGAACTCTAACACAAACTGTCCTTGAGAGAACAGCTGTGCCAGAGCTTGTGACTGACCCAAGGTCACATCAGCAGGTGCAAGGAGGAGTGGGGAATCAAAATCACTACACCAAACTGAAGAAGAAAAGAGATTGGGTTTATTCCCTTGCCCTTCACTCGAAGTCTCACAGCAGCTTACAAACTCCTCTCCCTTCCCCTCCCCACAACAGACACCTTGTGAGGTAGGTGGGGGCTGAGAGAGCTCTGAGAGAACTTGTGACTGACCCAAGGTCACTCAGCAGCTGCATGTGGAGGAGTGGGGAATCAAACCACTAAGCCTGCTCTGGTGGGGAGGGCGGGGGAGAAATCCAATAAACAAACCTGGTTTCCCCATATTAGCGTCCGCGCTCCTAACCACTATGCCCGACTGGCTCTCTGTTTGTCTCTTGCCTCTGAAACCCCACCAGGTTGCTATAAGTCAGCGATGAGCTGATAGGACTTCACACACTTCTTGAGGACTAGAAACCCGTCTTGTAAACCATCCACGTAACTGAAAGCTGGAGTCCTGTGTCCAGTTTTGGGCACCACACTTTAGGAAGGGTGTTGACAAGCTGGAGCGTGTCCAGAAGAGGGCGACCAGGGTGGTGAGAGGGTTGGAATCCAAGTCTTACGAGGAAAGGCTGAAAGAGTTGGGTATGTTTAGCCTGAGAAAGAGAAGGCTTAGAGGGGGACAGGATTGCAGTCTTCCAGTATCTGAAGGGCTGTCGTGTAGAAGATGGAGCAGATCTATTCTCTCTTGCTCCGGATTGCGAGACTAGATCTAATGGGTGGAAATGACAAGGGAGTCGTTACCGCCTAAATATCAGGAGAAACTCCCTAACTGTCAGAGTGGTTGAGCAGTGGAACAGTCTGCCTCGGGAAGTGGTGGATGCTCCTTCACTGGATGTTTTCAACCGGAGGCTGGATGACCATCTTTCAGGTATGTTGTAGGGCTATCTTTTGGCTTCGCTCCTGCAGAGTGCCGGGGGTTGGACTAGATGACCTGCAAGGTCCCTTCCAACTCGAACATTCTAGGATTCTATGAAAGCGGAGCTTCCGGCGGTGCTGAATTTTTCTGTTGGTGGCTTCAGTGGTCCCACTGTGTTGGAACGTATACTCCACCTGGCCTCTGAGCCCTGGGGAGAGCGGGGGGGGTGGATACATGAACTAGCTGGGAAGGGGGAGAGACCTTGGCCAGGCTCGGGCGCAACTCGGTTTTCCTTCCCTCTTTGAGAGCGCAGCCTCTCGCCCGTGCGCCTCTCGACTCTGCAGAAACGGAATATTCATCAGCGAAATTGTCTGCCCAACCTCGGAGCGGCCAAACTGGATGAACCAGCCGGTTCACGAACCGCGCCGGGTTCGAGAAGGGGAACGCTGGCGTGGAACGGCAGGGCCGCCCTTCCCGAAACAGAGACCTCAGGAGCGCACAAGTGAGTGCGTGCCTGGAGGCCCACTGTCTGCCTGTCCCCTTCCATCCATGCCGGGACATGTCGGAGCAGGAAGGGTTGCCTCTCTCCATTGTGCGCCCTTAATCTGGGCCTTGCCGAGGGCTTCCCGAGAGCCGAGTGCCGGGGCGTGTCGCACTCTGGTTCGGCAACTCTCCAGCAATCCCACAGGTGTAATTGGGGCCGGGCCATGCGGCGGCGTCTGAGCATGTCTCTCTGACGGCTGCGCACACTTTGCGGCCGAGCGCACAAACACTCCCCCGTCTCCTCGGAGGAAGGGATGAATGGATCTGGCCGTGGCCCTCGGCGTCCGGACAGGCTACCATGAGAGAATGGCCCCTGGCCACCTGGGCGCGGAGCACGCAGTAAGTTGGGGGCAGCTGAAAAGGATTGGCACCCTGCCTCAGTGTTAAATCCGAAGAGTTTTCGGTTAAACATTCGGAAAAACTTCCTGACAGTTCGAGCGGTTCCTCAGTGGAACAGGCTTCCTTGGGAGGTGATGGGCTCTCCTCTTTTGGAGGTTTTCAAGCGGAGGCTAGATGGCCACCGGACAGCAATGCGGATTCTGGGAACTTCGGTCGATCACGAGAGGGAGGGCAGGAAGGGTTGCTGCAGTGCTTAGTTCTCGTGGCCCTTTCTTACACGCTCAGGGAAATGGCTGTTAGCTAGGCCCCGTCGGTCCTGGCTACCATGAGAGCAAGGGCCGGAACTCTGGAATTTTAGCTTTCCTTTCTGCTGTGACTTCAGCATTCCTGTTATCTATGTAACCTAAACATTTTGACCCTGGCGCACGGTGTACTCTTTCTCCTGGGAAGAACAGCCCCGTTAACTTTGGCGGGCTTCTACCTGGTTTATGATCGGCCCTGGGTCATCAGGGGGACCCTCTTGAATATTGTATATCTGTTTGCCTCGCACACTTTCCCTCAGTTCTGACACGAGATGGTTAAGACCCTCTGTGTACTCTCAGTGCCTCAATAAACTTTGCTTCTTTGAATGGAAGCCGTCGGGGACTGATTGCCGTAGGAGTCTGAGAATGCCGATTGCCGTTTTGGGATCAGAAGCAATTTTTCTCCAGGCCGGTTTAGCCGGGGATCCTGGAGGCTTTTTTTGGTCATCTTCTGGGCGTGGAACAGCGGTCACTGCGGGTGTGGAGGGGGAGGCATTTGTGTATTTCCTGCCTTGTGCGGGGGGTGGACTAGATGACCCCAGAGGTCCCTTCCAACTCGATGATCCAGCAGCTTTGGTGCGTCAGGATGAGGCCCTTGAGGGACAGATTTCCGTGTTCTGCAGGCAGCTTAGATGAGCAGCGGTGGGTGGTGGGTGGTTGGGAAGAGTGTGGGACCCACGAACCCCCGCGTTCAAATCCTGACGCAGCGGTGAAGCCAATCGTTTGTTGCCTTTTGACCGGCCTGTCTTCCAGGGTTGTCGTGAGGGTAAAATGAGGAAGAACAAATCAGAGGTGCTGCTCTGGACTCCTGAGAGGATAAAAAATGCGGGCAGGGAGGGTTCGGAGGCCTTTGTGTAAATGGAGAGAGGGGCTTGTCGAGTTGAGGCGAGCGAGCGCGTTCTTAAATGGAGATTTTTTTTAGATATGGAGCCTAAAATAGCAGGCTGTTAACACGCCTGATGTGTGGGGTTCCCAAGGTGGTGAAATATGCGGCTTGCTGAACAGATAACCCAACGACCTGTCTAGTTTCCAGCCTTGGCAGACACCCCCCCGGAGGTCCCTTCTGTTGTGGAGAACTTTCCTCTCTCCTCCAATGAGCCTCAACTCTCTGGGGTCTCCCAGAACTCATTCCGGAGATCCCCGAGAGCCAGTTTGGTATGCAGTTAGGACTGCGGACTCTAATCTGGGAGAACCGGGTTTGATTCCCCCACGCCCCCACATGCAGCTGCTGGCGTGACCTTCGGTCAGTCCCAAGTTCTTTCAGAGCTGTTCTCTCAGGAGCAGTCCTCGAAAGAGCTCTCTCAGCCCCGCCTACCTCCCAGGGTGCCTGTTGTGGGGAGAGGAAGGGAAGAGGATTGTGAGCCGCTCTGAGACTCCCGAGTGAGGGGCGGGGGATAAATCCAATCTCTTCTTCTTCTGCTTCTGGAACTGGGCGCCCCCGGGGATCGAACCTGGGACCTTCTGCGTGTAAAGTGAGGACCTCAACTAGGATTGTCAACTCTGACCTGCGGAAACAGCTAGAGATTTGGATGCCATGCCTGGGGAGGGGAGAGGAGAGGAGGGAGTTGAGCAGGGATGTGTGTGAGGCCATCGAATTAACCCTCTGAAACGACGTTTCCTTCAGGGGAACTGATCCCTGTCGTCTGGAGATGAGTCGTCACTTGGGAGGGACCATGGCTCGGTGGTAAAGCACCTGCGTGGTACACAGAAGGTCCCAGGTTCAACCCCTGGCATCTCCAACTGAAGGGACCAGGCAGGAGGTGACGTGAAAGACCTCAGCCTGAGACTCTGGGGAGCAGCTGCCAGTCGGAGTAGACAATACTGACCTTGATGGTCTGACTCAGGAAGAAGAAGAAGAGGAGGAGGAGATTGGATTTATACCCCGCCCTTCACTCGGAGTCTCAGAGCGGCTTCCAAACTCCTTTCCCTTCCCCTCCCATCCCCACAAGAGACAGAGAGATTGGATTTATACCCCACCCTTCACTACCCAAAGGAGTCTCAGAGTGGCTTTCCCGTCCCCTCCCCACAACAGACACCCTGTGAGGTAGGCGGGGCTGAGAGAGCTCTGACAGAAACGGCTCTTTTTCAAGGACAGCTCTGACAGAACTATGGCTTGCCCAAGGTCATCCAGCAGTTGCAAGTGGAGGAGTGGGGAATCAGACCCGGTTCTCCCAGATTAGAGTCCGCGCACTTAACCACGACCCCAAACTGGCTCTCCAATGTCGTGTGCGTTCATGTGTGTTCAGTTCCGGGAGAACTCCAGGTTGCGCCTGGAGGTTGGCAGCGATGCACTCAACTCTCCTCATCTGCCTCGTTCTGCCTTCTGGCAGAGTTGATCCTCACCCTTGGCTGATTCCCCAACTGCTCAGCCCTACAAACCAGGCCCACGGTTTCACCATGACTGCATGGGGTGGGGTGGGGTGGGGAGACGTGGGCCTCCCTGTGTGAAGAGATCCCATGAGAGCCTGAGTTTGGAACATGCACTGATTAAAAAGTCTTGTGTTCAAGAAGCGACACCTCCCACACATGCGGGGATTGTGCATCTGCTACAAATGCGCATCCATCACAGGGAGAGTCGTGAAGCCCGTTGGATATCTCTTCTGCTTTTATCCTCTTCCGAAAGTGGCGCCTTGGGAAGGAGGCAAGCATCTTTGCACAGGTGACGGGTTCAGATCCTGGCCCTCCCCATGCAGTGGTAGACGTGTGGTGGCGGCTGCTGTCAGTTATGCTGCCATTGTGGCTGGTGGAGGGGGAGGTGATTGATTTGCGTCTTCTATCGGGGTTTGGTATGTTTGGTTTCGATTCCCGGTATTCCTTTTATCGCTGTTCGACCTTGGTGTCTGCTGCGTTGCTTTCCCTTGGAATGTGAACCTGTTCGTTTTTGGCAAACAAAGCCTTCTTCCCGATTGACTTTGCGCCATCAGGAGACCCCGCTTTGAACCAGGCATCACTGACCCTTTCCCGCTTTTTGAATTAGTTCTGACACGGAACGTGTCTGGATGACTCGCCTACACTGAATCAATAAACCGAAACTTTCATTGAAAGACTGTTGTTGATTCCCGATCGCTGCAAGACTCTGACAGCTACAGAAATCGCCGTGCTTGTAAGCAAATGGGGCCGTGTGCAGTCACGGGCTTGGTGGATAACCAGGGTTGCCAACTCTGGCTTGGGAATTTCCTGGAGATTTGGGGGTGGAGCCTCGGAGAGGGTGGAGTTTGAGGAGGGACGGAACCTCAGCAGGGTATAGCAACAAAGAGTCCACCCTCCAAAGCAGCCATTTTCTCCAGGGGAGCTTGGTGTAGTGGTTCAGTGCACAGTGTAGTGGTTTGGTGTAGTGGTCAAGTGCGCAGGTTCTAATCTGGGAGAACCGGGTTTGATTCCCCACTCCTCCGCTTGCACATGGCTGGGTGACCCTTGGGCAAGCCGTAGATCTGACAAGAGCTGTTCATGAAAAAGAGCAGTTTCTGTCAGAGCTCTCTCAGCCCCACCTACCTCCCAGGGTGTCTGTTGTGGGGAGGGGAAGGAAAAGGAGTTTGTAAGCCGCTCTGAGACACCTTTGGGTAGCGAAGGGCGGGGTATAAATCCAATCTCTTCTTCTTCTTCTACCTCACAGGGTGTCTGTTGTGGGGAAGGGAAGGGAAAGGAGTTTGTAAGCCGCTCTGAGACTCCTTTGGGTAGTGAAGGGTGGGGAATAAATCCAATCTCTTCTTCTTCTTCTACCTCAGAGGGTGTCTGTTGTGAGCAGGGGAAGGGAAGGGAGTTTGTAAGCCGCTCTGAGACACCTTTGGGTAGTGAAAGGCGGGGTATAAATCCAATCTCTTCTTCTTCTTCTACCTCACAGGGTGTCTGTTGTGGGGAGGGGAAGGGAAAGGAGTTTGTCAGCCGCTCTTGAGACTTCTTTGGGTAGTGAAGGGCAGGGAATAAATCCAATCTCTTCTTCTTCTTCTACCTCACAGGGTGTCTGTTGTGGGGAGGGGAAGGGAAGGGAGTTTGTAAGCCGCTCTGAGACACCTTTGGGTAGTGAAAGGCGGGGTATAAATCCAATCTCTTCTTCTTCTTCTACCTCACAGGGTGTCTGTTGTGGGGAGGGGAAGGGAAAGGAGTTTGTCAGCCGCTCTGAGACTCCTTTGGGTAGTGAAGGGCAGGGTATAAATCCAATCTCTTCTTCTTCTTCTACCTCACAGGGTGTCTGTTGTGGGGAGGGGAAGGGAAAGGAGTTTGTCAGCCGCTCTGAGACACCTTTGGGTAGTGAAAGGCGGGGTATAAATCCAATCTCTTCTTCTTCTTCTACCTCACAGGGTGTCTGTTGTGGGGAGGGGAAGGGAAAGGAGTTTGTCAGCCGCTCTGAGACACCTTTGGGTAGTGAAGGGTGGGGTATAAATCCAATCTCTTCTTCTTCTTCTACCTCACAGGGTGTCTGTTGTGGGGAGGGGAAGGGAAAGGAGTTTGTAAGCCGCTCTGAGACACCTTTGGGTAGTGAAGGGTGGGGTATAAATCCAATCTCCTCTTCTTCTTCTACCTCAGAGGGTGCCTGTTGTGGGGAGGGGAAGGGAAAGGAGTTTGTCAGCCGCTCTGAGACTCCTTTGGGTAGTGAAGGGTGGGGAATAAATCCAATCTCTTCTTCTTCTTCTACCTCAGAGGGTGCCTGTTGTGGGGAGGGGAAGGGAAAGGAGTTTGTAAGCCGCTCTGAGACGCCTTTGGGCAGCGAAGGGCGGGGTATAAATCCAATCTCTTCTTCTTCTTCTACCTCAGAGGGTGTCTGTTGTGGGGAGGGGAAGGGAAAGGAGTTTGTAAGCCGCTCTGAGACTCCTTTGGGTAGTGAAGGGCGGGGTATAAATTCAATCTCTTCTTCTTCATCATCTCTGTTGTCTGAAGATCCATTGTAATTCCAGGATATCTCCTGGCCCCCCCTGGAGGTTGGCAAAACTATGGATAGCTTTCTGTCCAGGTGAATGTGCACATGCTCACGTGACGAAAATGAGCACACACGAGCCGGCTCGTAGAGGTTGTTTTTTTTCCACAGATCACAGTTAACAATCTGCCTCCGTGGTTCCGGTGTTTGTCATTCGAACACAGAACACACGTATTTGGTTTTTAAGATCTGTCCGCATCTCCCCTTTGGGGCTTCCTGTCCCATATGAACGTCACTCGTGAGTGATTCATTCCAGTAACGCGGTCAGACCGCTTGTGGAAATGTGGAAACTGGAGGTACTTGCTCGAAAATTTTAAGAAAGGAGCAAGCAGCAATGAGAGCTTCAAACAGCCAGAATGTCATAGAATCGTAGAATGTTAGAGCTGGAAGGGACCTTGCAGGTCATCTAGTCCAACCCCCTGCACTCTGCAGGAGCAGAGCCAAAAGAGAGCCCTACAACATTCCCGAAAGATGGTCATCCAGTCTCCTCTTGAAAACGTCCAGGGAAGGAGCATCCACCACCTCCCGAGGCAGACTGTTCCACTGCTCAACCACTCTCACAGTCAGGAAGTTTCTCTTGATACTTAGCCGGTATCGACTCCATTGTAATTCCCACCCATTAGATCTAGTCTTGCAGTCCAGAGCAAGGTGAGAAGAAAAATGGTAGGCAGGTGATTTGTATCTACTCGCTCTCACTCATAACCTTTATTGGCATATAAAATCAAGAAGGTAAAACTTCGTCAAGGTAAAAATTACATCTATAAGTCTTAGAACACCAATATTAGGAATAGTTCCTTGCTACCAAAATCTTAGACAGAAAATCAGCAGTCTGTGCAGTAACTTCTGGCATATCTACTCAGGAAGGTGGGGTAGGGCTCAGGGCTGGCCCCAGGTGTCTGGGCACCCTAGGACAGCCTTGGGCGCCCACCCCACCGGGGATGCCAACCTCCCAATGGGGCCTGGAGACGGTGGGGGTGGCGGAGCACTGGCTTTCCTGGGTGCTCCGCAGCTGTGGGGCCCCCAGGAAAGCCAGGGAAGGGACGGGGGTTCAAATCCCCACCCCTTCCCTCCCAGCGCCGCTTTGCCTTGGCACTCCGCAGCTGCGGGGGCGCCGAAGCAAGCCAGGGAAGGGGCGGGGGTTCAAATCTCCACCCCTTCCCTCCCTCCCTCCCTCCCAGCGCCGGCTTGGAGGAGAGGGGAGGTGGTAGGGGGAGGGCGGGCAGGCTCTGCCGCTGCCACCACCTCCTGAGCCCCGCCGGGGCACTTCGCTGGCGGCAGTGGTGGGGAGGCGGCGGGGGGCGGGGGCCGTTTGGCGCCCATGCGGGCCCGGCGCCCTAGGTGAGCGCCTAGCTCGCCTAGTGGGCGAGCTGGCCCTGGTAGGGCTGAGTCATTATCTTGTAGGATTTCCCCAGGCTGTGAACATGCTAATGGAGGAGCTTTCCTGAGGAGGTTCTTTTGCATACGGATTGTTTCCGGAGGTGGCTTCCTGTTTCTTATCCTGTCCTTCCCAGCCTGGCTCTGGTCTTGCAAACCGAGTTCCTTTGCGGCTTCCTCGACGGAGTCGGTCCATTCCCTGCTAGGCCTTCCTCTTTTTCCTGCCGCCTTCAGCTTTTCCTAGCATTGTTGTCTTTTCCAGTGACTCTCGTCTTCTCATCACGTGACCTGGGAATTTAAAAGAACATAAGAACATAAGAGAAGCCAATGTTGAATCAGGCCAATGGCCCATCCAGTCCAACACTCTGGTCACACAGCGGCCAAAATATACCAGGTGCCATCAGGAGGTCCAGTAGTGGGGCCAGGACACTAGAAGCCCTCCCACTGCTGCCCCCTCCAGCACCAAGAATAGAGTGCATCACCTGCCCCAGACTGAGAGTTCCCATCTATACCCTGTGGCTAATAGCCACTGATGGACCTCTGCTCCATATGCTTATCTAATTCCCTCTTGAAACTGCCCGTGCTTGTAGCTGCCACCACCTCCTGTGGCAGTGAATTCCACGTGTTAATCATTCTTTGGGTGAAGAAGTCCTTCCTTTTATCCGTTCTAACCCGACTGCTCAGCAGTTTCATGGAGTGCCCACGAGTTCTTGTACTGTGAGAAAGGGAGAAAAGGACTTCTTTCTCAACCTGCTCTATCCCATTCATAATCTTATAAACCGCGATCAAGTCACTCCTCAGCCGTCGTTTCTCCAAGCTAAAGAGCCCCAAGCGTTTTAACCTTTCTTCATAGGGAAGGTGTTCCAACCCTTTTATCATTCTAGTTGCCCTTCTCTGCACTTTTTCCTGGCTTTGAGGTAGAGAAGGCTACTGAGTGTCAGAGGAGACCTCCAGGGTCATCTGCCGTGACTCACTCCAGTCTGACACCGAGATATGATCTCTACACCTAAATCTGATTTTGCACAGCTTCCACCGTGACTCTGGAGCACTCGCGGTGACTTGCGAGTTCTAGTAGGTGATAGGAAAGACCTCTGTGCCTGAGACCCTGGAGAACCACTGCCATTCTGAGTAGACAAGGCTGACCTTGATGGACCTGGGTTCTGATTCAGTGCAGCTTGTTCTTGTGTTCCTCTAGAACTCGAAACAGCGCCTGACAGTCACAAGGGGGGGAGGGATCATTGGCGCTTTTTATTCGGCATCCCGTCTCGGCTACCCGACCCTCTTGCTGTATTCGGAAGGCTCTCACTGAGGTGTATCGCAGCTACCGAAAGCAGGAACCTGTTCTGGGCTGCTCTGTTTTTTTTGGTTAGGGCTGGAGCGGCAGAGGAAGTGGTGAGCGGGGTGTTTCTGTTTCAGGGCCAGACGACGACTCAGATCCTGGTTTGCTGCAGGAGGTGACTTTCCCTTCTTCTTCTTCTCCTTCTTCTGGTCACCCGGAGATGAACCGCTGCCCTCCCCTTCCAACCCCGGTGCCAAACTTCGGCGCTTCTTCGTTAGGGACGGGTGGCTCCCCCACCTGCTTGCCACGATGCTCTCCGGCCTTTCTGGGAGTCAGTTTTATACTTCTGCAGTTCTGCGGTTAAGGGGGAGGGGGAGGCAGCCTCTCGTCTACCGAGGAGAAAGTGGAGGGGGGCTGTGGCTCCCTGGCAGAGCGTCTGCTTTGCATGCAGGAGGTCCCAAGCCGGACATGAGAAGTCTGACCTGGACGCTCCCCGTTCCTGGGACTGGGAGCCAAACTACTTCTCTTCTTTTTCACTTTGAGGTTCAAAACAGCTTTAAAGGGGGATGAAGGAGGAGGAGGAGGAGTCTATCAGTGGCTGCCAGCCATGGCAACGGAGGGGAACCTCCACATTCAGAGGCACTGACCACTGTGTGAGACAGGAGGCTGGACCAGATGGACCCTCCCTGGTCTGACCCAGCAGGTCTCTTCTGAGGTTCTTCTCAGGGGAAGGCCTCAACCTCCCTGCCCTGTGGTTGGCCCTCCAGAGGAACTGGCTGGCCCCTGTGTGAGACAGGAGGCTGGACTGGATGGACCCTCCCTGGTCTGACCCAGCAGGGCTCTTCTGATGTTCTTCTCAGGGGAAGGCCTCGGCCTCTCTGCCCTGTTGCTGGCCCTCCAGAGGAACTGGCTGGCCCCTGTGTGAGACGGGAGGCTGGACTAGATGGACCCTCCCTGGTCTGACCCAGCAGGGCTCTTCTGGTGTTCTTCTCAGGGGAAGGCCTCGGCCTCTCTGCCCTGTTGCTGGCCCTCCAGAGGAACTGGCTGGCCCCTGTGTGAGACGGGAGGCTGGACTAGATGGACCCTCCCTGGTCTGACCCAGCAGGGCTCTTCTGATGTTCTTCTCAGGGGAAGGCCTCGGCCTCTCTGCCCTGTTGCTGGCCCTCCAGAGGAACTGGCTGGCCCCTGTGTGAGACGGGATGCTGGACTAGATGGACCCTCCCTGGTCTGACCCAGCAGGGCTCTTCTGAGGTTCTTCTCAGGGGAAGGCCTCGGCCTCTCTGCCCTGTTGTTGGCCCTCCAGAGGAACTGGCTGGCCCCTGTGTGAGACGGGAGGCTGGACTAGATGGACCCTCCCTGGTCTGACCCAGCAGGGCTCTTCTGATGTTCTTCTCAGGGGAAGGCCTCGGCCTCTCTGCCCTGTTGCTGGCCCTCCAGAGGAACTGGCTGGCCCCTGTGTGAGATGGGAGGCTGGACTGGATGGACCCTCCCTGGTCTGATCCAGCAGGGCTCTTCTGAGGTTCTTCTCAGGGGAAGGCCTCGGCCTCTCTGCCCTGTTGTTGGCCCTCCAGAGGAACTGGCTGGCCCCTGTGTGGAGATGGGAGGCTGGACTGGATGGACCCTCCCTGGTCTAACCCAGCAGGGCTCTTCTGAGGTTCTTCTCAGGGGAAGGCCTCGGCCTCTCTGCCCTGTTGTTGGCCCTCCAGAGGAACTGGCTGGCCCTTGTGTGAGAAAAGGATGCTGGACTAGCGAGACCCTCCCTGGTCTGACCCAGCAGGGCTCTTCTGATGTTCTTATCAGGGGAAGACCTCGGCCTCTCTGCTCTCCGCCTGGGACCCTGGAGAGCCGCTGCCAGTCTGAGGGACCTGAGCAGGATATAACACCACAGAGTCGACCCTCTGGAGCAGCCCTTTTCCTCTCGGGGAACTGTTGTCTGTATTGTTCGGAGCCGCTCCAATTTCCCCAGAGTTCTCCAGCCCCAACCCTCGCTGTGCCTCTCCTGTTGTACTCCAAGAAGGTGGGGACGGAAAAGCGGCTGTGTGTGGAGACGCTTGTTCCCTTGTGCAAGGTGCGAGCAAGCCGCGACCTGGCCAGCCCCTCCTCGCCTACCGAGCCAGCGCCTTTAATCACGGCTTGCCCAATCTCAGAGGAGGGGAAGGCAACCGAAGAGGGATTGCAAAACGCCCGGCGCGAGGAGTTGCATTCTTTCAGCTGCCTCCCGTACGGCTGTCTTCTCCTTTTGCACATCCAAGTTGCTTTTCCTAGGGTTCTCCCCCTTCCCTGCAGAAAAAAACCTCCGCCAAGCAACTCGACAAAGCTCTCAATACTTCAAAGTCCCACACTGCAAGGGTGTTTTGCTTTTCAGAATGAAAGAAGGCAGGAAGAGATTGGATTTATCACCCGGCCCTTCACTACCTGAAGGAGTCTCAGAGCGGCTTCCAATCTCCTTTCCCTTCCCCTCCCCATGACAGATAACCTGTGAGGTAGGTGGGGCTGAGAGAGCTCTTTTGAGGACTGCTCGTGAGAGAACAGCTCTGAGAGAACTTGGTGTTTTTTTTAAAGAAAGTTTATTAACAGGATATAGTAGCATGTTACATATTCGGCAACCAATTCATAACATATCCTTTTCTGAAAAAAGAAAATCCCCCCCTCCCCTGGCTTCCAACGATGCTCCGCCCCCATTAACATTTCTAACAATATTCTCTTACATTCAATTCATTTTCAGTATTCAGTTCATAATTTTCAATATTTTCCTTTTCTATTCTTTACTGTTAGGTAACTTTTCTATTACAGTCCCTTTTCTTACAACACCTCTATTATTAATAACTATCAAGACATAACAGTCTATTTTTCACATCCCTGTTAAGTTCTAAATAGTCTTTAGAATCTTTCCAATCCGCTAAGAATTCTTCGTCTTCTTTTAGCTCTGAGAGAACTTGTGACGGACCCAGGGTCACACCAGCAGCTGCATGCGGATGCATGGGGAACCAAACCTGATTTTCCCAGATTAGAGTTTGCACTCCTAACCACTGCACCAAACTGGCCCCGATGGTCCGTGAAAGTGTCAAACATGGCGGCTAAATGAAACCTCCACCTGCAGAGGCAGTATGCTTATGAACCTTGGAGGTGTGGCACAGATACCGAGGCAAACCCCTCGCTTTTCTGCCCGGCTCGGAGCTCGCCACTGTTAAAAACAAGAGTGATGGGTGGCCGTGGGCCTCCAAGTGAGTCAGGAAATCACACTGGGAGCATAGATCAAGGCCGTGTGCGTTGCGCTGAAGGACCAAGACGCCAGATTCCCCTGCCCAGGGAGCCCAAATCTCATGCCAATGAAAGCCCAAGTGTAAAAATGGTATAATCCGTGCCCAGTTGGATGCCTTGCTTGTTTTGTGGCATGTCGTTTCGGCTATTTAAGTTACAGGTGTGCGTGAAATATGCCCTGGAGAGGAGGTAGCCTTCACCCTCTGCACGGGTTTAATCTGTCCTTAAAAGCACATAAGCATTTATTGGGAGCACTGCCTGCCGGAATGCAGCCTTGACATCCCTAACAAATTAAGAGGAGGAGGAGGAGGAAGAGGAGGAGGAGGTGGAGAAGAAGAAGAAGAAGGAGGAGAAGAATATCAGGAGGAGGAGGAAGAGGAGGAGATTGGATTTATACCCCACCCTTCACTATCTGAAGGAGTCTCAGAGCGGCTCACAATCTCCTTTCCCTTCCCCTCCCCACAACAGACACACTGTGAGGTAGGCAGGACTGAGAGAGCTCTTCCGAGGACTACCCTTGAGAGAGCAGCTCTGAAAGAACTTGTGACTGACCCAAGGTCACTCCAGCAGCTGCATGTGGAGAAGTGGGGGAATCACACCCGGTTCTCCTAGATTAGCATCTGCACGCCTAACCGCTCCACCTGACCACTGCACCGAACTGGCAAAGGGGAAGATTGGCCATTGAACTGGCAGGGAAATGTCTGGGTGGGCCACTGCCATAGAGGGCGACTGAAGCAGAGCCGAACCCCGGCAACTCCACCACTTGGCCCGACAGGAACGATGGCTGGTGCACACTCGCCAATTTGCCAGCTCTTCCTGCACTGCCACCAGTTTACAGGGGGTAGCGAAGGGTGTGCCAGTGCCTATGGTTGGCACCGTCACAACCCCACCCTGGGTTTAGAAGCACAGAATCATAGAATGTTAGAGTTGGAAGGGACCTTGCAGGTCATCTAGTCCAACCCCCTGCACTCTGCAGGAGCAGAGCCGAAAGAGACCCCTACATACCTACAACAATACCCGAAAGATGGTCGTCCACAGCCTCCGCTTGAAAACGTCCAGGGAAGGAGCATCCACCACCTCCCGAGGCAGACTGTTCCACTGCTCAACCACTCTTACAATTAGGGAGTTTCTCCTGATATCTAGCCGGTATCGACTCCCTGGTCATTTCTGCATGTAATGTCTGCATGCATATAACTGTGTTTACATGTGTTCTTCTCTGGTGCCGCCACCCCAAGTTAATCCAGCCTCCCACGTTTACCATGCTTGGGGAAGGGTAGTAAATGCTGCCTCGGAGCGCGTGCAAAGAGCAACGTTTCCCAACAGCGTCAGCCCTTCCCCTGTGGTGTGTGAATGCATGGGCGAGGGGCCGGGCGCGCGGGGAAGAGTTTGAAACATAGTCTACTCTCTTAAACAGGAAAACTTTATTAGCTACGGGTTATTTGAAGGCAAGAAATTGCAAGTAGATAAATAGGTACCACTTTGGTGGGAAGGTGACAGCGTTCCGTGCGCCTTGGTGTTTAGTCATGCCGGCCACATGACCACGGAAACGTCTTCGGACAGCGCTGGCTTTGAAACGGAGATGAGCACCGCAGCCCTAGAGTCGGATTAGGTTGGCAGGAGCTGGAACTAGAGACGGGCGCTCACTCCGTCTTGCAGCACTCTCGGGTCTCGAACTGCTGAACTACTGACCTTCCACAGCCTGCAGTTCAGCGTCTTAACCACTTGAGCCACCGCAGCTCCTGAATACTATCCTGAATACTATCAACATATAAAATTAGCACTCATGAGGAACAGCCACGGACTGACTTGTCCTCCATTCAACAAAACTCTTTCAAAGCCTCCAAAACACCGTGTGTCGCAGTCAGTTCCACACGCTCTTGAATCCCATTGTTATGTATCGTATATACATAAATGGCCTGAGTTTGAATCTCACCCCTATCTAAGCCTGGTATTGAAAACCGCAAACTCTGATTGGCTGCTCTGTGTAGTAGACCAATCAGGACATTAGAAAGGTTCTGCAGGGAGATGAATTCATTGGTGGTTATGTCACTGTTCTGATTGGTTATTAATGCAACAAGGGGCGTGGTTAGGCCTGTTGCTCTCGTGGTTTTGTGTTTGTTCCTACCTTGTTCAATAAAGCTGAATCACTTATTAAAGCTGCTGCCTTAAGTCCAGGGCTTTTTTTGTAGAAAAAGCCCTGCAGGAACTCATTAGCATAATAGGCCACACCTAGCAGCAGAAACTCATTAGCATATTAGGCCACACCCCCATGTTACCAGAAGTGTGGTCATCCAGCCACACCCACCTTTTGCTTCTTATTCTGTTTGCCTTGTTTGTTGCCAAAACCCAGGGCTCTTTTTGTAGCAGGAACTCCTTTGCATGTTAGGCCACACACCCCATAATGTAGCCAATCCTAATGAGTTTCTGGTGTTGGGTGTGGCCTGTTATGCTAATGAGTTCCTGCTGGGCGTGGCCAACTCGGGAGCCAGCCGGAACTCCATTCCTGTGCGTTCCTGCCCAGAAATAGCCCTGCTTAAGTCTCATACTTAACACCCATAAAGAAACCCGTCCTCAGATCTGTCCTGAATTGCTGTTGCTGTTCAGTCGCACAGTCGACTCCGACTCTTCGCAACCCCGTGGACCAGATCACGCCAGGCCCTCCTGTCCTCTACCGTCCTCCGGAATTTGCTTAATTTCTTGCCCGTTGCCTCGATAACACTGTCTACCTATCTCATCCTTTGCCGTCCCCTTCTTCTTCTTTGACCTTCAGTCTTTCCCAGCATCAGGGTCTTCTCCAGGAAGGGCTCCCTTCTCATTTGGTGGCCAAAGGATTTGAGCTTCAGCTTCAGGATCTGGCCTTCCAGGGAACAGTCAGGGTTGGTTTCTTTTAGGACTGACTGATTCGATCTCCTGGCAGTCCGAGGGACTCTCAAGAGTCTTCTCCAGCACCATAGTTCAAAAGAATCTATCATTCGTCACTCGGCCTCCCTTACGGTCCAACTCTTGCAGCCGTACAGTACTACTGGGAATACCATCGCTTTGACCATACGGACTTTGGTGGGCAGGGTGACGTCTCTACTTTTTTTCTGAATTGACTGCTCCTCAAATTCGCTGTGGGACCTAAGGTTATCTGAGAAGAAGAGAAGAAGAAGAAGAGAAGAAGAGATTGGATTTATACCCCGCCCTTCACTGCCCAAAGGCGTCTCAGAGCGGCTGACAAACTCCTTTCCCTTCCCCTCCCCACAACAGACACCCTGGGAGGCAGGTGGGGCTGAGAGAACTTCTGAGAGAAACTGTCCTTGAGAGAACAGCTGTGCCAGAGCTTGTGACTGACCCAAGGTCACATCAGCAGGTGCAAGTGGAGGAGTGGGGGAATCAAACCCGGTTCTCCCAGATAAGAGTCCATTCACTTAACCACTACACCAAACTGGCTCTCGTCAGAAATGGTTCCTCCGGCTTCCCCTATGACATATATCATGCAATGAGTCCCCCGCACCCCCGGGCTTCCTTTCTGGGTTCTCTTTTCTCCGTTAATGTCCCCAGCTTCTTTCTCATTTCTGTGCTGCGTTCCCTTTGACCCCAAGTGTCTCTGGATATTGTGAGGCTTTTGGGTGGGCTGGCTCTCGTCTTAACACGTGGACTCACCGGTCTGCAAAACTGAGTATTTGTTTTATCCATTTGTTTCATCTGTATCTCGCCTTTCCCCCTCAGGGAGACCCGAAGTGGCCTACATCCTTCTCCTCTCCTCCGTTTTATCTGCACGACAGCCCTGTGAGGTAGGCTAGGCCTAGTGTGTGTGACTGGCCTGAGGTCGCCCAGCAGGCTTCCATGGTGGAGGGGGGATTCAAACCTGGGTTTCCCAGGTCTTAGTCCAAAACTTTTAGCTCGTGCAGCCTTCTGGCTCTGTGTTTTTTTTGTGTGTGTGTGTCCTTTTGGACCCCAGCAGTCGTCTGCAGGTCACCGCTGTGGAATTGCTCTGCGGCGTTCAGCATGGAGGCTTTCGCAGGCGCGAGGCCCTCACTGAGACATTGTGTTCTTGCGGTGTTTCTCTTGCAGCGCGAAAGGAAGTGTTGTCGGTTGTAGTGACTTAGCATTTCCTGGCTCTCCTTTTTACACAAGAAGCCCTGTTCTTTAAAAGTCACTTTCTGGTTCGGGCCGCTTTCTCCGGGTTCCTGCATCACCCCCCTTCCCCTGCCTCCTCCGCCGGCGCAGTCAGATCTCGCGGGGCGCCCCTTTTTCTTCTCCTCGGTGCAGACTGGATGGATCCTCCATCTCTGTAGGGCTTTCCCTGTCTCTCCTGGGCATGGAGACTCGGGGCGGCTGGTCGAAGTCCCTTGCCCTAGCCTGCCAGGTAAATATCTGCTGGGTTCCTTTTGGGTGGCCGCTGTCTGTGCAGCACTGCGCATAGTTTGGTTGTTCGTGGACGCATCTCTGTGCCGACTTGGTGCATTGAGGCACTGCGAGGAGAGGAACAGGCTGACGAAACAGAAACTCCTTTCTCTGTGTCTCGGGGCTCTTCTAGAGCGAAATGTTTGTCTCTTGTTTTGTTGCTGAAAGAATGCTGCGTGTCCCTCCTTTACCCCGCGGAGGGCAAGGAGGAGGGGGTCAGATTGTTTTGCTGGCAGCTAAGGAAGGAAACTTGCAGTTCCTACAGGTGTTGTTTGACCTCGTTGCAGAGGCCGTGTTGCCGAGCCGTGCTCCACGGCGGGCGAAATGACCGAATCCTTCGGCCGCTGGGTTCACAGTGCCAAACCGGTGCACAGTCGCTCCTTTCCAAACCCGTTCCAGTCAGTGGGCTCGGAGCAGGTGAACTTTGCAGTGAGTTACGTGGTTGGTTAGAGACAAGGTTGCCAGTCTCCTGGTGGGGCCTGGAGACCTTCCAAGGATTTGCAACTGACCTCCAGACTAGAGATCAGTTCCCCGGGAGAAAATGGCAGCTTTGGAGGGGTGGAGCCTATGGCGTTATACCTCACAGAGGTCCCTCCCTTTCATAAACCCTTCCTCCGCAGGCTCCACCCCCAAATCTCCAGGAATTCCCCAACTGGACCTTGGCAACACTGGTTAGAAACCTGCCCAAGTTGAAGGCACTCTTAGATGTGTTTGGGCAAATATATCTAAAATTCATTCATTCCAAACCTGGGAAGTGGCACAAATTATTTTGGCCTTATCTGTGTTTCTGGGTAAGGATGTGGGCAGAATGGAGCGGGTGCAGAGGAGAGAAAGACGAGGAGGATCGGGGGCCTAGAGACCAAGAAGCCCTATGAAGAAAGGCTGAGGAACGTCTTGGTAATGTTCAGTCTGGGGAAGAGGAGGCGGAGTGGAGACAGGATTGCCCTAACAAGTTAAACATGAGCCTGCAGTGTGATGTGGCTGCGAAGAAGGCTAATGCAATCTTAGAATGCATTCACAGAAGCATTGTGTCCAGATCACGGGAGGTGGTCGTTCCGCTCTATTCTGCTATGGTCAGGCCCCACCTGTGCCAAGTTTGGGGCACCACACTTTAGGAAGGGTGTCGACAAGCTCAAGCATGTCCAGAAGAGGGCAACAGGGATGGTGAGAGGGTTGGAATCCAAGTCTTACGAGGAAAGGCTGAAAGAGTTGGGTATGTTTAGCCTGGGAAAGAGAAGGCTTAGAGGGGACATGAGTGCAGTCTTCAAGTATTTGAAGGGCTGTCATGTAGAAGCTGGAGCAGATCTCTTCTCTCTTGCTCCAGATTGCAAGACTAGATCTAAGGGGTGGAAATTACGAGGGAGTTGTTACCGGCTAGATATCAGGAGAAGCTTCCTAACTGTCAGAGTGGTTGAGCAGTGGAACAGCCTGCCTCGGGAAGTGGTGGATGCTCCTTCGCTGGAGGTTATCAAGCAGAGGCTGGACGACCATCTTTTGGGTATGTTGTAGGTATGTAGGGCTGTCTTTCGGCTCTGCTCCTGCAGAGTGCAGGGGGTTGGACTAGATGACCTGCAAGGTCCCTTCCAACTCGAACATTCTATGATTCTATGACTCTAAGTATTTGAAGGGCTGTCACTTAAGAGGAGGGCAGGAAGCTGTTCCTGTTGGCAGCCGATGAGAGGACTTGCAAGAATGGGTTTAAACTGAGGTCAGGAAGGTACCGGCTGTATAACAGAGAAAACTTTTTGACAGTCAGAGTTGTGCAAGGGTAGAATCGGCTGCCTCAGGAGGTGGTGAGCTCCCCCTCCCTGACAGTCTTTAAGCAGTGGCTGGACCAACACCTGTCAGGGATGCTCCAGGCTGATCCTGCATTGAGCAGGGGGTTGAACTAGATGACCTGTTTGGCCACTTCCAACTCTGTGATTCTGTGATTCGATAGATTTGCTTTTTCGGGAATTTGGTGTATTCTTGCCACAGCCCACGTCTACATTGCCAGCATCCCTCCAAGGCTGTGAGCAAACACAATGGCAGAGTGGGGATTCAAACTCAGGTCTCTCAAATCCCTACACGGCAGAGTGGGGATTCGAACTCAGGTCTCTCAAACCCCAGCCCACCTGTCCACCCCTCCTAAACTCAAAGGCTTTCCTTCCCCCGGAGATTGAACCTGAGACTTTCGGTGGGCAAAGCAGGTTCTCTGTCTCTGAGCCGTGGTTCCTCCTTTCAGTCTCTGACTTGTTAAGCTGATGGGAAGTGTGCTACACGTTGTGCTGGCGGCAGCGGAGCCTCTGCTGCCGACGGGCCGAGCTCCAAGGCTAAAGCTGTCGGAATGTTTGCGGTCCAGTTTGTGTGAGGGAAGGGCACAGTAGCCGGTTTGGCTTGGAATAGCCTCGCCCCGTTTCTCAGCCTGCCTGGGGGAGTCTCAGTGAGCGGTGACGTAAGGAAGCCGGAGAGCTCAGACAGGTGACAGACGGAAGGACGGGTGCCAGGTGAGGCCGAGAAAGAGGCGGCATAAAGGCAAGGAGAAGTGAGGCTTGGAGAAAGGGGTGGAGATGCGAGAATGGCAGAGGGGGCTCTGAAGGAGATGCACTGGCAGTGAGAGGGGAGAGGAGGCAGATTGCAAGGCGGTTGAAGAGATAGGGTTGCCAGCCTCCAGGCGATACCTGGAGATCTCCCGCTGTTACAGTTGATCTCCAGACATAAGAACATAAGAGAAGCCAATGTTGGATCAGGCCAGTGGCCCATCCAGTCCAACACTCTGTGTCACGCAGTGGCCAAAAATACCAGGGGCCATCAGGAGGTCCAGCAGTGGGGCCGGAACACTAGAAGCCCTCCCACTGTTGCCCCTCCCACAAGCACCAAGAAGACAGAGCATCACCTTGCCCCAGACTGGAGAGCTCCTATCTGTACCTTGTGGCTAAGAGCCACTGATGGACCTCTGCTCCAGATGTTTATCCATAAGAACATAAGAGAGGCCAGTGCTGGATCAGGCCAATGGCCCATCCAGTCCAACACTCTGTGTCACACAGTGGCCAAAAACACCAGGTGCCATCAGGAGATCCAGCAGTGGGGCCAGGACACGAGAAGCCCTCCCACTGCTGTCCCCCTCCCCCCCACACACCAAGAATACAGAGCATCACTTGCCCCAGAGTCCCTACCTATACCTTGTGGCTAATAGCCACTGTTGGACCTCTGCTCTTAACATAAGAACATAACAGAAGCCAGTGCTGGATCAGGCCAGTGGCCCATCCAGTCCAACACACTGTGTCACGCAGTGGCCAAAAATACCAGGGGCCATCAGGAGGTCCAGCAGTGGGGCCGGAACACTAGAAGCCCTCCCACTGTTACCCCCCCCCCAGCACCAAGAAGACAGAGCATCCCTTGCCCCAGATGGAGAGCTCCTACCTATACCTTGTGGCTAAGAGCCACTGATGGACCTCTGCTCCATATGTTTATCCATAAGAACATAAGAGAAGCCAACGCTGGATCAGGCCAATGGCCCATCCATTCCAACTGTTATGTAGGTGGACTGCCACCAGGGCTCCGTGGTCGCCAAACCACGGAACTTAGCTCCCTCAGTCAAAAGGGTCCTTGTATGCTAGTCCACCTAGCATTGACCTATTGTAACTTTGGCGGGAAATTCAAACCCCCCAATGGGACAGTGGGTGTGCCAGGTGGGTGTGTATATAGTTGGCCTTGAGGGGCTGTTGTGTGCCCATGTTGTGAAGTACTAATAAACGCGTCACACCGCATGTCGTTGTCTGAGTCCTCCATGCGGTGAATCCAGTACTTTGCACCAACACTCTGTCACACAGTGGCCAAAAGTACCAGGTGACACCAGGTGGTCCAGCAGTGGGGCCAGGACACTAGAAGCCCTCCCAACTGTTGCCCCCCTCCCAAGCACCAAGAATGCAGAGCATCCCTTGCTCCAGATTTAGAGTTCCTATCTATACCTTGTGGCTAATAGCCACTGATGGACCTCTGCTCCATATGCTTATCCGATTCTCTCTTGAAGCTGTCCATGCTTGTAGACAACCAAGATCAGTTCCTCTTGTAGACAACCAACATCAGTTCCGCTGGAGAACATGGCCGCTTTGGAGAGGGACCTCTGTGGCACTGCTGTGGACCCTCCCCTCCCCAAACTCTGCCCTCCCAGGCTCTGCCCCCCAAATCTCCAGGTAATACGGAACCCAGATCTGGCAACCCTGGCAACCAAGGAAACACAGGGGGTTGAGGGGTTTGACAGAAGCTTGTGGAGAAACCTGGAGGTAGGACTGGGGTTAGCGTCCATGTGGCAGGGAAGAAGTGTGGGGGCGGGAGGTTGGTTAGGTCTAGAGCCTTCGTGGGGAATTTGGCCTCTTATGGTTTGCATTGCCCCACTCTGATTTAACAGGCCTCACAGTACACACGTTTTTGGGTAATACTGCATTGTGTCATGAGAGAGTCATGAACATGAGGGGAAAAAGAGTCATGAACACATGGAATTCATTGCCACAGGACGTGGTGGCAGCTACAAGCATAGACTAGCTTTAGACTCAGCCCTACCCCACCTTCCAGGGTAGAGATAAATGGCCTGCCTACCATTTTTCTGCTCAACTTGACACAGAGAGTTCTCCGTCTTTCTTTTTTTTTTTTTTGTACATACAATTTATTATTGGATATATTTCACATGTTCATACATCTTAAACAGGTAAATACATATCCATTTCATTTCTTCCCTCCCCCCTCCAAACAAGGCTTCCCGCAATGCTCCAACCCCATTAATATCTCTCTTATTCAGTTACATTAACTACTAAATTTACTTTCTTTACTAATGGTAACAATTTAAAAGTCTAGTCCCTTTACATTTCTCCTTAATAACTGTCAAAACAAATCAAACCATGTTTAACATCCCAGTTTTTCAACAAATATTCTTGAAAGTCTTTCCATTCTTCAAAAAAGTTTAGTTCTCCGTCTTTCTGTGTGATACCTCTGAGGATGCCAGTCACAGCTGCCGGCGAAACGTCAGGTCCTACAATGCCAAGACCACAGCCACACAACCCGGGAAAATTGACAGCAGCTAATACTTCAACTTAGCCGCTTAAAAGAGAAGATTCTAATCACAGATATGTATACAGCAGCTTAACGGCTTAAAAGAGAACATTCTCATCTTCATAAACTTAGTATTAACATATTATCAACATTTACCACAGATGAAGAGTGTCTATTACCTCTGGTATTATCTCTTGAGAAATGAGGTACAATAAGATGGGTAGCCATCTACTAGTGAATTCACTATACCTGCCATTAGCTTTTGTTGGTTTCAATATGTCTGACATTTTTTTCCATTATATATAAATTCCACAGGTTCTGATACTGTAAGTTTAAGGTTGGTTTACTTTCTGATTCCCACTTCAATGCTATGGTTGTCTTGGCTGCAAATGACAGTAAAATAATTATTTTTCTTTGAATAGTAGATAAATCAGGTATAAATCAGATGGGGTATAAATGAAATAAATAGAAATCGGTTAGTTGCTGTAGATTTTCCGGGTTGTGTGGACGTGGTCTCGGGATTGTAGGACCTGACGTTTCGCCATTAGCTGTGACTGGCATCCTCAGAGGTATAGCATGGAAAGATGGAGTACTCTCTGTGTCAAGATGAGGAGAAGAAAAATGGTAGGCAGGTCATTTATACCTACCCTGGAAGGTGGGGTAGGGCTGAGTTATTATCTTGTAGTAGTTCTCCAGGCTATGAACATGCTAATGGAGGAGCTTTCCTGAGGAGGTCCTTTTGTCTGTGGATTGTTTCCTGAGGAGGTTTCCTGTTTCCTGAGGAGGTTCTTTTGTGTGTGGATTGGCTGTTGAAACTCTAATCTTATCTGTAGCACTATTGTCAGCTGTAGAGCATTTTGTGTTTTTCAGGACAGGAAACCATGCCCTGTTTATTTTTAAACTCTCTTCTTTTCTGCTGAAATCGTGTTTATGTTTATGAATTTCAACGGCTTCCCTGTGTCATCTGACACGGTAATTGGAAGTGTTGTCCAGCCTTTCAGTGTCTTGGAACCAAATGCTGTGTCCTGTTTGGGTTAGGCTGTGTTCCGCCACTGCTGATTTTTCAGGTTGGCCAAGTCTCCACTGTCTTTCGTGTTCTTTTATTCTTGTCTGAATGCTATGCTGTGTGGTCCCGATGTAAACTTGTCCACAACTGCATGGTATGCGGTATATCCCTGCAGAACTGAGGGGGTCTCTTCTGTCTCTTGCCAATCGTAGCATCTGTTGTATTTTTCTGGTGGGTCTGAATACTGTTTGTAGGTTGTGTTTTTTCATAAGTTTCCCCATCTGATCTGTGCTTCCTTTGATATATGGCAAAAACACTTTCCCTGTGGGAGACCAGTTTTCCTCAGTTGTTCGTTTTACCTTTGGTATAATCGCTCTTCTGATTTCATTCTTAGAGTAGCCATTTGCTTGAAGTGCGTGGTTAAGATGATTTAGTTTGTCATTGAGAAAGTGTGGTTCGCATATCCGTCTTGCATGGTCCACTAATGTTTTGATTATACCTCTTTTTTGCCGAGGGTGGTGATTGGAGTTTTTGTGTAAATAACGGTCCGTGTGAGTTGGTTTTCTGTAGACCTTGCGACCTCATTGAAGGTTTGCTTTGTGGATGACCATGATATCTAGAAATGGGAGCTTACCCTCGACTTCTTCCATGGTGAATCTTATGTTGGGGTGGATGTCGTTGAGGCGGTCTAAAAACTCCATCAATTCTACTTCTCCATGGCCCCAAATGATAAAGGTATCATCGACGTACCGGAACCAGACGGTTGGTTTGTGGGGTGCAGATTCTAAAGCTGTTTTTTTCAGAATGTTCCATGTAGAAGTTTGCTATAACTGGGCTGAGAGGGCTTCCCACGGCAACCCCAACCATCTGTTCATAGAATTCGTCATCCCATTGGAAGTAACTGGTTGTCAAACAACGGTGGAATAAGGCTGTTAGGTCATCTGGAAAAATCTGATTAACAAGCGCGAGTGTGTCTTTTACCGGAACCTTGGTGAAAAGAGATACCACATCAAAACTGCCGAGTATGTCCTGTGGGTTAAGTTTCAGAGAACTGATTTTGTTGATGAAGTGCTAATGAAATACAAATCTTCTTGTGCCCGCTGCCCCCCCCCAAAAATCAGTGGAGAAACTGGTTGCCAGGAAGTGATTGAGCATCGCCGTCTCTGTTTTCCTCCATCCGGAACTGCCCTGTGCGGGCTCTGTAGGATCCCCGGCCACGCATCAGTTGGCTCACGATGTCCAACTAGCCCATTGTCACGTGACCTGCTTCTTTCCTCCCATTGGTTCGCCGGCGCGCCATGATTGGCTGCTTGGAGACCCTCAGAAGAAACATCTCGCCACCTCCTCTTGGGCTTCTTTGCTGAGGCCACGGCGATGGTCGGTGGACGGTTATCGTCTTGCCGTGGCGGGATGACGGAGAGCAAGGTTTGTGAAGCAGGACCGGGAAGGCGTGAAAGTCTCCCGTTCCAATCCTGCCGCTGCCACCGACCTGCCTGAGGAGTCCTGGCAAAGCCACTGTTGGAGGGCTGCTGGCCTTAAGGTGGGGCTGGGAGATCTCTTAAGAATCACAACTGATTTTCCAGATGGCAGAGATCAATGCCCCCGGGGACAAAATGGCTCCTTTGGAGGGCGGACCCCAAACAACCTCTGAGGCCCCTCCCCTCCCTAAGCCCCGCCTTCACAGGCGCCATCTTAAAATCTCCAGCACGTTCCCAACCAGGAGATGGCAACCCTACACAGCCTTCTGTCCATTTCCCCTGTCAGTAATGTACAGATAAGTTTAAGGGTGACCCTGCCGGATCAGATCCATCCAGTCTAGGATCCTGTTCCACACGGTGATCAAACCAGATGCTCTGGGAAGCCGGACACAAAGGCCAAAGAGAAGAGATTAGATTTATATCCGGCCCTTCACTATCCAAAGGAGTCTCAGAGCGGCTGACAATCTCCTTCCCCTTCCCCTCCCCACAACAGACACCCTGTGAGGTAGGTGGGGCTGAGAGAGCTCTTTCAAGAACTGCCCTTGATAGAACACCTCCGAGAGAACTTGGGACTGACCCCAGGTCATAGCGGCTGGCTGCAGTGTGGAAGAACGGGGAAAACAGCTCTGAAATAACTTGGGACTGACCCAAGGTCACACCATCAGCTGCAAGTGGAGGAGAAGTGGGGAATCAAACCCAGTTCTCCCAGATTAGAGTCTGCAACTCCTAACCACTACACCAAACTGGCTCTCAGAGCCTCCCCTGGTATTGAGAAAGGGTTTCTTCTTCCAACATGGAGGTTTCACTTGACTGCCGATGGACCACCTCCACAAATCCCTCTTTAAAGACGGCGAAGCTAATGGCTGTTGTCAGGGCTATTTATGTAGAAAAAGCCCAGCAGGAACTCATTAGCATATTAGGACACACCCCTGACAGCACAGCTCATTAGCCTATTAGGCCACACCCCCATGTTACCAGAAGTGTGGTCATCCAGCCACACCCACCTTTTGCTTCTTATTCTATTTACCTTGTTTGTTGTCAAAACCCCAGGGCTTTTTTTGGAGCAGGAACTCCTTTGCATGTTAGGCCACGCACCCCTAATGCAGCCAATCCGAATGAGTTTCTGCTGTTGGGTGTGGCCTGTTATGCTAATGAATTCCTGCTGGGCGTGGCCAACTCGGGAGCCAGCCGGAACTCCGTTCCTGTGCGTTCCTGCCCCAAAATAGCCCAGGCTGTGATTACATTCTCTGCCAGTGAACTCTGCCAGGTAATCACTCTAAATGAAATCCCTTCCTTCTTTCATGAATCCCCTTCCCATCAACTTTGTTGGGTGCCCACAAGTCCCAGGGGCATAGGAGAAGGAGAGGAAGTCTCCCCACTTGCTTTACGCCACACCTAATGATGTAAGCGTCTCCTCACAACCCTTGGCCTGCTCTGCAGGGATGCAGTGAGGACTGGGCGTGGAACAGGGGTCACTGGGTGGGTGTGGAGGAGAGGGAGGTATTTGTGAATCTCCTGCCTTGAGCAGGGGGTTGGACTAGATGACCCCAGAGGTCCCTTCCAACTCTATGATTCAATGGCTGCTATGAAAATGTACGCGAAGCGCAATATCCAGCATCCGTGTTCTTCTGCTGCTGTCTTCCCAGCACCGTTGATCTCTCCCCTGCCTGGATCTGGTGGGTCTCATCCATGCTGCTTCCTGTTGCTGGCCGGAGTCCTGCCAGGCCTGCAGCCGGATGTCATCCCACACAACAGTCCTGGTGAGCAACAGGTTTGCCCGGAGGAGCCATGGCTGAGTGAGAGAGCATCCACGTGGCGCGCAGAAGGTCCCAGGTTCAGTCCCCGGTGGCATCTCCAGTTAAAAGAATCAGGTAGTAGAAGATGTGGAAGACCTCCTCCTGAAACCCTGAAGAGCCACTGCTAGTCTGAGTAGGCAATACTGACCCTGAGGGACCAAGCGTCTCCTTCAGGAAAAGGCCGCTTCAGGTGAGGGGCTGTGGCTCCGTGTTAGAGCACCTGCTTGGCCTGCAGAAGGTCCCGGGTTCAATCCCCGGCATCGCCATTTAGAAGGATCAGACAGGAGGTGACGTGAAAGACCTTTCTCTGCCTGAGACCCGGGAGAGCCGCTGCCAGTCAGAGCAGGCAATACTGAATTTGATAGACCAGTGGCGTCTATCATGTGTTTGTGCACAGCGCACAAGAAGCATTGAAGGTTTGCCACCTCAAGTCTCTTGTGAACAAATTCTGCCCCGTGTTTCTGCCTCCTGTCCTGCTTCTAGTGTGGCAACTGGGAGTCCGCTGGGGGCCCTACTTTGGCCCAGCCATTCCAGGTTTCCACAGCCTCGGGGAAGTTGAGCTTGTTCGCCCAGGCCTGGCCTTGGCCATCCCAAATTCTTACGAAAAGTAAATCATGCAAATTAAGCTTACGAAAAGCAAATTAAGCCTCTGTATTGCAAGCAGATAAATAGGTACCACTTCGGTGGGAAGGTGACAGCGTTCCGTGCACCTTGGTGTTTAGTCATGCCGGCCACATGACCACGGAAACGTCTTCGGACAGCGCTGGCTCTTCAGCTTTGAAACGGAGATGAGCACCGCAACCCTAGAGTCGGATTCGACTGGCTTTCGAGCAAGGGAACCTTTACCTTTACCTTTATTGCAGAGCCAGGAGGCAACATGAGGGGAAGGCCCTGTTGTTGGCCATGTAGAGGAGCTGGTTGGCCCCTGTGGGAGACAGGAGGCTGGACTAGAGGGACCATTCGTCTAATCCAGCAGGGCTCTCCTGATGTTCTTATCAGGGGAAGGCCTCAGCCTCTATGCCCTCTTGTTGGCCGTACTGAGGAAGTGGTCGGCCAGCGTGTGAGATGGGATGCTGGACTAGATGGACCACTGGTCTGATCCAGCAGGCCTCTTCTGATGTTCTTATCCGGGGAAGGCCTCGGCCTCTCTGCCCTGTTATTGGCTGTCCAGAAGAACTGGTTGGCCATTGTGTGAGACGGGATGCTGGACTTGATGGAAGCGTCTCTGAAAGGCAGAACTCCATGCACACGACCCTTAAATGCCAATCGCTCATGTTGACTTTGTTTCTGGCAGGCCAAGATGGGACCAGCTAGCTGATAAAATAGGTATGGCCATGAGCCAGTGGCCGAATATTGTACTGCTCCCCCCCATGTTCTCTTCCTAACAGTGAGGGGCAATGCTACCTCTAAGCTGTGGAGACTTGTGAGCAAAAATTCTACCTTGTGAGCCACTGGCGTTAAAGTTGTGAGCGAGTGATTGGGCTGCTGCATAGATTAGTTTGCTCTGGGAGCCGTCCTTCTTGAGATAAGGCAAAAATGTGTGAGCTGGAGGCGAAAAAACTGTGAGCTAGCTGACACTAACTCAGCTTAGAGGGAACACCGGTGAAGGGGTGTATCTTCCGGGGGCCGTGGCGTTTGAGGCAGGGAAACTTTGAACAAAGGAGGGAAACAAACTCTAGCCTGAAAACTAAGACCAAGAACCTGAAAAAGTCAGTCAAACTGAGTTGAGGGTCAACAATTAAAACTTAATGTACAAATAAGTTGTAAAAATACATGTACTTATTTGTGAAGGATTAGTTCAGCAGTTCGAGACCCGAGAGTGCCGCATGACGGAGTGAGCTCCCGTCTCTGGTTTCAGCTCCTGCCAACCTAGCAGTTCGAAAGCAAGAAATTGCAATAGGTACCACTTCAGTGGGACGATAATAGCGTTCTGTGCGCCTCGGCGTCTAGTCATGCCTGCCACATGACCGTGGAAACATCCTCAGACAGCGCTGGCTCTTCGGCTTGGAAATGGAGATGAGCGCCGCAACCCTAGAGTCGGATTTGACTGGCTTTCAAGCAAGGGAAACCTTTACCTTTACTAAAAAAAAAAACATATAGGGGGCCCAATCACACCTTATGTAAAAATGCAAAAATCATATGGACACAATGTACTCTGAAGAAGGCCCTAACAGGCAGAAACACATCAGGTCAAGTCCACTGGTTTTAATTGCTGGGCCTCTACACCGTGGGACTTATCTTTTCAGGTTCTTGATCCTGGTCTGAGGAGAGGAGCGGCTGCCTTGCTTCTCTTGTGTTTGGATTTCGGCTGCAGATAGAGGGGGAGTCGTGCTGTGGGTCCCGGGCCCGTCTCCCGAGTGTTTGCCGACAGAGATTAGCGCCAGGTCATAACTTCTTGTTTCTGAAGAACAGCCTGCCTGGAAACAAAATCTCAAGGTCACCCGGTCCAGCTCTGCAGAGCGGAGACCAGCTCCATGGGTTGGGTTTCTTGCAGGAAACAATTGATCGTGGTTGGAATTGCTGGTCTAGACATTTCAGAGGGTTAGCCCCACTGGCATGCGGTAGAAGACCTGGGTTCGAGACTGGCAGCACCTTGAAAGCCAGCAAGATTTTCAGGGACTAAACTTTTGAGAGTCCAAACTTCCTTCATCAGATTTTTGGAGTGTGATCTTTCGAAATCCAAGCTTCCTTCATCGGATTAACGGGGGATAAACCCTCGAATCTAAACTACCTTCGTCGGCCGCTCAGAGGATTAGCTTTCGAGAGTCCAAATTTCCTTGGATGGATTGATGGGGGGGATTAGCTTCCAAGTCCAAATTCCCTTCATCAGATTTTCGGGGGACAAACTTTCGAGAGTTCAAGCCCTTCATAAGAACATAAGAACATAAGAGAAGCCAATGTTGAATCAGGCCAATGGCCCATCTAGTCCAACACTCTGTCACACAGCGGCCAAAATATACCAGGTGCCCTCAGGAGGTCCAGCAGTGGGGCCAGGACACTAGCAGCCCTCCCACTGTTGCCCCCTCCAGCACCAAGAATAGAGTGCATCACCTGCCCCAGACTGAGAGTTCCCATCTATACCCTGTGGCTAATAGCCCCTGATGGACTTCTGCTCCATATGTTTATCTAATTCCCTCTTGAAACTGTCCATGCTTGTAGCTGCCACCACCTCCTGTGGCAATGAATTCCATGTGTTAACCACTCTTTGGGTGAAGAAGGACTTCCTTTTATCTGTTCTAACCCAACTGCTCAGCAATTTCATGGAGTGCCCACAAGTTCTTGCCTTGTGAGAAAGGGAGAAAAGTACTTCTTTCTCGACCTGCTCAATCCCATTCATAATCTTATAAACCTCGATCATGTCACCCCTCAGCCGTCGTTTCTCCAAGCTGAAGAGCCCCAAGCGTTTTAACCTTTCTTCATAGGGAAGGTGTTCCCATCCTTTTATCATTCTCGTTGCCCTTCTCTGCACTTTTTCCAATGCTATCTGTCTGATGCAGAGAGGGCTGACTCTTCAAAAGCTCATGCCCCCCAAAATCTTGTTGGTTTCTAAAGTGCTCCTCGACTCGAATCTAGCTGGTCTAGATGTCTGTGGACCGCGTGTGGCATATCTTGCAGGTTATTCTGCATATTTGGAAGCTAACATTGTTTCTAAGGTTTTCTTTCCGGTATTATGATACTCGTGCGTGGCGCATTTAAAGAAGTAATTTTTTTCAAGGTTGCGTTTGTGTTGTGTGTTGCTGTAAGGAGAGGAAAGGCGGCATGGTAGAGTCCAGTCTTGTCTGATCTCAGAAGCTAAGTAGGGTCAGTACTTGGAAGGCAGACCACCAAGGAAGACTCTACAGAGGGAGGCAATGGCCGACCATCTCTGCCTCTCCCTTGCCTTGAAAGACCTGTGCTGGGGTCGCCATAAGTCTTGGATGGGAGACCACCAAGGAAGGCTCTGCAGAGGAAGACCATGGCCAACCACCTCTGCTTCTCCCTTGCCTTGAAAGCTCCTTGCTGGGGTCACCAGAAGCCTTGGATGAGAGACCACCAAGGAAGGCTCTGCAGAGGAAGACCATGGCCAACCACCTCTGCTTCTCCCTTGCCTTGAAAGCCCCTTGCTGGGGTCACCAGAAGCCTTGGATGGGAGACCACCAAGGAAGGCTCTGCAGAGGAAGGCCATGGCCAACCACCTCTGCTTCTCCCTTGCCTTGAAAGCCCCTTGCTGGGGTCACCAGAAGTCCTGGATGGGAGACCACCAAGGAAGGCTCTGCAGAGGAAGGCCATGGCCAACCACCTCTGCTTCTCCCTTGCCTTGAAAGCCCCTTGCTGGGGTCACCAGAAGTCCTGGATGGGAGACCACCAAGGAAGGCTCTGCAGAGGAAGGCCATGGCCAACCACCTCTGCTTCTCCCTTGCCTTGAAAGCCCCTTGCTGGGGTCACCAGAAGTCCTGGATGGGAGACCACCAAGGAAGGCTCTGCAGAGGAAGGCCATGGCCAACCACCTCTGCTTCTCCCTTGCCTTGAAAGCCCCTTGCTGGGGTCACCAGAAGTCCTGGATGGGAGACCACCAAGGAAGGCTCTGCAGAGGAAGGCCATGGCCAACCACCTCTGCTTCTCCCTTGCCTTGAAAGCCCCTTGCTGGGGTCACCAGAAGTCCTGGATGGGAGACCACCAAGGAAGGCTCTGCAGAGGAAGGCCATGGCCAACCACCTCTGCTTCTCCCTTGCCTTGAAAGCCCCATTGCTGGGGTCGCCATCCACTGGCTGCGATGTGACATCACTTTATATACACACATGTTGTAAGCCTTGGGAGGGGGCATCTGTTGAAAAGTGGAATATAAATTTGAAAATGTATTTCACCCGTACCGTTTCGGGGGTGGGCGGGCTGAAACGGACTTTCCCAGAGCAATCGCAGTACATAAAGAATTCCAGGTATTCCAAATGGGTTGGTCCCAGATGACGATAATGTTGAATGCCGATGATCGTCTCCCGGACGATAACTTGCCACAAGGGTTCCTTTAGCTACTGATGTTCTGCCACACAAGGAAGAGAAGTCTGCTGTTCTCCCACATCTGTAATTTCAACTGCAAGCCTTCCTTTTTGGGATATCGAAGCACAGAGCAGAAGCCGCCATCCCGTCCCCTAAGTCCCCGGCAATTTGTGCAAGTCTCCTTTCTGCAGACGGCGGTTACTTGTCTGCGTTGATGGTTCTTCCGCAGGGCGTGGAGGATGCACCAGAGGCTTATCCAGAGCGTGAGTCATTCGGAAGGAGCGCCAGCGCTTTTGGTTTTGGCATGCGGTCCTCGGTAGCTGGGGTTAAACAACTCGAGATGTGGCTTTGCTCTGTTCCCTTATCGTTTTTGGCCGAATCGCAGGAGGAGGAGAGAGACGGTGTGTCACCTCCTCCGCCCTCTTCTTTCCTTATCCTGTCTTTATCCTACTCAGGGATGGGTGTGCTGTGGTTTAAAGGGGGCGGGAGAAGTGTGGGGGATATTTGACACTCTTCGCTACAAAAACCCACCGTCTGTGTGCAATTTCATGGTGAGCGCTTGCTGTAGTGGTTAGGAGTGTGGACTCTGATCTGGGAGAACCAGGTTTACCTTTCGATTTTTTCGATTTACCTTTCATAAGAACATAAGAACATAAGAGAAGCCAATGTTGAATCAGGCCAATGGCCCATCCAGTCCAACACTCTGTCACACAGTGGCCAAAATATACCAGGTGCCATCAGGAGGTCCAGCAGTGGGGCCAGGGCACCAGAAGCCCCCTCCCACTGCTGCCCCCTCCAGCACCAAGAACAGAGTGCATCACCTGCCCCAGACTGAGGCTGGACCTCCTGATAGCACGTGGTATTTTTGGCCACTGTGTGACACAGAGTGTTGGACTAGATGGGCCCTTGGCCTGATTCAACATTGGCTTCTCTTATGTTCTTATGTTCAATGTTGGATCAGGCCAATGGCCCATCTAGTCCAACACTCTGTGTCACACAGTGGCCAAAAATACCAAGTGCCACAGGAGGTCCAGTAGTGGGGCCAGGACACCAGAAGCCCTCCCACTGCTGCCCCCTCCAGCACCAAGAACAGAGTGCATCACCTGCCCCAGACTGAGAGTTCCCATCTATACCCTGTGGCTAATAGCCACTGGTGGACTTCTGCTCCATATGTTTATCTAATTCCCTCTTGAAACTGTCCATGCTTGTAGCTGCCAGAACCTCCTGTGGCAGTGAATTCCATGTGTTAATCACTCTTTGGGTGAAGAAGAATTTCCTTTTATCTGTTCTAACCTGACTGCTCAGCAATTTCATGGAGTGCCCACGAGTTCTTGTATTGTGAGAAAGGGAGAAAAGTCCTTCTTTCTCAACCTGCTCAATCCCATTCATAATCTCATAAACCTTGATCATGTCACCCCTCAGCCGTCGTTTCTCCAAGCTGAAGAGCCCCAAGCGTTTTAACCTTTCTTCATAGGGAAGGTGTTCCAACCCTTTGATCATTCTAGTTGCCCTTCTCTGCACTTTTTCCAATGCTATAATATCCTTTTTGAGATGTGGTGACCAGAACTGTACACAGTATTCCAAATGAGGTCGCACCAATGATTTATAGAGGGGTATTATGAGCGATTCGGCTACTGCATACATTAGTTTGCTTCTTGAGCTAAGACAAAAATCTCTGAGCTGGAGACTAAGAAACTGTGAACTAGCTCACACTAACTCAGCTTAGAGGGAACACTGATTGTAAACCGCTCTTAGACTTTGAGTGAAGGGCAGGGTATAAATCCAATCTCCCCCTCCCCCGTCTTCTTCTTCTTCTTTTGCAATCCTTGAAAGATCTTTCGATTTATTTAATCGCCCAATCTGGCATAGCAGCTAGCTCTGAGCGATATTACAGTTACTCATGTAGACAGTGGACTAACAATGATTCATTGGGGGTAAGGGAAAGACACAACATATAAATCTATTTTAAATTGCATACGTTTGCAGCCGACGGGGATATGTTCAGCTGAGGGTCAGGCATGTTCCAGAGACAAATTTAGAGGCGTTCCTCCACATGCAGCTGCTGGTGTGACCTTGGGCCAGTCAAAAGTTCTCTCAGAGCTGTTCTCTCAGGAGACCAGTTTGGTGTAGTGGTTAAGTGCATGGACTCTAATCTGGGAAAACCAGGTTTGATTCCCCCACTCCTCCGCTTGCTGTTGCTGGGTGACCTTGGGGAAGCCATAGTTCTGCCAGAGCTGTTCTCTCATGGGCAGTCCTTGACAGAGCTCCCTCTAAGCTGTGAAGCCTTGTGAGCAAAATTTCTATTTTGTGAGTGACTGGCCTTAAAGTTGTGAGCGAGCGATTCGGCTAGTGCATGCATTAGTTTGCTTCCTGAGCTAAGACAAAAATCTCTGAGCTGGAGACTAAAGAACTGTGAAGTAGCTCACACTAACTCAGCTTAGAGGGAACACTGATTGTAAACCACTCTGAGACTTTGAGTGAAGGGCAGGGTATAAATCCAATTTCCCCCTCCTCCCCCTCCTCTTCTTCTTCTTCTTCTGCAGTCCTTGAAAGAGCTCTCTCAGCCCCACTGACCGCACAGGGTGTCTGTTGTGGGGAGGGGAAGGGAAAAAAGGAGTTTGTGAGCTGCTCTGAGACTCCTTTGAGTAATGGAGGGTGGGGTATAAATCCAATCTCACTGGTTTGGTGGTTAAGTGCGTGGACTCTAATCTGGGAGAACCGGGTTTGATTCCCCACTCCTCCACTTGCACCTGCTGGATGACCTTGGGCAAGCCATAGTTCTGGCACAGCTGTTCTTGAAAGGGCAGTTCTCGAGAGAGTTCTCTCAGCCCCACCTACCTCACAGGGTGTCTGTTGTGGGGAGGGGAAGGGAAAGGAGTTTGTGAGCCGCTCTGAGACTCCTTTGGGCAGTGAAGGGCGGGGTTATAAATCCAATCTCCTCCTCCTCCTCCTCCTCTTCTTCTTCTCAGCTCTTGTGTCTTCATGCAGGCATACATGGTCCTGAGCATTTCTCAAGAACAAAAGTAACTTCCAGGAAACAAACCCGAGTCCTTCTTGTTCAGCATTCCTTGAAGGAATCCTAAGAGCCAGCAGGAAACTGGTCAGAGAACAGGGTTGGGAAAGACCTGGAGATTTTGGGGCCTGAGGAGGGCGGGGTTTGGGGAGGGGAGGGGCCTCAGTGGGATATAATGCCATACAGTCCACCTTCCAAAGCGGCCATTTTCTCCAGACGATCTGATCTGATCTCCGTCGCCTGGAGATGAGTTGAGATCCCAGGAGTTCTTCAGGTACCTCCTGGAAGTCGACCAACTCTGTCAGGGGACCACGAGCTGCCTTCTGGCCACCCCAGCTCTGTAAAATATGCAAGCAAAGTACACTTATCGTTGTGAGCTTCCCTTGCTCTCGGGGAAGCTGCGCTGGGCAACAGAGCCCGCTCACTTCCCTGCTAGAATTTGACTGACCTTTGAACATCCCATAGCTACCCATTATAGAATCAAACTGTTGATCCATCCATATTATCTCCTCTGACTGCTAGGTGAGGAAAAATTCTTTCCTAAACTTGGTATCAGCAGTCCTTAACTGGGGAGGCCGGGGATTGAACCTGGGACCTTCTGCCTGCTAAGCAGAGGCTCTGCCACTGAGCCACAGCCCCTCTTTACAGCTCTCCAGGGTCTCAGGCGGAGGTCTTTCCCATCACCTCCTCCCTGGTCCTTTTCACTGGAGATGCCGGAGATTGAACCTGGGACCTTCTGCATGCCAAGCAGAGGCTCTTCCACTGAGCCACGGCCCCTCTTTACAGCTCTCCAGGGTCCCAGGCGGAGTTCTTTCCCATCACCTCCTGCCTGGTCCCTTGTAACTGGAGATGCCGGGGACTGAACCTGGGACCTTCTGCATGCCAAGCAGAGGCTCTGCCACACAGCCACAGCCCCTTTTTACAGCTCTCCAGGGTCCCAGGCGGAGGTCTTTCCCATCACCTCCTGCCTGGTCCCTTGTAACTGGAGATGTCGGGGACTGAACCTGGGACCTTCTGCATGCCAAGCAGAGGCTCTGCCACTGAGCCACAGCCCCTCTTTACAGCTCTCCAGGGTCCCAGGCGGAGGTCTTTCCCATCAACTCCTGCCTGGTCCCTTGTAACTGGAGATGCCGGGGACTGAACCTGGGACCTTCTGCATGCCAAGCAGAGGCTCTGCCACTGAGCCACAGCCCCTCTTTACAGCTCTCCAGGGCCTCAGGCGGAGGTCTTTTCCATCACCTACTATGTGGTCCTTTAACTGGAGATGCTGGGGACTGAACCTGGGACCTTCCGCATGCCAAGCAATGGCTCTACCCCTGAGCCACAGGCAAGGAAGGGGCAGAGGAAACAGAGGAGTGGCTGTTCTGTTCCATTGCCTCTTTGGAGGTCCGCCCCTGCGTTCGCATCACCCGCGAGAGCCTCCCAGAATTGTCTGTGCGTGGAAGCAGCCCCCAATGTGTTTTGTCGAGCTGGTAGCCGAATTACGGAACGCCCTTGGCCCTCCTCCTGTCCGAGGCCTCTCTGCCAGATCTCTGCCAACCTCATTTGGGGAGAGTCGGGATTGAAATGTCATAAATAATGAGTCTAGGCTGGGATCCAGGAGTTCCGTGCGTGAGAGCAGAGAGCGCTCCTGCCCTTGCAAGAAGCCGGCGACCGGGGTTTGTTTTTTTCCTTCCACTTCCGTTGTTCCCCCCGTACCACGTTGAATCCCTCTCTGGAGATTTCCCTGACCTTTAGGAGTCACTTTTTTGCTGGGGGGGGGGATGCCAGGTGAGAAGGGGGAGTTAGAGAATCACCGGTGGGCACGTGGCATTCTTCACGTATCCCAGCTCTTTCTTTGAAGAGTCCTAAGGTAAAGTTTCCCTCGCTCGAAAGCTAGTCAAATCTGACTCTAGGGGGCGGTGCTCGTTTCCGTTTCCAAGCCGAAGAGCCAGCGCTGTCCGAAGACGTTTCCACGGTCGTGTGGCCGGCATGACTAGATGCCGAGGTGCATGGAACGCTGTTACCTTCCCACCGAAGGGGTACCTATTTATCTACTTGCAATGTCTGTCTTTCTTTCTTTCTTTCTTTCTTTCTTTCTTTCTTTCTTTCTTTCAAGTGCCCCAAAAGAGGCATTTTTATTTGAAGTTTAAAGACAATACACAACAACATTACAACAACAACATTACACATACACTAAACAACAACATATAACATTTAACATTTATGGGGGGGGATACAAGTTCTAAATCAAACCACAAACCATATTTTCTTACCTTGCCTCTAATAACTCTTACCATAAGTATCCCTAAACTCTATCTACCTTACTAATATTAGTGTTTAAATTTAAGTTTAATACCACCATCCATAATTCCACCTAATTTATTTATTTCCATCCTGCCTTTCCCGATCGTACCACTCATAGAAACGATGCCACGTGTTCTGAAAAGCAGGGGCGTCATAACCTTTCATAATCAAAGTTAGTTTGTCCGTCTCTGCTGCCTCCAATATCTTCACAATAAATTCTTGTTCCGCTGGTATCGGGGTTGTTCGCCAATACGGTCATGTGGCCGGCGTGACTAGACGCCGAGGTGCACGGAACGCTGTTACCTTCCCACCGAAGGGGTACCTATTGATCTACTTGCAATGTCTTGCTTTCGAACTGCGAGGTTGGCAGGAGCTGGGGCCAGAGACGGGAGCTCACTCCGTCATGCGGCACTCGGGTCTCGAACTGCTGAACTACCGACTTTCCGGTCTGCAGCTCAGCATCTCAACCTCTGAGAAGGGGGAATCAGAGAATCACCAGTGGGCACGTGGCATCCTACATGTATCCCAGCTCTTTCTGTAAAGAGTCTTAAAGGAAAGGGTCATAACTGCTCTTGGAAGCTTATTAACCTTAGACGGATTTGCTCCCTATGGTTCAGAGCCCTCTCTTGCCTTATCCATGCTGAGCAGCGTAAGGAACGGTGCCTCTTCCCCTCCAGATGAGAGCCAGTTTGGTGTAGTGGCTAGGAGCGTGGACTCTAATCTGGGAGAACCGGGTTTGAGTCCCCACTTCTTCACATGCAGCTGCTGGATGACCTTGGGTCAGTCACAAGTTCTTTCAGAGCGGTTCTCTCAAGGGCAGTCCTCGAGAGAGCTCTCTCAGCCCCGCCTAACTCCTGAGATGTTATTCTAATCATGTGTCCAGTGGCCAATCAGAAACGTTGCTGGGCAGGAGTCCGACTTGACCCCACCTACTTTCTAGCTGTTTGGCGGGCACCGTTGCGCCCCCACGCACTGTGTTGGGGACCCGCTGGACTGGAACATATGGCACAGGGGAAACTTTAATTCTGGAATAATTCTGCCACCAGCTGACGGAAAGCTGGGGTGGGTGGGGGTTGAGGTGGCTTGCTAGTGGTTGAGACCGCCCGTTCTCACCGTCTTCTTGTCCCGTCCTTTTCCAGAAAGACTTGGCGTACCTGCAGCAATGGCTGGAAACCTTTGTCGCAAATTTCGAGAAGATCATCGCTGTGAATTCGTTGGATCCAAGAAGGTAAATCTTTCACCTGTGGGGCTGGTCCAGGTGGGCACGGTGTGTGTACCTGGTGGGACTGAACCCCAGCACCAGTGGGAGGGGGTGGTGGTGTAGTGGTGAAGTGTGTGGACTCTAATCTGGGAGAACCGGGTTTGATTCCCCACTCCTCCACTTGCAGCTGCTGGATGACCTTGGGCAAGCCATAGTTTTCTCAGAGCTGTCCCTGAAAGAGCAGTTTCTGTCAGAGCTCTCTCAGCCCGACCTACCTTGTGGGGTGTCTGTTGTGGGGAGGGGAAGGGAAAAGAGTTTGGAAGCCGCTCTGAGACTCCGAGTGCAGGGCGGGGTATAAATTCAATCTCCTCCTCCTCCTCCTCCTCCTCCTCTTCTTCTTCTTCTTCCTCCTCCTCCTCCTCCTCCTCCTCCTCCTCCTCCTTCTCCTTCTCCTTCTCCTTCTCCTTCTCCTTCTCCTTCTCCTTCTCCTTCTCCTTCTCCTTCTCCTTCTCCTTCTCCTTCTTCTACATCTTCATTTGTTCTCAGCGGTCTGAAGCAGCCTGCTTGTTCCTGGGGGGTTTTATGCATATCGTGGTGTCTCAAGGCATAACGACACAAGCGGTGCCGGGTCACAGTGCATGACCAGGGACTCGCTCAGAGGCACATCAGGGAAACTCGCCTTAAAAAGGACTCTGGGTGAGCACAGCCCGAAAACCGCTCGTGGGCCATATGTGGAAGCCAGCCACCCCCCCCCCCCGACTCCTTCCTCCCCTCCCCTCCCCTCCCCTCCTCCTTATGGGCGCTTGTCCTGCAATTGGCACTGAAGCAATGCAGATTTCCACACTGCTCCGTTACCACACCGGCAGGGCTGACGCAAGAGGCCGTCCATCTGTGGTGCGGCTTCCGGAAGCTTCCCTTCCCAGTTCTGTGCCAGCCTTCTCTGCTTCTTCTGTGCTGCTTGAGGGTTTGTTCTGCCCTGGGACCTCTTCAGCCATTTTCTTTGTTCGAACACAAAAAGGCAGGTAGCATTCTGTTTGGTGTAGTGGTTAACTGCGCAGAGTCTAATCTGGGAGAACCGGGTTTGATTCCCCACTCCTCCACTTGCACCTGGCTGGATGACCTTGGGCAAGCCATAGTTCTGATAAGAGCTGTCTTTGAAAAGGAGACGTTTCTGTCAAGTGCTCTCTCAGCCCCGCCTACCTCACAGGGTGTCTATTGTGGGGAGGGGAAGGGAAAGGAGTTTGTGAGCCGCTCTGAGACTCCTTTGGGTAGTGAAGGGCGGGGTGTAAATCCAATCTCCTCTTCTTCTTCTACCTCACAGGGTGTCTGTTGTGGGGAGGGGAAGGGGAAGGAGTTTGTAAGCTGCTCTGAGACGCCTTTGGGTAGTGAAGGGCAGGGTATAAATCCAATCTCCTCCTCTTCTTCTTCTTCTTCTTCTTCTGTTTCTATTTACATTATTTCCAATGCTCCCTCTAAGCTGTGGACTCTCGTGAGCAAAAATTCAAGCAATTTGGCTCCTGCATAAATTAGTTTGCTCTGGAGCTCCCCTTCCTGAGCTAAGACAGAAATGTGTGAGCCGGAGGCTAGAAAACGGTGAGCTGGCTCACACTAACTCAGCTTAGAGGGAACACTGGTGATGCTTTGTGGGCAAAACTTCGACTTTGTGAGCTCCTGGCATTAAAGATGTGAGCAAATTTGGCTCCTGGGTAAATTAGTTTGGCTCCTGGGTAAATTAGTTTGCTCTGGAGCCATCCCTTCCTGAGCTAAGGCAAAAATGTGTGAGCCAGAGGCTACAGAACTGTGAGCTAGCTCACACTAACTCGGCTTAGAGGGAACACTGGTTGTTTCTAGTCCGCCCTCATCACCGGGACTCAGGGATGATTGCAACAGAGTGAGTCAAGACAATTGACAGGACGGGACTTTCAGCGAACTGTGCAATAGGAATTTGGCTTGGAGAACCGACCAGAGGTCTAAAAACAGAACTGCAGTAAAGCATCGGTGTTAACACATGGCACATTAAGTGGTGCAAAATTACACAATACGATCCAACCGACAGCAATCGAGACACAGTAATCCAGACCGCAGTTCCCAATAATTTTGTGAAGACTTCTTGGTAATAGGGCAGCCCTGTTACTGGCATAGAAAAGCCCTCATGAATCATTCAGTTTTGCATCATTGGCAGAAAGCCAGGAGAATGTAAGCCGTTTTGACTTCCTCAAGCGGGTTGTTCCACAAGGTGGGGGCCATGTGTATGGGCAGTTGTTGGTTTTGCCCATTGAAAACGTAAGAGAAGCCAATGCTGGATCAGGCCAACGGCCCATCCAGACCAACACTCTGTGTCACACAGTGGCCAAAAATACCAGGGGCCATCAGGAGGTCCAGCAGTGGGACCAGAATTCCAGAGGCCCTCCCACTGTCCCCGTCCCCCCCAAGCACCAAGAATACAGAGCATCCCTTGCCCCGGACAGAGGGTTCCATCTATACCCTGTGGCTAATAGCCATGGAAGGACCTCTGCTCCATATGTTTATCCATAAGAACATAAGAGATGCCATGTTGGATCAGGCCAATGGCCCATCCAGTCCAACACTCTGTGTCACACAGTGAAAAATATTCAGGTGCCATCCGGAGGTCCACAAGCAGGGCCAGAACTCCAGAAGCCCTCCCCCTGTTGACCCTCAAGCCCTAAGAATACAGAGCATCACTGCCCCAGACATAAGAACATGAGAGAAGCCATGTTGGAACAGGCCAATGGCCCCTCCAGTCCAACACTCTGTGTCACACAGTGGCCAAAACCCAGGGGCCATCAGGAGGTCCACCAGCAGGGCCAGAACTCCAGAAGGACCTCCACTATTGACGCCGAAGCACCTGCAGAAGGCCTTACTCAGAAAAGCAGAAGCTGTCATGGTGTAGCATAAGGGAAGAGATGGTCGTCCCGTGGAGTGACTGTGGAATGGGAGTAATATGCATGATGCTCCATCTGGCTCCTGATAATTGCATCATTCTGCACCAGCTGGAGTTTCCACACTGATTTTTATTTCAGAGGCCAGCAAACACTGGTTTTAGCAAAAGCTCCATGGATCAGGGCCCACCTTATAGAATGCTGTCACCCGCGAGGTCTCGGTTCACCCAACAGCTCCGGCTTTGGAATCAATAAATCATCGTTTATTAGTATATTACTTATTTATTAAAACATGAGCTGACCCAGCTGAGCTCTGAGAAGGAGCAAGGTGTTTGAGCTGCCAGAGGGGTGAGTGGTATTTTTATTTATTTACTTTCAGCTGAGGTGCTTTAGCTGAGAAGGTACTGTGTCAGGGACTGTATTTGGGAGTGTGTGGGTGAGTTGTAACAGACTCCTGACTGCTGGAGTTAGGGTGTGAAAGGGTCATTGTTTGCCTGTAATTAAGTGCTTGGGTGAAATTGAATAGCAGACTCCTGGCTGCTGGAGTTGGGGTGTGAAAGGGGCTTTGTTTGACCGTCATTAAGTGCCTTGGGTGATTTGGAGTAGCTGCTGGCCACACCCTCTCCTGGGAGACAATTCCATTTAAGGCAGGAAGTTTGCAAGAGGCACGAGCCTCTGGCACGAGCCAAAGGGCGAGGCTCTTTGCCTGTGGCTCTTGGCCTAGGGGCTCTGTAAGAAGCCCAGGAAGAGCCAGAAAGCCAGGACCTTGGCTCCTTGGTAAGGTAAGTAGACTCCTACAACAGGAGCCATAAAAATACAAAGGGTTTTAAAAGGGGGTTATAGAAAAGTATTTGTTTAAAAACAATTATGAAGCCAGAATGCCAGCAGGGGGTTGGGGGCTATCCAGTGTTTTGCATGGAGTGTCACATGTATGACTATCTGCCCACTGGTCAGAAGTCTTGGGTGTGTGCTCGGTGCAAGGAGCTCCTGGTTCTCAGGGAGCGAGTTTGCTCCCTTGAGGCCAAGGTGGCTGACCTGGAGAAGCAGGGACAGTCAGTTAGGTGCACGGGGAAGACTCTCGGGGACTTGTTAGATATGACCCACTCTGGATCTGACAGCCCGGCTGCTGCCAGGGAGCATGAGGGTCAAGGGGAAAAGGGGCACCATGCTGAGGATAAGGGGAATGTGCCCTCAGAAGGGACCTCTTCTTCAGCTGGTGAACGGGTATCCTTTCGTACCAAGGAACCGTCCCTGGGAAGGGTGGGAGGGGGCTCTTGGTAGTTGGTGATTCGATCCTTAGGCAGGTAGACAGCTGGGTGGCGAACCCGCGTACTGACCCTATGGTGACTTGCCTGCCTGGTGCGAAGGTAGCGGACATTATGCGTGTTTTAGATAGGCTGGTAGATAGTGCTGGGGAGGAGCCAGTGGTCATGGTGCACGTCGGCACCAACGATGTGGGGAAATGCAGTCGTGAGGTCCTGGAGGAGAAATTTAGGCTGCTGGGCAGGAAACTCAAGGCCAGGACCTCCAAGGTAGCCTTCTCGGAAGTGCTACCTGTTCCACGCGCAGGGCCGGAGAGACAGGCACAGATCAGGAGTCTCAATGCGTGGATGAGACGGTGGTGTAGGGGGAAGGGTTCAAGTTTGTTAGGCACTGGGATGCTTTTGGGGACAAGAGGGAGCTGTACAAAAGGGACGGTCTCCACTTGTCCCGAGAAGGAACCAGGCTGCTGGCGCTCAAAATCAAAAAGGTGGCAGAGCAGTTTTTAAACTGAATAATGGGGGAAAGCCGACAGGAGATGAAAAGTCTCTGGTTCGGGATGGCTCATCTCAAAGAGATGAAGGGGTAGCTATTACTTTTGTACAAGGAAATGGATTACAATTGTCCACTGAGACTGTGGCTAATGATAGGAACTGCCTGGCAAGGTCTCGAGGCAGCAAGAGGAAGGCTGTGGGCTTAACAAACGTGGGAAACTATAAGTGTTTATACACAAATGCTAGAAGTCTCCGAGGTAAAATCGGGGAATTGGAATGTTTGGTGTTGGGGGGGGGAATAGACATTGTGGGTATTTCAGAAACTTGGTGGGATGAGGAAAATCAGTGGGATACGGTGATTCCTGGTTATAAATTATATTGGAAGGATAGGGGGAAAGGGTTGGAGGTGGGGTGGCTCTGTATGTCAGAAAGGGTATACCGTCCAGTAAGATTGAGAGGGTAAGAGAATTGGAGTCTCAGAGCGGCTTACAAACTCCTTTCCGTTCCCCGCCCCACAACAGATACCCTGTGAAGTAGGTGGGACTGAGAGAACTCTAACACAAACTGCTCTTTCAGGAACAGCTGTGCCAGAGCTTGTGACTGACCCAAGGTCACATCAGCAGGTGCAAGTGGAGGCGTGGGGAATCAAACCCGGCTCTCCCAGATTAGAGTCCGCACACTTAACCACTGCACCGAACTGGTGATCCTATCACCTCTCGGTCATCTCTTCTCCAGGCTAAACATACCCAGCTCCTTCAACCTTTCCTCATAGGACTTGTTCTCCAGACCCCTCACCATCTTTGTTGCCCTCCTCTGGACACGTTCCAGCTTGTCTATATCCTCCTTAAATTAAATTAAATTAAATTGTGGTCATGATGCAGAGGCATCATGCAGAGACAGGCAATGGCAAATCACGTCTGCACCTGCAGAGTGCAGGGGGTTGGACTAGATGACCTGCAAGGTCCCTTCCAACGCTAACATTCTGTGATTCTATGACTTGCCTTGAAAAACCCATGGGGTCACCATAAGACAGGTTTGTCTTAACAGCAAAATACATAGGTATATGAAGCACAACTGGTATTCCTGCAGCTGTTAGACCTTTTTTTTTCCTTTTAAAAGCAATCTTTCAGCTCTTACACCTTAAAAAGATATTGCAGATTTATTCCTGCACTAGCCGTGTTACTATATAGAAACCAAATAAAATGGGCATCCCAGTGGCATCTTAAAAGACTCACAGAATTTATTCATACTACCTCAGATGCTCTGAAGTGCTCAACCAGGATGTGCTTTTGTAGCCAGAGGTTTATAAAATTATGCATGGGGTGGAGAGAGCTGACAAGGAGAACTCTTTCTCCCCCTTTCAGAATACTAGGACTCAAGGGCATCCAGTTCAGCTGATGGGCAGTAGGTTCCAGATGGACAAAAGGAAACGCTTCTTTACACAGCGAATGATTCCAATTTGGAATTTGCTGCCAGGGGATGTAGACATGGCCTACAAGCATAGACAACTTAAAAAGGGGATTATATAGATTGATGAAGGAAGATAGGTCTACCAGTATCTACTAGCTGTGGTGGCTAAATGGAACCTCTGTATTCAGAGGCAGTCAACCTCTGAATCCCAGTTCCAGGAGGTCTTGGCCTCTGTGCCTTGTTGTGGCCATCCAGAGGAATTGTGTGAGACAGGATGCTGGACTAGCTGGACCACTGGTCTGATCCAGCAGGGCTCTTCTTATGTTCACAACAGAAAGGCATGGAGATGTTACAGAGAGAGGCCAGTTTGGTGTAGTGGTTAAGTGTATGGACTCTAATCTGGGAGAACCGGGTTTGATTCCCCTCTCCTCCACTTGCACCTGCTGATGTGACCTTGGGTCAGTCACAAGCTCTGGCACAGCTGTTCCTGAAAGAGCAGTTTCTCTCAGAGCTCTCTCAGCGCCACCTCCCTCACAGGGTATCTGTTGTGGGGCGGGGAACGGAAAGGAGTTTGTAAGCCACTCTGAGACTCCAAGTGAAGGGTGGGGTATAAATCCAATCTACTACCACTACTACTACTACCACTACTACTACTATTATTATTATTATTATTGTTATTGTTATTATTATTGTTATTATTATCATTATTATTATTATTACTATTATTATTATTATTATTATTTATCATTTCTACCCCGCCCTCCCCGCAAATGGGTTCAGGGCAGCTTACAATAGGGCACCATGTGCCAAAGCATAAAACAACATAAAAACAGGATAAAACAATCAACGTTAAAGTGCTCAATAGTTACAGTAAGAAATTTAACAAGATTGGATCAAATGTACAAATGGACTCCCCAGTATCTTACATAGCAAAAGGATGCTGCTTGATGTTACTCGGCCCCATCCTGCAGTACTGATCACAGCGAGGTCGTGGTTGATCTTCATAGAGCCACCCCTTAAGTCTACTGAAGGTGGTAGTGGTAGTAGTAGTGGCGGCTCCTATTCGAAAGCCGGGCGGAAGAGCTCCGTCTTGCAGGCCCTTGCGGAACTGTAAAAGGTCCCACAGGGCCCTGATCTCCTCCGGGAGCTCATTCCACCAGGTAGGAGCCGCCACTGAAAAGGACCTGGCCCTGGTTGCAGTAAGCCTGGCCTCCCTGGGGCCTGGGGTTACCAGGTGATGTTGTGTCCCTGAACGAAGTGCACAGCCCAGAGTGTAACAAGGCACAGCCCAAAGAGTAATCAGGTCACTCGGCATGGGTGTGAGATACTTCTGACTGTTAGACAGTCCAGATGTAAAATCTAGTGCAGGATGAAGAAGCAGATAAACAACAGGAAACCGCAGAGGTAGAGCTGAAGTGATTAATATTGGTATGGGTTGGGGAAGGCAAGATCTTCGCACCTATAGTGAGCTCGAAATGAGAGGTTCAAAACCTGACTGAGAGACAGTGTTAAACTTCCTGGTGAATGTTAATTCAGCAGTTTCCCCTTGCATTCTCCCTTTGAAGTTCTTCCGTGGGAGAATAGCAACTTTAAGGTGGAGTATGCGAATTGAAGATCAAAATGCTCACCTGCTGGTTTTGATTTCATTTAGTTTATCTACATTATTTATACTCTGCTTTTCTTACTGGAACTCAAAGCAAATTACACAGAGTGAGACGAATACAGTCAACGGGACGGGACATTTAGTAAACAATGAAATAGGATTTGGGTTGTAGAACTGACTAGAATTTAAAAAACAAAAACCCTGAAGCATAGCACGGGTATTAACATGACATATTAATTGATGTGAAATTACACAGTAGGATCTAACTGATCGCCACTTTGGGGGTCAGGAAGCAATCTTTCTCCAGGCCAGTTTGGCCAGGGATCCTGGAGGTTTTTTGTCATCTTCTGGGCGTGGAACAGCGGTCACTGTGAGTGTGGAGGGGGGAGTATTTGTGAATTCCCTGCCTTGTGCAGGGGGCTGGACTAGATGACCCCGGTGCTCCCTTCCAACTCTATGATTCTATGATTCTAACTTGCGGCAAACTGTACACAGTAGTATAGACCACAGTCCCTAGCAGTTTGTCCAAGTAACTTCGCAAATCATTTTGTACAGTGCAAACTCTGTTGCCTGCGTAGAAAACCCCTCCTTGAATAGTTCAGTTTTTCATAATTTGTGGAAAGCCAAACAGGGTGGGAGCTTTCCTGACCACCTCAGGCAGGCTGTTGCACAAGGCGGGGGCTACCACGGAGAAGGCATCAAAATTTTTGGAAATTTCTCATCTCTGCCTGCCTCTTGTGCATGTGTAAGCACCAGCACGTGAGCATGGAGTCTCTAAATGCATAGGAAGTGCATTTCCCAGGGATCCACAGGGGGATGGCAGGGGCTTGATTGGGGGGTGGGAGAGCATCCCCCCATCTCTTTGTCTTCTTTCTGTCCCTCCTTTCCTTCTCTCATTCTCTCTCTCTTTTCCTCCTCCTTTCCTCCTCCTTCATTCCTTCCTTCCTTCTCTCTCTCTGTCTCTTTCTTTCTCTCATTCCTTCTCTCTCTTTCTTTCTTTTCCTCTTTCCCTTTCTTTCTCTCTCTCTCTCTTTTCCTCCCTCTTTCTCTCTCTCTCTGTTTTCCACTTTCTCTCTCTCTCTCTTTTCTTCTCTGTCTCTCTGTCTCTCTCTCTCTCTTTCTCTCTCTCTCTCTTTCTCCCTCTTTCTTTCTTTCTTTCTTTCTTTCTTTCTTTCTTTCTTTCTTTCTTTCTTTCTTTCTTTCTTTCTTTCTTTCTTTCTTTCTTTCTTTCTTTCTTTCTTTCTTTCTTTCTTTCTTTCTTTCTCTCTCTCTCTCTCTCTCTCTCTCTCTCTCTTTCCTCCCTCTTTCTTTCTCTCTCTCTCTTCCTTCCTTCCTTCCTTCCATCTCTCTTTCCCTCTTTTGTCTTCTGGGCTGTCCGGTGCTTGTCAATGTGTCCTAATATGCTAATGAGCTGTGTTATCAGGGTGTGGCCTAATATGCTAATGAGTTTCTTTCGTTGGGTGTGGCCTATTATCCTAATGAGTTTGTGCTGGGCTTTTTCTACAAAAAGAGCCCTGGGGGCCACCACTGGTAAGCTCCCGCCTACTCTACCTCTCGGCGCACTGATTTCAACACCTGTAATGTCTGTAGAGGGCTGCTGTTACAACTAATCAGGGGACGATTTGGGGCCGGCTATAACTTACTATGTAGAGTTGCTGTGCAGATAAATAGTAGGCTGGGAGACCAAGGTTTGCCTGTTTGGAAGGAAGGTGGGACATTCTCTAGCCTCCTTTGTAGCTCTTTTTAAAATTATTGGTCTATTTATTCAAAACTTTTATTAGCCACCTTTCTTCCTCGCGGAGCTCAAGACAGCTTACAACAATAGGGAGAACCCATGGAATTAAATACGTTAAAAACAAAAAAGCAAAGTTTTAAAACTGCTAGTGGGCTTAAGCCAATGCAGTAATAAAACAGAACTGTCTTCAGTTGCCTCCTGAAGATCGGAAGGGGGGGCAGGTGTAACCCCCCGGGGAGGTGGTTCCATAACCATGGAAAGGTCCCTTCTCACTGGGGTTGCCAGCCTCCAGGTGGGAGAGAACCAAACAGGAAGCTGCAAAAGAAGCGCTAACACTCCAATAGAAAGGTACGCTAACGCTCAAATAGAAAAATATTATACTATGCCCCTGGTCACACGGAGACTTTGCCCTGCGAGAGGGACGGCTTGCCTGTGGATTAAACTGGCACGATCATACTTTAACATCTGTTAAGCATCGCACTCCCGTCTCTAACCTGCAGCTTTGGCCCAAAGACATGGATTTTAAAGCTACTGGGAACCATGCACTATTTTCTTGATAATGCGCGGCGCATGCGGGTGTCCGATCAGGAAGCGCTGGTAGCCTGTCACTGCCAGCGCCCGTTGGAGTCCCACGAATGTGCACAAATGCCTTGCTGCTGTATTGGCCCGCGTGGCGTGATCGGCTGCCGGAGGCTTGGGCAGGGAGCCTCGGGGGAAGGTGAGATCGCGCTACCGTGCGTCTTTTTGCTCCGGCTCTAAAAGCCTCCCGTTCCCTGCGGATTATCTCCCTCGTGTGACTGGGGCCGTTATTCAGCAACAATGTTACAAATGTATACAGAGTGGATAGGATTAGAATTAGATAAACATATGGAGCAGAGGTCCATCAGTGGCTATTAGCCACAAGGTATAGACAGGGGCTCTGGGGCAAGTGATGCTCTGTATTCTTGGTGCTTGGGGGGGGGGCAACAGTGGGAGGGCTTCTAGTGTCCTGGCCCCGCTGGTGGACCTCCTGATGGCACCTGGTGTTTTTGGCCACTGTGTGACACAGAGCATTGGACTGGATGGGCCATTGGCCTGATCCAACAATTGGCTTCTCTTATGTTCTTATGGATAAACATCTGGAGCAGAGATCCATCTGTGGCTATTAGCCACAAGGTATAGAGGGAAGTCTCAGACTGGGGCAAATGAGGCTCTGTATTCTTGGTGCTTGGGGGGGTCAACAGTGGGAGGGCTTCTAGTGTCCTGGACCCACTGCTGGACTTCCCAACGGCCCCTGGTATTTCTGGCTACTGTGTGACACAGAGTATTGGGCTGGATGGCCCGTTGGCCTGATCCAACACTGGCTTCTCCTATGTTCTTATGGATAAACATCTGGAGCAGAGGTCCATCAGTGGCTATTAGCCACAAGGTATAGATAGGAACTCTCGGTCTGGGGCAAGGGATGCTCTGTATTCTTGGTGCTGGGGGGAGGGAACAATGGGAGGGGCTTCTAGTGTCCTGGCCCCACTGCTGGACCTCAGGAGGGCCCCTGGTGTTTTTGGCCACTGTGTGACACAAAGTGTTGGACTGGATGGGCCACTGGCTTGATCCAACACTGGCTTCTCCTATGTTCTTATGGATAAACATCTGGAGCGGAGGTCCATCAGTGGCTATTAGCCACAAGGTATAGATAGGGACTCTTGGGGCAAGTGATGCTCTGTATTCTTGGTGCTTGGGGCAGGGGGGCAACAGTGGGAGGGCTTCTAGTGTCCTGGCCCCGCTGCTGGACCTCCTGAGGGCACCTGGTATATTTTGGCCACTGTGTGACCCAGAGTGTTGGACTGGATGGGTCATTGGCCTGATCCAGCATTGGCTTCTCTTACGTTCTTATGTCAGGAGGTCCAGAAAAAAATTCCAGTTGACGAAGTTCTCAGGAATGACGCCGAGAACTGAACAAAGGATGGGAAGGGCCCATCGTTTCATTAAATATATTTACTTCTCGCCCTCGCTCCGAGGAGGAGCCCAGTCTTCCTTGCTCTATCTGTGCGCCATCTCGGCAAGACAGCCGAATCGGCTAGGCCAGCTTGCCCTCTGGCCGTCTAGCGAGATTCTGGGTTGAACTCCTTTGCCCTTTCCAGTTTGAGAGCGGCGCCGTGCTGTCAAGCGCCAGTCGCCGGGGACGCAGTCTGCGGCTTGGCCTGATCGCTCGTTCTTTCTCCCTCCCAGGCCCGAGGACTCCGTCTCCGAGATCCCGCTGCTCCCGTGCGACGTCCTCCTGATGCTGACCCAGCAGCTGACGTGCAGCGTCGCCCAGATCTCCCGCGACGAGGTGGCCGAGGCGGGGCTCGGCCGGGCCCTCCTGCTCGTCAAGTTCTTCATCATCATTTGCAGGTAAAGGGTGTGTGTGGGTGTGTGTTGGAAAAAAAACAAAAGAAATTGCACACTCGTCTTTTTGAGGCTCGGCCCGGGGCTGATCCTCACCTTTTGGTTGCGGCGTTGTCGTTATGCGGTGATGTGGTGTGTGTTCTTTTTCTCCGCATTGTTTTCAGAGTCAGCATTCCATTTGAACATCATCTGATGTGGCGAGAGTTATCGTTTTAATGTCTCAGGGAAAGATTGTTTACGATGGTTTGGTAGATGCTTTGAGAGACTGTCTGCTTCTTCTCTGGAGAGCCAGTTTGGTGTCGTGGTTAGGAGTGCGCGGACTCTAATCTGGGAGAACCGGGTTTGATTCCCCCACTCCTCCACTCGCACCTGCTGGTGTGACCTTGGGTCAGTCACAAGCTCTGGCACAGCTGATCTTGAAAAAGAGCCGTTTCTGTCAGAGCTCTCTCGGCCCCGCCTACCTCACAAGGATGTCTGTTGTGGGGAGGGGAAGGGAAAGGAGTTTGTAAGCCGCTCTGAGACTCCAAGTGAAGGGTGGGGTATAAATCCAATCTCTTCTTCTTCTTCTTCTTCTTCTTCTTCTTCTTATTCTTATTCCTCTTCCTCCTCTTCTTCTTCTTCTTCTTCCTACTTGATGCTCAATTGGGAATTTTATGTTGCCAAACTCCAGGTGGGGCCCAAGGATCTCCAAATGACGGAAATCAGTCCACCTGGAGAAAGTGGCTGCTTTGAAAGGTGTACTCTTATGGTGCTATACCCTGCTGAGGTCCCTCCTGATCCAACACTGGCTTCTCTTATGTTCTCCTCTCTCCAAAATCCACCCTCCCCAGCTTTGAAAGGTGGACTGGATGGCATGGAATCCACGGAAGCCCCTCCCCTCTCCAGGCTCCACCCCCAAATCTCCAGGAATTTCTCAACCCAGAGTTGGCAACCATAAACAGTGGCCCTGCTCAGAGTACTTCCACATACGAACCTCAGAAGAGCCCTGTTGGATCAGACCAGGGAGGGTCCATGCAGTCCAGCCTCCCGTCTCACACAGTGGCCAGCCAGCTCCTCTGGAGGGCCAGCAACAGGGCAGAGGCCGAGGCCTTCCCCTGAGAAGAACCTCAGAAGAGCCCTGCTGGGTCAGACCAGGGAGGGTCCATTTAGTCCAGCATCTCATCTCACACAGGGGCCAGCCAGTTCCTCTGGAGGGCCAACAGCAGGCCACAGAGGCCGAGGCCTTCCCCTGAGAAGAACATCAGAAGAGCCCTGCTGGATCAGACCAGTGGTCCATCTAGTCCAGTCTCCCGTCTCATACAGAGGCCAGCCAGTTCCTTTGGAGGGCCAACAGCAGGGCAGAGGGGCAGAGGCCTTCCCCTAATAGGAACACAAGAAGAACCCTGCTGGGTCAGACCAGTGAAGGGTCCATCTAGTCCAGCATCCCATCTCACACTGTGGCTAACCAGTTCCTCTGGAGGGCCAACAACAGGGCAGAGAGGCCGAGGCCTTCCCCTGAGAAGAACCTCAGAAGAGCCCTGCTGGGTCAGACCAGGGAGGGTCCATCTAATCCAGCCTCCCGTCTCATACAGTGGCCAACCAGTGGAGGACTGACGACAGAGAGGCTGAGGCCTTCCCCTGAGGTTGCCTCATGGCACTGGGATTCAGCGGCTGACTGCCCCTGAATGTGGAGGTTCTCTTTAGTCACCATAGCTAATAGCCACTGACAGATCTCTCCTCCATAAATCCATTGAATCCCCTTTTAAAGCCATCTGTGCCTGCATCCATCACTTCATCCTTTGGCGGCCATTTCCACATTCAATCACTCATTGCCCAAAGAAGTATTTCCTTTTGTCTGGCCTGAACCTACTGCCCATCACCTTCATCAGATCCCCCCGAGTTCTAGTATTTGGGGAGAGGGAGACGGAGTTCTCTCGGTCCACTCTGTTGACCCCGTGCATAATTTTATAATCCATCCCGCCCCCCGTCATCTGTTTCGTAGGGCATGATGTCTAGGGGCTTGGATGGGGCTTTCTCTGCAGGAAATCTCTCCCCAGTTGCTTACCTCGTACTAATGTTAGGTGGCAAATTTGATAGCTTCGTTCGCCCACGCTTGTGATGAGAGTTGGATGTGTGGTTAATTAGTGGTATGTGTTTTTCCCTTCTCTCTTCCTGCTGATGTTGGGCCGTTACTGTGTTTTTGCCCTTCTAAGGGCGCTCACTTCCGGCTAATGTTTTCTTTAAGGGACTGCGTGGTTGGCTTGATTAATCGAATAATTTGTATGCCACTTCCAGAGCCTTCAAGTGAAGGGTATTGCGGAGTGATACTTTTAAAAATAGTATCAGTACCAGGTCTCCCTCCATGGGTTTACGTTGCATGGTGGATCTTATGTGAATCAAAGTTTTGTTTCAAAAGGTAATGTGAAAACTGACTAGACAGACCAAGTTTTGCTCCAGAGCGGGGCATGTGGAAGGCTGTTTCGCATTGCACTTTTCCTGATTTGAATTTTAAGAATATGTCTAAGGATGGAAAATCTTTCCAGATATACAGCTTTAAAAAAAAAAATGAGGATGCTAGGAGGTGAAATGCATTTCTACACTGGGGGGGCAGGTAGATTTGGGATTTCAGGTGTGTGTTACACTAGTTTGGTGCAGTGGTTAGGAGTGTGGACTCTAATCTGGGAGAACCCAGTTTGATTCCCCACTCCTCCTCCATGTGCAGCTGCTGGCGTGACCTTGGGTCAGTCCCAAGTTCTTTCAGAGCTGGTCTCTCAAGAACAGTCCTTGAAAGAGCTCTCTCAGCCCCATGTGCCTCACAGGGTGTCTGTTGTGGGGAGAAGAAGGGAAAAGAGTTTGTAAGCTGCTCTTAGACTCCTTTGGGTAGTGAAGGTTTGAGTATAAATCCAATCTCCTCCTCCTCCTCCTCCTCCTCCTCCTCTTCTTCTTCTATCAAGTTCCTTCCGATCTATGGCGACCCTATGAATTAATATCCTCCAAAATGCCAAAACTGCAGGCCATGGCTTCCTTGACTGAGTTGAACTCTGTCTCATGGCTTCCTTACAACACCTCTCCTACCTTCTGTCTTGGGATGTCCATTGCTACACGTATCGGACAAAGGGACCTTTGACTCTCAAAATCTTTTACCCTGAAAACCTTGCTGATCTCCAAAGCTCTGCAGGAGTGAAATCGAGCTGTCCTACTAGCATAAGAGAAGCCAATCCTGGATCAGGCCAGTGGCCCCTCCAGTACAACACTCTGTGTCACACAGTGGCCAAAAATACCAGGTGCCATCAGGAGGTCCAGCAGTGGGGCCAGGACGCTAGAAGCCCTCCCACTGTTGACCCCCCCCAGCACCAAGAGTACAGAGCATCTCTTGCCCCAGACTGAGAGTTCCTATCTATACCTTGTGGCTCATAGCCACTGATGGACCTCTGCTCCATATGTTTATCCATAAGAACATAAGAGAAGCTAATGTTGGATCAGGCCAATGGCCCATCCAGTCCAACACTCTGTCACACAATGGCCAGAAATACCAGGTGTCATCAGGAGGTCCAGCAGTGGGGCCAGGGCACTAGAAGCCCTCCCACTGTTGACCCCCCACCCCCCGAGCACCAAGAATACAGAGCATCACTTGCCCCAGACTGAGAGTTCCTATCTATACCTTGTGGCTCATAGCTACCAATGGACCTCTGCTCCATATGCTTATCTAATTCCCTCTTGGAGCCATCCATACTTGTAGCCACCACCACCTCCTGTGGCAGTGAATTCCATGTGTTAATCACTCTTTGCGTGAAGACGTACTTCCTTTTCTCCATTCTAACCTGACAGCTCAGCAATTTCATGGAGTGCCCACGAGTTCTTGTATTGTGAGAAAGGGAGAAAAGTCCTTCTTTCTCGACCTGCTCTATCCCACGCATACTCTTATAAACCCTGATCACGTCACCCCTCAGCCGTCGTTTCTCCTGATATAACCCTCAGACATCATTTCTAGCAACACGGCTGCGCCCTGAACCTGTGTTCAAGCAATCTGTCTGTGCCAGAAAATGACTGTTTGCCTTTTCAAGGACACTTTGAGCCTCATCTCCACTGTCTTTGTAGCTGAGGGTTTTTTAGGTGTCCAGAGGCACTCTCTACTGCTTGGATTGATTCCCTTCATGGGAGAGAGAGTTGGAGACGCAGGGCACCGTGGTGTAATATTTCCTTTATTGACTAATGTGCCTGGAGAGCAGGGGAGAGGCACTCCGGCAGGTTGTCAGATGGGGTGTATCTAAGGTTGCCAAGTCTGGGTTGGGAAATTCCTGGAGATTTGGGGGTGGAGCCTGGGGAGGGGAGGGACCTTGTGCGATAGAGTCCGCCCTCTAAAGGTGCCATTTTCTCCAGGGAAATTGATGTCTGTAGTGGGGAGACCAGTTGTAGTTCCAAGAGATCTCCAGGCCTCCTCCTGGAGGTTGGCAATCCTAGCTGTATCACATGTTGACTTCCCAGAGAGGGGGAGAGAGAGTGCAGTTAACAGCATTATTCACCCAACTCCCAGCCATCTGTCTGAGTCTCTTGGCTCCTGTTACAAACTCAAGCCAATCTGGTGTAGAAATTAGGAGCACGGATTCTGATCTGGGAGAACCAGGTTTGATTCCCTGCTCCTCCACATGCAGCTGCTGGTGTGACATTGGGTCAGTCACAAGTTCTCTCAGAGCTGTTCTCTCAAGAGCAGTCCACAAAAGAGCTCTCTCTGCCCCACCTCCCTCACAGGGTGTCTATTGTGGGGAGGGGAAGGGAAAGGAGATTGTAAGCCGCTCTGAGACTCCTTCAGGTAGTGAAGGGTGGGGTTATAAATCCAACCTCCTCCTCCTCCTCCTCCTCCTCCTCCTCTTCTTCTTCTTCTTCTAACTTCATCCTCACCTGGAAAAGGGGTCAGCTCGCCCCAATTTCTGCATACATGAACTAAGCTGTTTGGGGACAATTTCCTAATAATTATCCCACCCACCCACCCACACACTGACATTAACAATAGTTAAGGAATGCTTCAAACCCTTCCTGTCAGTAGTCCTCAGGTGCCAATTCCCATAAGCCCCACACACCCTTGGCCTAACCTACCTCACAGGGTCGTTGTGGGGATAAAGCAGAGGAAAGAAGAAGGCTGTCACCGGCTTTGGGTGGCCACTGGGGATGAAGGCAGGGTGTAAGAAGAAGAGGAGGAGATTGGATTTATACTCCACCCTTCACTAGTCTCGGAGCAGTTTACAAACTCCTTCCCCTTCCCCTCCCCACAACAGACACCCTGTGAGGTAGGTGGGGCTGAGAGAGCTCTGACAGAAACGGCTCTTTTTCAAGAACACCTCTGAGAGAACTTGTGACTGACCTAAGGTCATCCAGCAGCTGCAAGTGGAGGAGTGGGGAATTAAACCCGGTTCGCCCAGATTAGAGTCCACGCACTTAACCACTACACCAAAGAAGAAGAGGAGGAGATTGGATTTATACCCCACCCTTCACTCGGAATCTCAGAGCGGCTTACAAACTCCTTTCCCTTCCCCTCCCCACAACAAACACCCTGTGAGGTAGGTGGGGCTGAGAGAGCTCTGACAGAAACGGCTCTTTTTCAAGAACACCTCTGAGAGAACTTGTGAATGACCCAAGGTCATCCAGCCAGGTGCAAATGGAGGAATGAGGAATCAAACCCGGTTCTTCCAGATTAGAGTCCGCGCACTTAAGCACTACACCAAACTGGCTCTAAGTAAATAAATAAATCAACCCAACAGAAATCTAGGGAAGCGGATTTGATTCTGTAGGCTACTGCTAGCCGACAGGAGGGTTGTTGTTGTTGTTGTTCAGTCGCACAGTCGAGTCCGACTCTTCGCGACCCCATGGACCAGATTACGCCAGGCCCTCCTGTCTTCCGCTGTCCGCTGAAGTTTGCTCAATTTCATGTTCGTTGCATCAATGACACTGTCTAACCATCTCATCCTTTGCCGTCCCCTTCTTCTTTGACCTTCAATCTTTCCCAGCATCAGAGTCTTCTCCAGTGAATGCTCCCTTCTCATTTGGTGGCCAAAGTATTTGAGCTTCAGCTTCAGGATCTGGCCTTCCAAGGAACAATCAGGGTTGATTTCTTTTAGGATTGACTGATTTGATCTCCTGGCAGTCCAAGGGACTCTCAAGAGTCTTCTCCAGCACCACAGTTCAAAAGAATCTATTCTTCGGCGCTCGACCTTCCTTATAGTCCAACTCTCGCAGCCATACATTACTACAGGGAATACCATTGCTTTGACCATGTGGACTTTTGTTGGCAGGGTGATGTCTCTGCTTTTTATCATGCTGTTTAGGTTTGCCATCACTTTCCTCCCAAGGAGCAGGCGTCTTTTTAGGAGGGTTACAACATTTTATTTATTTATTTATTTCCTTTATGTCTGGCTTTTCTCCCCCAGCGGGGACCCAGAGTAGCTGATACCCTCCTACTCTCCTCCATCTTTATCCTCACAACACCCTTGTGAGGTAGGGCTCACCGTAGAGTGCACGACAGGCCCAAGGTTACTGAGAGGTGGCCTTCTTGTGCAGTGACTGAACGTTGATCCGGTGGTTCTTGTGATGGTTTAGCTATGTCGTTCTTCGGTTTTGAATTTTGAAAAATAAATAGAAGTAAGGTGCAGCTTTCCTGAAAAACAAGCGAAGGGAAACGGAAGCCGGCGGGCGCTGTACTGGGAGGAAACGTTTCCATGGAAATGAACCGGTCAAAACCTTGTGGGAAGTGACCCCACCGGTAAGGTGACGCTTGTCAACTTGCTCACGAGTAGCCCTTTGGATGCCAGGCTGGACTCACACACCGCCCGAGGATCTAGATTTCAGAAGCAGACTTATTCTCCCAGTTTTACCCCCCCAAAAAAACTATTTCCTTATAAAGCCGTCAAGAGCAACCGTCTCCCAGTTGTTGTTTTAGCTTGGAACTAACCTTGCATGTTCAAAAATTCTTCGTTTATGATTTGGCTTGGTGTATCTTATACTTTTTGTGGCTCTGGAAATCTTCCTTCTGGATAGCTGCATTAAATGACTGGAAATTGGACCGCAGAGGTGGGTTGCCAACTTCCAGGTGGGGTAAACGTGGGAAAACACTGTGTTCAAATAAAACATACAGTTCTGGTATGCTACTATAACTTCATAGGCAAAAGGTAAAGGTTTCCCTTGCTCGAAAGCCAGCCGAATCCGACTCTAGGGTTGCGGTGCTCATCTCCGTTTCCAAGCCGAAGAGCCAGCGCTGTCCGAAGACGTTTCTGTGGTCATGTGGCCGGCATGACTAAACACCAGGGCGCACAGAACGCTGTTACCTTCCCACTGAAGCGGTACCTATATATCTACTTGCAGTTTCTTGCTTTCAAACTGCTAGGTTGGCAGGAGCTGGGACCAGAGACGGGAGCTCACTCTGTCATGCAGCTCTCTGGTCTCGAACTGCCGAACTACCGAGCTTCCAGCCTGCGGTTCAGCGTCTTAACCACTTGAGCCACCGCAGCTCCATTAATACATTCAATTAAATCATATACTTATAGTATACAGTAAAGACCCTAGTGCAACCGATTAATTCGTGCCTCGGAGCCCACTTTCTGCACATTGCTGCCAAAATGGAGAGCTGGTACTTGTGAGGGATGGGGTTATAAGCAGAAGGCAGAACAAGTGGGCTTGCCAGTCTCCAAGTGGGGCCTGGAGATCCCCCGGAATTACAACTGAACCCCCAGATGACAGAGATCAGTTCCCGAAGAAAATGGCTGTTTCGTAAGGTGGTCTCTGTGGCATTATACCATACTGAGGAGGAGGAGGAGGAGGAGGAAGAGATTGGATTTATCCCCCACCCTTCACTCAGAGTCTCAGAGCATCTTACAAACTCCTTTCCCTTCCCCTCCCCATAACCAACACCCTGTGAGGTAGGTGGGGCTGAGAGAGCTCTGACAGAAATGGCTCTTTTTCAAGGACAGCTCTGCCAGAACTATGGCTTGACCAAGGTCATCCAGCAGCTGCGAGTGGAGGAGTGGGGAATCAAACCCAATTCTCCCAGATTAGAGTCTGCGCACTTAACCACTACACCCAACTGGCTCTCTCCCCTACCCAAATCTCTCCCTCCACGGGCTCTCCCCCCGCCACACAAAAATCTCCAGGCGTTTTCCAACTTGGAGCCGGCCGCCCCGCAGCAGAGGTAGGACTGGGTTGGGGAGGAGACACCCTTCCCAATGAAGGCCTTCTCCTTGGAATCGACAACAACTTCTCTGTGGTGTTTTGTGGGCTGGCGATCCCGGGTTTGAGAGCTCTGGATCAGGAAACCTGTAGTGACTTCTAGCAAGTCAGTCTTCTCTCTCCACCTGGCCTACCTCGCAGAGTTGTTGTGAAAGTAAACCGGGGAAGGGAGAACCGGGCATGCTGCCTTGAGGTTCCTAGAGGAAGGGTGGGATTTATTTATTTATTTATTTATTTATTTATTTTAAAAAGACCCTCTCAAGTTCTACATTTCCTCAGCTGGGTGTAGTGGTTAAGTGTGCGGACTCTAATCTGGGAGAACTGGGTTTGATTCACCACTCCTCCACTTGCACCTGGCTGGATGACCTTGGGCAAGCCATAGTTCCACCAGAGCTGTTCTCCCAGGAGCAGTCCTTGAGAGAGCTCTCTCAGTCCCGCCTACCTCACAGGGTGTCTGTTGTTGGGAGGAGAAGGTAAAGGCGTTTGTAAGCCGCTCTGAGACTCCTTCGGGTAATGAAGGGCAGAGTATAAATCCAATCTCCTCCTCCTCCGCCTCCGCCTCCGCCTCCGCCGCCTCCTCCGCCGCCGCCTCCGCCGCCTCCTCCTCCTCCTCCTCCTCCTCCTCTTCTTCTTCCTCTTCTTCTTCCTCTTCCTCTTCCTCTTCCTCTTCTTCTTCTTCCTCTTCTTCTTCTTCTTCTTCTTCTTCCTCTTCTTCTTCTTCTTCCTCTTCTTCTTCTTCCCCACTGACCTTCAGCCACAGCTCTCCTGGGCCCGGGCTCCGTCTCTCTCTGCTTGGGCTCTCCAGTCTCTATGGAGACCGAGAGGCCGAGATTACGCGGCCAGAACGGATGCCAACCTTGGCAGCTCCGTGGCATTCTGAACGGCTGGCGGATTCCACGCCCCCCCCGCGGGTGCACGCACGCTCCGATTGCGACATCGAGGGAGCCTTCGCGTGTGAAGCGGCCGCTGCAGATCTGATCGGAAACCATCGCAGGCCAGTTTCCTCGCTTGGCAGCTGTCCTGTGGTTCAGTCAACACTCCGGGAAGGGGGGATTTCTGTGTGGGTGGGGTTGCCAACTCTGGGTTGAGGAATTCCTGGAGAGTTGGGGGGTGGAGCCTGGGGAGAGCTGGTTTGGGGAGGGGAGGGGCCTCAGCGGGATACATTGCCGTAAAGTCCATCCTCTAAAGCAGCCATTTTCTCCAGAGGAGCTGATCCCCGCTGGCTAGAGATCAGTTGTATTTCCAGGAAATCACCAGGTCCCACCTGGAGGTTCCCAATCCAAGGGGGCCTGTGTACGTGGCTACAGCCCGGGGTGGAGAGTTTTCCCCAACATGGCACTGGCACCCTTTCATACGTTCAGCCACTTATCTCAAGCGCAACCAAGAGGTGGTGTGGTGTCATAGTTAAGGGGACGGGATAAACGGTCGAGGGGATCTGGGTTCGAATTCCCACTCAGCTGTGTTACTCCCAACCCATAGCTGCACAGAAAGGCTTGGGAGCATGACTTTTTTTTTAATTTAAGCATCTTTCGGGGACATTTTGTAGATGTCACTTATTCGGACCTTTTTAGTGTGCAAAATTCCGCACGGTCTCTTTGTTCCGACCCACGGCCACTCTGTTGGGGAAATCGTTTGGCTCGCTTTCTTTATTCCGCACGGTCTTAATCCCGCCCGTCCTCCAAGGAGCTGAGCAGAGTACGTCATTTCCGCTTCCTCCATTTAATCCTCCCGACAACCACCCTGTGAGGTAGACCAGTCTGAGGGAGGACAAGTCGCTCAGGGTCACTCAGAGCTTCACGGCAGCGTGAGGGTTCGAGCATGGGTCTCAGGGGAAGGGCTCGGCCTCTGTGCCCTGTTGTTGGCCCTCCAGAGGAACTGTTTGACCGCTATCTAAGACGGGAGGCTGGGCTAGGTGGACCCTCCCTGGTCTGACCCAGCAGGGCTCTTCTGAGGCTCTTATCAGGGGAAGGCCTCGGCCTCTCTGCCCCGTTGCTGGTCCTCCAGAGGAACTGGCTGGCCTCTGTGTGAGACGGGAGGCTGGACTGGATGGACCCTCCCTGGTCTGACCCAGCAGGGCTCTTCTGAGGTCTTCTCAGGGAAGGCCTCGGCCTCTCTGCCCTGTTGCTGGCCCTCCAGAGGAACTGGCTGGCCCCTGTGTGAGACGGGAGGCTGGACTGGATGGACCCTCCCTGGTCTGACCCAGCAGGGCTCTTCTGAGGCTCTTCTCAGGGGAAGGCCTCGGCCTCCATGCCCTGTTGTTGGCCCTCCAGAGGAACTGGCTGGCCCCTGTGTGAGACGGGAGGCTGGACTGGATGGACCCTCCCTGGTCTGACCCAGCAGGGCTCTTCTGAAGTTCTTCTCAGGGGAAAGCCTCGGCCTCTCTGCCCTGTTGTTGGCCCTCCAGAGGAACTGGCTGGCCCCTGTGTGAGATGGGATGCTGGACTGGATGGACCCTCCCTGGTCTGACCCAGCAGGGCTCTTCTGAGGTTCTTCTCGGGGGAAGGCCTCGGCCTCTCCGCCCTGTTGTTGGCATTCCAGAGAAACTGGATGGCCACTGTATGAGACAGGATGCTGGACTAGATGGGCCACTGGTCTGATCCAGCGGCACTCTCCTCCTGTGTTCTCCCAGATTGCACTCTGGCGTTCTAGCTACTACAAACTACACCGCCTTCCTCTTGTAGCAAGAAAATTCACACCCGATCCGGGATTTGGACCCTGGCTGCTGCAGTTTCATCTGTGGTCCTCAAGAAAGACTTTGACGTTTTTATGTAGCTACCCGTTAGGAATGAGAAGACACAAATTGCATTTTTACTATTAACGTGGTATGTTAAAAATACACACAGTAAAAGATTTGCATCAATAAATTGGGCCTTATTTGCTAAGTGTTCTTAATGCTGCCCAATAATTTTGTGCACGTGCGTCTCTGAGCATCATGTTTCATTTTCAGCTTACCCCCTTTTGCTTCTCTGCAGTCTTTCATGTACTGAAGTATATTTTGTGCGTGTGTGCATGCATGCACACGTGCTGTACCGTTGTAGTGTAGCAGTGAGCTCTCGCGAGAAATGCAAGTTCATATCTTACCCTGGAGCTAATATGAGTCTGGACTAGGTTCTCTGTCTATGAATTCCGCCCTCCGGGGCTGCCAGGAGGCTAAATTGCTTTTTGAAAGGAAGGGCTAAAAGTGAGATGTAATTTAAATTGTGAGGTGTTTTTTTACTATATCAGGGGAATATATATATATATATATATATATATATATATATATATATATATATATATATATATATATATTTGGCACAGGAAATATCCTGACATCAAGCACGTCTTCTAACTGTGGTCTACTTCCTAGAATGCTCTGTGTCAAAAGTCACATAATAGAACGTCTCGGCCTTGTATGTCGTAGTAGTCCTTTTACTGAATAGTTATTTTTTAGACTTTATTTATATCCGATTTTTCTCCTCGGTGGGGATACAAAGCGGCTTTGCATCCATCTCCTCTCCTCCTTTTTTAATTTTCACAATGACCCTATCAGGTGGGTTTGGCTGAGAGCGTGTGACTGGCCCATGGTCCCCCAGCAGGCTTCAGTGGCAGAGCAGGGATTCGAACCTCACTTCCCCAGATCCTAGTCCAATGCTTTAACCACTACACCACCCTGGCCCTCAAAGGTTGGTGTATACTATGGGCCCAGTTTGGTGTAGTGGTGAAGTGCGCGGACTCTAATCTGGGAGAACCGGGTTTGACCGGTACATATCGATGGCACATTGTCCCTGACGAGGCAATTCTGTTTGCACTCTTAGGACCTAAACTGGAAGGTGCATATATTATTTTCAGTTCATAAAACTACTTCTGACACAAGGCCAGATATATTTGTGGCCCCAGGTAGAAACTTTTGGATGTGCCATTCAATTCTGTATTGGAGCATTCCAATGTTGGTCCTATTTTATTTATTTTTTATTTATTGTTAATTGCCTTAGGCGTGTTGCAGGGACTCTGCTGCTTGTTGCATTTTGCACTACTTGACCTCTGAAGAAGGCTCTTGGGAGCCGAAACGCATCAGGTCCTACACGGTCCTTTTCTGTGTGTGTATCTGTAACTTTGTACAATTTATGAGGCTTTATTTGGGCCCCTGCTAGGGGTTTTATATGTCTTTATCATAAACACAGTGTCATCGATGCAACGAACATGAAATTGAGCAAACTTCAGCGGACAGCAGAAGACAGGAGGGCCTGGCGTAATCTGGTACAGGGGGTCGCGAAGAGTCGGACTCGACTGTGCGACTGAACAACAACAATCATAAACACTCTTTTGTACACACTCTTATGTTTTTAACTTTTGGCCCTCGATTTGTTTTCTAAACTTCCTTCGGAGGTTTTTGATTCCCCACTCCTCCACTTGCAGCTGCTGGTGTGACCTTGGGCCAGTCACAAGTTCTCTCAGAGCTGTTCTCTCAGGAGCAGTCCTCGAAAGAGCTCTCTCAGCCCCACCTACCTCACAGGGTGTCTGTTGTGGGGAGGGGAAGGGAAAGGAGTTTGTGAGCCGCTCTGAGACTCTTGAGTGAAGGGTGGTGTTTTAAACCAATCTCCTCCTCCTCCTCCTCCTCCTCCTCCTCCTCCTCCTCCTTCTTCTTCTCCTTCTCCTTCTCCTCTCCTTCTCCTTCTCCTTCTCCTTCTCCTTCTCCTTCTCCTTCTCCTTCTCCTTCTCCTTCTCCTTCTCCTTCTCCTTCTCTCTTCTTCTTCTTCTTCTTCTCCCAATTATGTTTGCTTAAGCTGTACCTGGAGAAGAGATCACAGGTCTCTGCCACAGAGACTTTGGTGTTCTCTTCCAAAGGACGCTGGCAGGGTCTAGGGAAGGACCACCAGCTACCCACTTCCCAAAGCAGCCATTTTCTCCCGGGGACCTGGTCTCTGTTGTCTGGCGGCCCATGGTGATTCTGGGAGATCTCCAGGCGTCGCCTAAATGTTGGCAACCGGCTAGGGCTTTTTTTGTAGAAAAAGCCCAGCAGGAACCCATTAGCATAATAGGCCACGCCCAGCTGCAGAAACTCACCAGCATATTAGGCCACACCCCTGACAGCACAGCCCATTAGCATGTTAGGCCGCACCCCTGTGCTACCAGAAGCATGGTCATCAAGCCATACCCACCTTTTGCTTCTTATTCTGTATACTTTGTTGTCAAAACCCAGGGGGTTTTTTGGAGCAGGAACTCCTTTGCATGTTAGGCCACACACCCCTAATGCGGCCAGTCCTGATGAGTTTCTGCTGTTGGGTGTGGCCTGTTATGCGAATGAGTTCCTGCTGGGCGTGGCAAACTCGGGAGCCAGCCGGAACTCCGTTCCTGTGCGTTCCTGCCCCAAAATAGCCCTGGGCAACCCCATGTGAAGCCCTTGTTTCTTTCTCTTGGGCTTCCTTTCCTTCCTCCGTGCTTTGCCCTCTTTCTCCCCCGCCCACCCCCAGTTCCACTGCAGCTTCAATGTTAGGGCTATTCTCGGCTCGCTGGCCTAATGTTCGCCCTCTCCTTCCTGTGAGGCCCGTGGTCTGTAAGCGAGCGATAAGGCCCGGCCGATAACGGCTTCGCTCTCCCGGTTCTGGGAAGGGAGGGTGGGGGGGAACCGGAAATGAAAAATCTCTGATGGGGGAGTTGCCTTTAGGAAAGCAGCTACAGGGCTGCCAACTCCAGGTTCAGGACCGACTGGAGGTTTTGTGGGCGGGGCCTAGGGAGGGCGGGGTTTCGGGAGGGGAGGGACCTCGTTGGGGGGTATAATGCTATAGGGTCCGCCCTCCAAAGCAGCCGTTTCCTGCAGGAGAAATGGAATAAATGTTGGAAGGAAGGAAGGAAGGAAGGAAGGAAGGGGAGAGAGAGAGAGAGAGAGAGAGAGAGAGAGAGAGAAAGAAAGAAAGAAAGAAAGAAAGAAAGAAAGAAAGAAAGAAAGAAAGAAAGAAAGAAAGAAAGAAAGAGAGAGAGAGAGAGAGAGAGACGGAGAGAGAGAGAGAAAGAAAGAAAGAAAGAAAGAAAGAAAGAAAGAAAGAAAGAAAGAAAGAAAGAAAGAAAGAAAGAAAGAAAGAAAGAAAGAAAGAAAGAAAGAAAGAAAGAAAGAAAGAGGGAGGGAGAGAGAGAGAGAGACGGAGAGAAGGAAGGAAGGAAGGAAGGAAGGAAGGAAGGAAGGAAGAAAGAAAGAAAGAAAGAAAGAAAGAAAGAAAGAAAGAAAGAAAGAAAGAAAGAAAGAAATGTCATCTGGAGCAGTGTTCCCTCTAAGCTGGGTTAGTGTGAGCTAGCTCACGGTTTTTTTAGCCTCCGGCTCACCCTTTTTTTTTGTCTTCACTCGGGAAGGAGGGCTCCAGAGCAGACTAATTTATGCCGTAGCCAAATCTCTCGCCCACAGCTCTAATGCCAGTAGCTCACTCAGTGTTCCCTCTAAGCTGAGTTAGTTTCAGCCTCCGGCTCACACCTTTTTGTCTTCGCTCAGGAAGGGATGATTTATGCAGCGGCCGAATCGCTCGCTCACAACTTTACGGCCGGTAGCTCACAGAGCAGAATTTTTGTTCACAGGAGTCCACATCTTAGAGGGAGCATTGGCTTACAGAGTAGAATTTTTGCTCACAGGACAGCTTAGAGGGAGCACCGGTCCGGAAATCAGTGTGCAGGAGAAAAGAGCCAGAGTCTGAGAGCACTTTAAGAACTGAGCAAGTGACTCACGCAAGCTCCCACCCTGCCACAGATGTGGCTAGTCTTTAAGGTGCTGCTGGATGCTGGCTCTTTTCCGCGGCTACAGATATCACTGACACGGCCGCCCCTCTCCATCTATCAGTTGTGATTCCTGGAGATCGCCATCCCCCCGCCTGGAGATTGGGAACCCTAGCGATCAGGAATGTCCTGGAAGGAAGCTTGGGGGCGGGGGGGGGGGTTGCGTCTACCTCTCCTGTAGGGTTCTCTCCCTCCTCCCCCCGCCCATAACCCCTCGACTTTGTGAAGTTGTTTTGCCGGCGAGCCTACTTGGAGTCGCGCCACCGACCTGGGCGGACGCCAAGCGCCGGGCCTTGTTTGTGCAGGGGAACGGAGGAGGTCATGCAGGGCTTCCCGTGAAGTCCAGTTTGGCCAGTTGTTCCCTTCCCCCGTCCCCCCCCGTCCCCCCCCGTCCCGGGGAGGTTGGGGGGGGGGGCAGAGGCCTGTTTCTTTTTCTCCAGCGGCCTTTTTTGGCTCAGCCCTGGCTGTTCCCGTTCAGCCTTGAAGGAGAACACACAATCTGTGTTCTGTGCCCTGCTTACGGCAGGGGAGAAATCTGAACTCTTAAAAGGTTTAAATGGAGACTGCCTGGCCTGGGTAGCCCCGGAGCTAAGAAGGATAGACTCTGTCAAGGACTTGGATGGGAGACCTCCAAGGATTACCAGCAGTCGGGAGGCGGGGGCAGGCTGTATTCAGCCGCCTCTCTGAAGATCCTCCTCGCCCCCAGTGGGGGTCAGTCCCCAGAGGTGGCCATGAATTCCAGTTTGGTGTAGTGGTTAGGAGCTCGGACTCTAATCTGGGAGAAGCGGGTTTAATCCCCCACTCCTCCTCCACTTGCAGCTGCTGGTGTGACCTTGGGCAAGCCATAGTTGTGTCAGAGCTGTTCTCTCAAGGGCAGTTCTGGAAAGAGCTCTCTCAGCTCCACCTACCACACTGGATGTCTGTTGTGGGGACGGGAAGGGGAAGGAGATTGTAAACCGCTCTGAGACTCCTTTGGGTAGTGAAGGGCGGGGTATAAATCCAATCTCTTCTTCTTCTTCTTCTTCTACCTCCCAGGGTGTCTGTTGTGGGGAGGGGAAGGGAAGGGAGTTTGTAAGCTGCTCTGAAACTCCCTTGGGTAGTGAAGGGCGGGGCATAAATCCAATCTCTTCTTCTTCTTCTTCTACCTCACAGGGTATCTGTTGTGGGGAGGGGAAGGGAAAGGAGATTGTAAGCCGCTCTGAGACTCCTTCGGGTAGTGAAGGGTGGGGTATAAATCCAGTCTCCTCCTCCTCCTCCTCCTCTTCTTCCTCCTCCTCCTCTTCCTCTTCTTCTTCTTCATCTTCATCTTCTTCCAGGTGTGCACACACACACAGGCACATATGAAAAATAAATAAATAAAATGGAGATTGTATCCTTCTCTAGGGATGCCAGCCTCCAGGTGGGACCTGGGGACCCCCCGGAATCACAGCTCATCTCCAGACTACGGACATCTATTCCCCTGTAGAAAATGGATGCTTTGCAGGGTGGACTCTGGGGCATTATATTCCCCACTGAGGTCCCTGTCCTACCAAAGCTCCATCCCCAAATCTCTTAAGAATTTCCCAGCCTGTTCTGGCAACCCAACCCCCCTACCCCCTGCCAGTCCCGGGTTGGTGGAACAACATGGCAGCCCTAGTCTGCACGTGGGGGGGGGGGCACGAGGAGTGTTGCAGGCCTTGGATCTGTGGGCAGCTCCAGGCTGGGAAATTCCTGGAGATTTGCGGGGTGGAGGAGGAGGAGATTGGATTTATACCCCTCCCTTCACTACCCAGAGGAGTCTCAGAGCAGCTTACAATCTCCTCTCCCTTCCCCTCCCCACAACAGACACCCCCTGTGAGGGAGGCGGGGCTGAGAGAGCTCTGACAGAAACTGCCCTTTCAAGGACAGGTCTTGTCAGAACTGTGGCTTGCCCAAGGTCCTCCACCCAATTTCTTCACCTTTTCTCCCCACCCTCTCAGCATCTCTGTTCTTAAAAGCTGCATAAGATTCTTAGATTTCTATCCGGGGCCAAGCTTCACCTGCTGAATTTCTGCCTACTCAAAAGCAGTGTTCCCTCTAAGCTGGGTTAGTGTGAGCGAGCTCACAGTTTTTTAGCCTCTGGCTCATGCCTTTTTGTCTTTGCTCAGGAAGGCTGGCTCCAGAGCAAACTAATTGATGTGGCGGCCAAATCACTCGCTCACAACTTTAATGCCAGCAGCTCACAAAGTAGAATTTTTGCTCACAAGCTGTGTTCCCTCTAAGCTAAGTTAGTGTGAGCTAGCTCACAGTTTTTTAGCCTCCAGCTCATGCCTTTTTGTCTTGGCTCAGAAAGGATGGCTCCAGAGCAAACTAACTGATGCGGCGGCCAAATCGCTCGCTCACAACTTTAATGCCAGGAGCTCACGAAGTAGAATTTTTTTGCTCACAAGCAGTGTTCCCTCTAAGCTGAGTGAGTGTGAGCTAGCTCACAGTTTTTTAGCCTCCGGCTCACGCCTTTTTGTCTTCGCTCCAGAGCCAACTAACTGATGCAGCAGCCAAGTCGCTCGCTCACTACTTTAAAGCCGGTAGCTCATGGAGTAGAATTTTTTTCTCACGAGACTCCACAGCTTAGAAGGGAGCACTGCTCAAAAACTCTCGATGCTGCAGGCTCCCTGGCAAGTGGAAGGCAGGAACTCTATAAGAGGGCGCAGTGGAGGAGGGACTGTAACGGCTTTCTCCGGGGGGAGAAATGGGGTGGGTGGGCAGGAGAGCCCTGGTCCTGGTGAGTCCCCTTAATGAGAGGCAGGTGGCCGAGACGGGGGATTTTAGGTTGGCATTTAGGGGGTTTCCTTTGGGGAGATTTCTAACTTTTATTTTTGAGTGTTGTTATGAATGTACGGTACATCCCCGGGAGAGCCTTGTGCTCTTCAAATAACAACTTGCTGGTGATCCCTGGCCCTAGGGATGTCTGGCTGTCCTTGACCAGGGGCAGGGCCTTCTCGGAATTGGCCCTGGCCTGCTGGAACTCTCTGCCAAATGACATCAGGGCCCTGTGGGGTCTTATGCAATTCCACAGGGCCTGTAAGGCAGAGACGTTCTGCCAGGCTTTTGGTTGAGGGCAGCAATGGTTACCTCATTGGCTGGCACCCTTCCTCCCTACCCCCCTTTTGCTCTCTATTCCCTTTCCCCTTACCCAGAAAAGGGGTTGCAGTCCGGAATTGGGGAAAATAATTTTTGTTGTTGTTCAGTCCGACTCGTTGCAACCCCATGGACTACATCACGCCAGGCCCTCCTGTCGTCCATCGTGCTCCGGAGTTTGCTTAATTTCATGTCCGCCATCTTGAATCATTTTATTTTGTACTGTAGTTTTTACTAGATTATATATAATGAATTTTAATGTTTTGTATATTTTATGGCATTGTGTCTTGTACATCACCTCTCTTTCCCAAACCCACTGACCAGGTCAGGCAGTGTCAGAGAAGCTTTTCCTAGAGATTCTTCAGGAATTCCTTCCTGATTTCTCTCTAGTATTTAACACCTCCAAGTCTCTGTTCCCTGCTTGAAGGGGGCAGGGAGCTTGATCATCCCATTGTCTAGACCTATTAGGATTTGTATCGAGGTGGGCTGAGATAAGTCTAGAAAGAATAGAACTGACTTCTCCTGTGGTTTGTAGCCCTGACCTGGATGCCCCAGGCTAGCCTGATCTCATCAGATCTCGGAAGCTAAGCAGGGTCAGCCCTGGTCAGTACTCGGATGCGAGACCACCAAGGAAGTCCAGGGTTGCTACGCAGAGGCAAGGAATGGCAAATTGCCTCTTCTAATCTCTTCCTTGACTTGGGTGGCCCAGGCTAGCCCGATCTCATCAGATCTCAGAAGCTGAACAGGGTCAGTCCTGGTTAGTACTTGGATGGGAGACCCCCAAGGAAACACAATGTTGCTGTGCAGATGCAAGGAAAGGGCAAAGCACCTCTGTTAGTCTCTTGCCTTGAAAAACCTTACAGGGTCACCATAAGTCAGCTGTGAATTGTCAGGTAGCCCTGTCATTGGGATGGAATGTGAGGGAGTACTTCCTTCCTCCCAGCCTCTGATCAGTACTGTTCTACTGCTGGTATGTTATCATTTCTCTGACCTTGTGGGGTCTCCAGCTGCAGGACACTACACTGGGAATCAACAGCTTTTAACTTGTTTTCATGCTTTGCCCGCGTGCGCAAATTGTACTCATTGGCTTCAACTAGCTTAGGGGAGTGTTTGAACCTACTATAAGTCAGGGGCCTCCATTATCCACGGCCATTCCCTTTTTAAAAAAATTATTTATATCCACGGCCATTCCTGACACGAGCCGTACACATGTTTTTAGTTACGATTCACCAATAAAACAGATTCTTCTGCTGAAGCCCTGCATTGTGTGACCTAACTAAGGAGCCTGACATGAATCGGCAGTGAAAAAAAACAACAACAAAACTTAAATCTGTGGGCCCTGGGAATCCCCAGTCTCTACATTTAAATTCTAAAGCTCTGTTTATTTGCAAACTGTCTGTATGGGCAGAATCATAGGACGGACCTGTCTCCTCCTCCTCCTCCTCCTCCTCCTCCCCATTCTGTCTCTCTCAAAGCCTTAGTGGCATTAATTCTTTCCTGTACAGGGTTCGCATTGGTGGTGCCGGAGAGGCTTTATAAATAAGAATAAGACTTGGAGCCACTCTCCTCCCTAACGCATGAGCGTTCATGTCCAGGAACGAGCCGGTTTGTGGCTTTCAGTGGCACGTGACCGTGGGGTTCGTGTTTCCCCGGAAGGTTGCTTAAAACTCTGGATTCATTCTCAGATTCATGTGTTGCTTTTCCCCCCTCTCCAGGAATCTGGAAAACGTCCAAGCGGATCAGCCCCCGGCATTTGTGCACGAAGTGATCAGTCTGCTGTCTGCCTATTCTAAAAAGGTAAGCTCGGGATCCCAGGGCCGTGTAGCTAAAGAGGAATACATGGCTGGCTAAAATTCCCAGGAGCCACGTAAGGACAAATTGAATGTAAAACATGAGCCTGCAGTGTGATGTGGCAGCAAAGAAAGCTAATGCAATCTTAGGATACATTACCAGAAGCATTGTGTCCAGATCACGGGAGGTGGTCGTTCCGCTCTATTCTGCTATGGTCAGGCCTCACCTGGAGGTCCTGTGTCCAGTTTGGGGCACCACATTTTGGGAAGGATGTTGACAAGCTTGAGCATGTCCAGAAGAGGGCAACCAGGATGGTGAGAGGGTTGGAGTCTAAGTCTTATGAGGAAAGGCTGAAAGAGTTAGGTATGTTTAGCTTGGGAAAGAGAAGGCTTAGAGGGGACATGATTGCAGTCTTCAAGTATTTGAAGGGCTGTCATGTAGAAGATGGAGCAAATCTATTCTCTCTTGCTCCGGATTGCAAGACTAGATCTAATGGGTGGAAAATACAAGGGAGTCGTTACCAGCTTAATATCAGGAGAAACTTCCTAACTGTCAGAGTGGTTGAGCAGTGGAACAGACAGCCTCGGGAGGTGGTGGATGCTCCTTCGCTGGACGTTTCCAAGCGGAGGCTGGACAACCATCTTTCGAGTATGTTGTAGGTATGTAGGTATGTAGGGCTCTCTTTTGGCTATGATCCTGCAGAGTGCAGGGGGTTGGACTAGATGTCCTGCAAGGTCCCTTCCAACTCTAACGTTCTATGATTCTATGATAAAAGGGGAGGTGGCTGCAGTTCATTTCGATTAAGAAGGGTACCTCTGCCCATCACAGTCTCTGATTTCAATATATTTATTTCCTTTGCTATATTTCCCCTCCAGAATTAAACCCAAACAAATGGTGACCATATAAACTAAGCTTGTTATTCCAGTTCGGTCCTTGCGTCTGTCAAACACCTTTTATTGTGCTTATGCTAAATTGCTGCTCACCCTCCACCTTTATGCATGGACCGGCAACTTCCATTTCGATGTATTTGAAGAAGTGTGTGTGGTCACAAAAGCTTATACCTTCAATAAAACATTGTTGGTCTTAAAGGTGCCATTGGACTCAAATTCACACGGTTCTTTTGATCGGGATTCAGTGCTGTTCCCTCTTGCATGCAAAATCACTGATCAGACAGGCCAATCTGCCTCCCACCCCGAAGTGGGCTTATTCGCGCAATGCTCCCGGTTCTCTCCCATGTTTCCCTACACCCGGAAAAACAAGTAGTTTCCAGGTGTTTCCACTGCAATTCCACACTATCCCCTATCTGGACTCCCCTCTCGCAATGAGTGCGATTTGGTCTTTCCTCCCCCCCCGGCGACCGCCATTATGCACATGCGCAGTTATGCACATGATAACCCTTGCGCATGCGCAAATGAATTTTTTAAAAAAAAATCCCGCGCTGCCACTTGGGCCGTGCGGCTGTCTGAGACTCATCGTGCGATTCAAGAGGGACCAGTTTTCATCCGATAAAAAAAGTCGCGGATGAACCGACAGCGGGAGCAAGTCACGCTAAGAGGTCAGTGTGACCGCAGCCACATAGTAAATAATCCACTTTGAATCCACTTTCAGCGCACTTTCCAACTGGATTTTGCCAGTTCGCTCTGGCCCAGTCTGCATCTAGGGTTTGCTCCGCTGTTTTACCAAACTCACATCGGGACAGAAATTCCCCTCTTCACTGCCTGCCACTTTCACTTTGATTGATTGTCGGATTTTATGCCCGTGTCCAGACTGCATGCCGCTTTCGCTTCGGCTGATCTCTCAGTTTTATGGAACCGTCTGCATAGATTTATGGCCGTTTTGTGGCCGTTCAGGGGTGACTCTGCAGTCAGTATGGCATTGGGCTGGGATATGAATTTGGTTTTGAGCTGCGTCTTTTTCTGTTCCAGTGTGGGTTTGGTAAAACAACGGAGCGAGTGCTAGATGCAGACCGGGCCACAGAAAAATCCACTTGGAAAGTGGACTGAAAGTGGGTTATTTAGTGTGTGTGACTGCATCCTTCTTAAAAAATTTCTCCCTCTTCTCTAGCGCCGGCCCCGGTTACGGCATTGAACATTGGGGTTTGTGTGTTTTTGCCCGCCCTGTAAAACTCTTTGAGTAGCCGCCTTATTCAGTGAACTAAATTAGCACTGGTAATCTTTGCCAGCTCCTTGTATCTTCAAAGCACACGGCAGCGGCATAACCGTGTCTCGAAAACAGGCTTTCTCTCAGAAGCAAAATGGGAGAAAGCACTCCAATCTGCGGATTAACTCGGGCGTCTTTGTCTCCTCGACAGCTCAAGAGCGCCCCAGGGCAGGGCTTGCCCCACCGGGGTCAGCTGGAGACGATCACTTTGTACGCCCTACACCTCTGCGAATGCCTCTTTGACCCCTACCAGACGTGGAGGAGACAGCTGAGCGGGTGAGTGTGGTCGTCCCCCCCCTTTACATCCCTCTACGGAGGCTCCTACGGCTGGTGGGTGGGTCAGCGGCATCCATAGACTGTCCCTCATGGAGTTGTTTTTGGCTGTCCTAAGAGGCAGGCTGCGGTGGCTCAGGGGGTTAAGACACTGAACTGCAGGCTGGAAGGTTGGTTGTTCAGCAGTTCGAGACCCGAGTGCCGCGTGACGGAGCGAGCTCCCGTCTCTGGCCCCAGCTCCTGCCAACCTAGCAGTTCGAAAGCAAGAAATTGCAAGTAGATAAACAGGTACCACTTCGGTGAGAAGGTAACAGCGTTCCGTGCGCCTCGACGTCTAGTCACGCCGGCCACGTGACCACGGAAATGTCTTCGGACAGCGCTGGTTCTTCAGCTTGGGAACGGAGATGAGCACCGCATCCCTAGAGTTGGATTCGATTAGATTTTGAGCAAGGGAGACCTTTACCCTTTACTAAGAGGCGGGGCGTGCCTCACGCGGCCTGAATATCGAGTCGATTCTGTTCCCAGCAGAACAGGCCGAGTCTCCCCGATTCATTAAACTCTGTGTGTGTGTGTGTGTGGTGTGTGTGTGTGTTCTGCAGGGCTGATAGGGTTGCCAACCTCCAGGTGTCACCTGGAGATCTGTCACTATTACAGCCGAGCTCCAGACAGCAGAGATCAGTTCCCCCAGAGAAAAGTGACAGTAGAAAATACTGCAATAAGACGCAGTGGTTGGCCCCTGTGTGACATGGGATGCTGGACTAGATGGACCCTCACTGGTCTGATCCAGTGTTCTTAGCAGGGGAAGGTCTTGGCCTCTCTGCCCTGTCGGTGGCTCTCCAGAGGAACCGGCTGGCCACTGTGTGAGATGAGATGCTGGACTAGGTGGACCCTCCCTGGTCTGACCCAGCAGGGCTCTTCTGGTGTTCTTCTCAGGGAAGGCCTTGGCCTCTCTGCCCTGTGGTTGGCCTTCCAGAGGAACCGGTTAGCCACTGTGTGAGACAGGAGGCTGGACTAGATGGACCCTCACTGGTCTGATCCTGCAAGGCTCTTCTGAGGTTCTTATCAGGGGAAGGCCTCGGCCTCCAAGCCCTGTTGTTGGCCCTCCAGAAGAACTGGCTGGCCACTGTGTGAGGCAGGAGGCTGGACTAGATGGACCCTCCCTGGTCTGACCCAGCAGGGCTCTTCTGAGGTTCTTAGCAGGTGAAGGCCTTGGCCTCCAAGCCCTGTTGTTGGCCCTCCAGAGGAACTGGCTGGCCACTGTGTGAGGCAGGAGGCTGGACTAGATGGACCCTCCCTGGTCTGACCCAGCAGGGCTCTTCTGAGGTTCTTAGCAGGTGAAGGCCTTGGCCTCCAAGCCCTGTTGTTGGCCCTCCAGAGGAACTGGTTGGCCACTGTGTGAGACGGGAGGCTGGACTAGATGGACCCTCCCTGGTCTGATCCAGCAGGGCTCTTCTGAAGTTCTTATGACATAAAGGATAATTTCAAATGTACATAGTCCTGTATCTGATGTGTGGTAACATTCATGATACATAGCAAAATCTTCCTTTCTATTTTATTTAGAGTCCACCTAATACATATAGCACACATAATACAGCCTATCAGATAAAGATCTTATGCAGCCCAACAACATGGGCTTCAGAAACACAGTCTACAGCATAATATAATCATATACTATCCAGGATTCCCTCTTTCAACATTTCTGTCTGGTCTCAATTGCATTCCAACATGTAAACAAACGGGCCCTGAATCTTAATAACAATTTCTGGTGTGCTTCTTCTCTTAACATATCGGCCTAATTAGGCAAAAATCTCTTTTAGCACTTGGTAGGGTGGTTGAATGGACCATGCCCCCCTGGGGCACCGAGTGGAGACAAAAAGGCGTGAGCCGGAGGCTAAAAAAACTGTGAGCCGGCTCACACTAATTCAGCTTAGAGGGAACACTGGCACAAGGCCCCAGAGTCTGCCCTCTGGAGCAGCCGTTTTCGCCAGGGGGACGGATCCCTGTAACCCGGAGATCGCTTGTAATGCCGGGAAATCTCCGTGTCCCACTGGGAGGCTGGTAACCCGCTGTAGTGGGCTGGGGCGTCTGTCTGAAACCGTCTGTGTGCCCAAAGCCTCTCTCTCACGCCCGTCTGCATTTCTCGCCTCGCCTAGGGAGATCGTCAGCATGAAAGAGAAGAGCAAATACAAGTTTGCGCCGGCGGCCCTGCCCCCAGAGTTCAGCGCCTTCTTCCAAGGTAAATGCCACTGCGTCATGGGCAGTCTCTGTCTCTCTGTCTCTGTCTCTCTCTTTCTCTCTCTCCCCCTTGCCTGTCTCGGTTTCCCCTCCGGAGAACAGCCGGCTTCCCCGCTCTCAGCTGGGTGTCGATCTGCTTTTGAAAGGGCCCTTCCGTCCTGGAAAGAAAGGGTTTCCTGACTCTCTGATTTGACGTTCCACCATCGAGGATCTAGGTTTGGGAAGTGCCTGGAGAGTCCCCATTTTCTCTGGGGAAACTGATCTCAGTCGTCTGGAGATGGGTTGTAATTCCAGGAGAGGTCCAGGTGCCCCAGTTTGGCAATCCTATAAGCATATATGGGGCATGGTTTCCTGTCCTGAAAAACACAAGAGGCTCTACATCGGACAGTAGCACTACAGATCAGATTCGAATTTCAGTAGCCCATCCACATGCAAAAGAACCTCCCCAGGAAAGCTCCCCAGGAAACAATCCATATGCAAAAGAACCTCCTCAGGAAACCTTAGGAAACAATCCATATGCAAAAGAACCTCCTCAGGAAAGCTCCTCCATTAGCATGTTTCACAGCCTGGGGAAATCCTACAAGATAATGACTCGGCCCTACCCCACCTTCCTGAGGAGATATAAATGACCTTTTTTCTGCTCACCTTGGCACAAAGAGTACTCCATCTTGCTGTGTTATACCTCTTAGGATGCCTGTCACAGCTGCTGGCAAAACGTCAGATCCTACAATGCCAAGACCATGGCCAGACAACCCGGAAAATCTACAACAGCTAATCCTATAAGCGTCTGTTCCCCAACTATTTTTTGTCGTAGTTTCACCAACATCTAGGGGTATCATGGCTGCTTTTTTTTTGAGAAATGGCTCTAAGGCAGGAGTGTCAAACATGCGGCCCGTGGGCCAGATCAGGCCCTCGGAGGGCACCAATCTGGCCCACCAGCCCCTCACTGTTTTCTGCTCCCTTTTCCAGTTCTGCTGCCGCTGCCATGTCGTAGCTTGCTTTACCGGACTCTCTGAATTGAACAGGTTGCACAAGTTGTAGTTATTTCTCTGGAGAAGGGTATAGTTTTGTAGACAGACACATGGCCCTCAGTCCGTGTCATTGGGCCTTCTCACATTCTCGACCAGCACATGAAGAAACTTATGTACACAAAGTTGCAACGCCCAGCCCATTTCATGTTTTCCCCTGGGTCCTAGGCTCGGAACAGTTATCAGAGACTGTTAAATAGACAAAATATTACTAGAGTGCCAGTGTTTTAAGCACGTTTTATTCAAAGTTTTAAAACCTTTAGTGGTGTTTGTCTGTGTCCTTCATAAACATTATATCTCCGCTACCAGGCATTACATTTTATGACGCACGTGGCCCGGCCCGGCAAGGTCTCATTTATGTCAGATCTAGCCCTTATAACAAGTGAGATCGACACCCCTGCTCTAAGGTTTTGATAAAGCCATATAATGTTGTAAAGAGCAGCCATGTTGGTTTGCAATAAATTCAAGTCCAGCGGCACCTGAGAGACCAATAAAGGGTTCTGAGGTATAACTTTTGAAAGCTCATTCCCTGAAACGCTTGTTGGTCTCTAAGGGGCTACTAGGCCCAAATCTAACTGTCGTAATGATAGGTCTGCAGGTTCTCTGAATTCCCATTTTTTCTTTTTCCTTTTTAAGTAAGTGCCTAGTGTCTTCCCTCATGGAGCTATAAGGGGAAAAGTATATCTCCTCAAGGGAAGAGACTAGAGACTTAGCTTTATAAAAGCTGCTAAACCTATCGTTACAATGGTATATTGATATATTAGTGCCTTTTTTAAAAAAAGAAGAAGTCAAAAACAAAACCACTCTTCTTGGGTGAGGAAGAACATGAGAGGGGCCATGTTGGATCAGGCCAGTGGCCCATCCAGTCTAACACTTCTGTGCCACACAGTGGCCAAAACCCAGGGGCCATCAGGAGGTCCACCAGCAGGGCCAGAACTTCAGAAGCCCTTCCACTGTGGCCCCCCAGGTACCACGAATACAGAGCATCACTGCCTCAGACATAAGAGAAGCCATGTTGGATCAGGTGAATGACCCATCCAGTCCAACACTCTGTGCCACACAGTGGCCAAAAACAACAGGTGCCATCAGGAGGTCCACCAGTGGGGCCAGAACTCCCCCCAAGGACTAAGGGGAGAATTTTGCCAGTGTCTACAGTCCAGTAATCAAAAAGTGGGGTGGAAGTGGGCAGGACCCAGAAAACCAACAAAGACATCATTTATGAGGAAAAAAGCAACTCAAAATCAGCTTCCAGAAAGAAAGAAAAACAGAGTCAAAGTGGACTCAAAAGAACTGGGGCGAAAATGGGGGGTGGGGGGGCTGAAGTGAAAACTAAAGGCACAAAACTGCATGTGGAAATGGGGATAAACTGCAGCAGTATGGGGCAAAACGGGTGAGGGGAAAAACATGAGGAAAAGGCCTTGATCGCCACAGTTCAGCTGCTGCACTAAATCAGTTATGCCGCTTCTGGCAGAGAGCCAGTTTGGTGTAGTGGTTAAGTGCGTGGACTCTAATCTGGGAGAACCGGGTTTGATTCCCCACTCCTCCACTTGCACCTGGCTGGATGACCTTGGGTCAGTCACAAGCTCTGGCACAGCTGTTCGTGGAAAAGAGACGTTTCTGTCAGAGTTCTCTCAGCCCTGCCTACCTCACAGGGTGTCTGTTGTGGGGAGGGGAAGGGAAAGGAGTTTGTAAGCCTCTCTGAGACTCCTTCGGGTATTGAAGGGCGGGGTGTAAATCCAATCTCTTCTCTTCCCTTCTTGATTTGAATTTACAAATAATCTTTTTTGGCATTTCAGAAATGAAAGCTGCTTTTGCATTCCCCACACTTTTTTTCGTAAGCAGAATGCCTCCGGAATTATCCGCTACCTCTGGTTAGGTTCCTGTACATCCCGGATGTCATTCAGAATTCATCATTCCCGAGAGACTGAATTTTGAATAGTTTGGAGGGTGACCTCTTGACAGCGTGACGGCTTTAGGGCGAAAAGAGAAGTGGTTTCTTTTTTTCTTCCCTCCCTTGTGCGCTGGGGGACGGGACATCCCTGAAGTTGCGCGGTTATCCCTTTAAGCCGGCTTCTGCTCCTGCTGAGACAGCCATTAACTCTATTTTTCAGCTTTCCAGGGAGTCGGCGCAAATTTTTCCCCAAGAAAGACCTTGGATAGCTTAGGCTAACTCCGAGAGATGAAATCCACTCCCCAAAGCAGGGCAAAAAGCAATTTTGCCGGGATCCCAGGTGGTCAAGCGCCGGTCTCTCTGTCTTCTCCCCGCCTTGCAATCCAGATTTGATTTCTCTCATCTCTGCCTTTGTATTTACCCTCCCCGGGAAGCCAGAGCGGTTCGTGGTCAATAAATGCTTAGCCGAGGCCAGCAAGGAGAGAAACCTGTGCAAGCTGGCAGTGTAAGAAATTACTTTTCTATTAAAAGCATCAAATTAGATAAGAGCGGGGGGCTGGCAGGAAGCCTTGTGCTTTTTAAATCCCAGGGTGTTTTAGGGGCTTTTCTACCTGGTGTCCTGTGACTGCATTTTGAAGGGGTGGACTTTTAATTGTTTCCATGGCTGAGTGCACCTTAATCTCTTGACTGCGAGCAACGGGCAGTGGTTTCACCCATTGGGCTGGAGGCGGGGGAAAGGGGAAATAACCCTGCTCAAGATTGGACGTTGCTCCAACCCACCAAGCCGGCATGATCGGGATCTGGAAGAGCCGGGTTCGAATCCCCTCCCTGCTCTGCCACGGAAGCTCCTTGGGCGACCTTAGGCCCGTCGCTCCCATGTTCAGCCTCACCTCCCTCTCAGGGTTGTTGCGAGGAGAAAATGGAGGGGAGGAGAATGATGTCAGCCACTTGGAGTCCCAGGTGGAGAGAAGGGTGAGGGGCAAATGAAGTAAATAATAAATATTAAGTGAAATGCTTTTTTGCTGCCATCCAAAACCTTTCTCCTATGAAAAGCTCGGTCTACATCCTTCAGTGGTTTCCCTCTTCTCAAGGGGGTGCTTCAGAGGTCTGAGCCAGGAGGCAGCATCAGGGAAGGCCTTGGCCTCTCTGCCCCGTTGTTGGTCCTGCAGAGGAACTGGTTGGCTGTTGTCTGAGACGAGGTGCTAGACTAGATGGACTTCCAGAGGAACTGGTTGGCCACTGTGCAAGACAAGGATGCTGGACTAGATGGACCCTCACTGGTCTGATCCAGCAGGGCTTTTCTTGTGTTCTTATGAAGGCCTCAGCCTCTGTGCCCTGTTGTGGGCCCTTGAAAGGAGCTGGTTGGCCCCTGTGTGAGACGGGAGGCTGGACTAGGTGGACCTTCACTGGTCTGATCCAGCAGGGCTCTTCTGAGGTTCTTATCAGGGGAAGGCCTCGGCCTCTCTGCCCTGTTGTTGGCCCACCGGACGGAACTGGCTGACACCTGTGTGAGACGGGAGGCTGGACTAGATGGACACTCCCTGGTCTGACCCAGTGGGGCTCTTCTGGTGTTCTTCTCAGGGGAAGGCCTCGGCCTCTCTGCCCTGCTGTTGGCCCACCGGAGGAACTGGCTGACACCTGTGTGAGACAGAGGCTGGACTAGAGGGACCCTCCCTGGTCTGACCCAGTAGGGCTCTTCTGGTGTTCTTATCAGGGGAAGGCCTCGGCCTCTCTGCCCTGTTGTTGGCCCATCGGAGGAACTGGCTGGCCACTGTGTGAGGCAGGATGCTGGACTAGATGGATCTTCACTGGCCTGACCCAGCAGGGCTCTTCTGATGTTCTTCTCAGGGGAAGGCCTTGGCCTCTCTGCCCTGTTGCTGGACCTCTAGAGGAACTGGCTGGCCCTGTGTGAGACAGGATGCTGGACTAGATGGACCCTCACTGGTCTGATCCAGCAGGGCTCTTCTGATATTCTTCTCAGGAGAAGGCCTCAGCCTCTCTGCCCTGTTGCTGGCCCTCCAGAGGAACTGGTTGGGCTGCTGAATATCTTATGTTCTTTTGGTGTAGTGGTTTGGTACACAGACTCTAATCTGGGAAAACCGGGTTTGATTCCCCACTCCTCCACTTGCACCTGCTGATGTGACCTTGGGTCAGTCCCAAGTTCTGGCACAGCTGTTCTTGAAAAAGAGCCGTTTCTGTCAGAGTTCTCTCAGAGCTGTTCTCTCAGGAGCAGTTCAAAGAGCTCTCTCAGCCCCACCTTCCTCACAGGGTGTCTGTTGTGGGGAGGGGAAGGGAAAAGAGTTTGTAAGCCGCTCTGAGACTCCGAGTGAAGGGCGGGGTATAAATCCAGTCTCTTCTTCTTCTTCTTTTTCGAGTCATGGAATCATAGAATGTGAGAGTTGGAAGGGACCTTGCAGGTCATCTAGTCCAACCCCCTGCACTCTGCAGGAGCGTAGCCAAAAGATAGCCCTGCAACATCCCCGAAATGTGGTCATCCAGCCTCCGCTTAAAAACATCCAACAAAAGAGCATCCAGCACCTCCCGAGGCAGTCTGTTCCACTGCACCAACCACTCTTACAGTTAGGAAGTTTCTCCTGATATTTAGCCAGTATCGACTCTCTTGTAATTTCCACCCATTAGATCTAGTCTTGCAATCCAGAGCAAGAGAGAATAGATCTGCTGCATCTTCTTCTTCTTTTTCTTCTCCTCCTCCTCCTCCTTTTCCTTTTTCTGTTGCAAGATGAGCCAGTGTTGAACTGGGTGCCTCTGTCCCGCCAGCCACTTTAGCGGTTATAAATTCTCCTAGACCTAACAGCAAAGGGTAGTAGATTGTGGCAGCCCCCCTTCTTCAAACAAATGCATCATGCCCTCCTCCGGAGGGATAAGAGCGTGGGTGTGAGTTTGCTGGACACTCGCTGGGTTGTGGTTTTCTCCCCAGAACAAGAGAGTTTGGGAAATGTTGACGTCTTGAGGATCACACACCTTATCTGAAAGGGCTCAGCCCTGTGCGAGATTTGTGTAACTCCTCGCTTCCCCTCCCTGGCGCCGTCAGGGCCCTGATGGATTGGAAGTCAGAGACTTGTTTATGACTGCAGCTGCAAGCATCCGGAGGTGAATCAGCGATAAGCAACGTGGGAGACGGGGAATGAGCCTCAGGTTGCTTTAGGGTCATGCCAACTCTCTGCGGCCAAATTCTTCCTGGGCCTGGGATGTGGAAGTCTCGTTACCCGCAGTATCCCACTTGGGTAGGAGGAAAAATGCCAAAGGGCATAGAGCACTCTTTTCCCCCAGAAAATATTTCAGGCTTGAGACTACATAAACAAGCAGTGATGCTCTGTATTCTTTGGGCTTGGGGGCAACAGTGTGTGTGGGGGGGCTTCTGGAGTTCTCGCCCCACTGCTGGACCTCCTGATGGCCCCTGGTATTTTTGGCCACTGTGTGACACAGAGTGTTGGACTGGATGGGCCATTGGCCTGATTCAGCAGTGGCTTCTCTTATGTTCTTATGTCTGAGGCAGTGATGCTCTGTCTTCTTGGTGCTTGGGAGGGCAACAGTGGGAGGACTTCTGGAGTTTTGGCCCCACTGGTGGACCTCCTGATGGCCCCTGGGTTTTGGCCACTGTGTGACACAGAGTGCTGGATTGGATAGGGCACTGACCTGATCCAACATGGTTTCTCTTATTCAATTCAATTTATTTCGGGTCTGTACGACTGAAGTCTTGACCGGGAAAAGGGGAAGGAAAGAAAGACATAAACATAAAATGAACGTAAGAGTCTCTTATGTTATTATGTCTGGGGCAGTGATGTCTGTATTCTTGGTGCTCGGGCAATAATGGAAGGGCTGAAATTCTGGCTCTGCTGGACTTCCTGATGGCACCTGGGTTTGGCCACTGTGTGACCGAGTGTTGGACTGGAGGGCAGTGGGCTGATCCAACATGGCTTCTCTTATGTTCTTATGTCTGGGGCAGGGATGCTCTGTCTTCTTGGTGCTTGGGGGGCACAGTGGGAGGCTTCTGGAGTTCTGGCCTGCTGCTGGACCTCTGATGGCCCTGGTATTTGGCCACTGTGTGACACAGAGTATTGGACTGGATGGCCACTGGCCTGATCAACTTGGTCTCTTATGTTATTATGTCTGGGGCAGTGATGCTCTGTATTCTTGGTGCTCGGGGGCAATAATGGAAGGGCTTCTGAAATTCTGGCTCTGCTGGTGGACTTCCTGATGGCACCTGGGTTTTGGCCACTGTGTGACACAGAGTGTTGGACTGGAGGGGCCAGTGGGCTGATCCAACATGGCTTCTCTTATGTTCTTATGTCTGGGGCAGGGATGCTCTGTCTTCTTGGTGCTTGGGGGGGGCACAGTGGGAGGGCTTCTGGAGTTCTGGCCCTGCTGCTGGACCTCCTGATGGCCCCTGGTATTTTTGGCCACTGTGTGACACAGAGTATTGGACTGGATGGGCCACTGGCCTGATCCAACTTGGGTCTCTTATGTTCTTATGTCTGGGGCAAGTGATGCTCTGTCTTCTTGGTGCTTGGGGGGGTCAACAATGGGAGGGCTTCTGGAGTTCTGGCCCTGCTGCTGGACCTCCTGATGGCACCTGGTATTTTTGGCCCCTGTGTGACACACAGTGTTGGACTGGATGGGCCAGTGGCCTGATCCAACACGGGCTTCTCTTATGTTCTCAAAGCTGCCTTATACTGAACCAGACTGTTGGTCCGTCAAGGTGAGTGTCGTCTACTCAGACCAGCAGCTGCTGCCCAGGGTCTCAAACTGAAGTCTTTTGCATAATGTTCTACCTGTCCTTTTAACTGGAGATGCTGGGGATTGAACCTGGGACTTCCTGCATGCCAAGCAGATATTCTACTGCTTAGCTGTGGTCCCTCGCATGCTCTGTCCTCTTGCTCCAAGGAGATGGCGCCCATGCTCCAGTCACACCTCCTTGCTTTTCTCGCTTTTGTACTCCACCTCTCTCACTGAGACTCAAGGAAGATTTCATAGTATAAGTCAGGGGTCTCCAAGGTGGTGCCCAGGGGCACCATGGCCCCCCAACACCTTTTTCTGGCACCTGCTACGTGCTTTTAGAAAGTGGGCATGGCCTGGTGGGACTTTTGCCCAGCAAGGCTTCCAATTGGCCCTTGGAGATTCGTTTGGCTGTCCAGTTTTTTAGAAACATTACTTCTTCGGCGGCAGCCACCACAACAAAAGCCAGTTTGGTGTGGTGGTTAAGTGCACGGACTCTAATCTGGGAGAACCGGGTTTGATTCCCCACTCCTCCACTTGCACCTGCTGGATGACCTTGGGCAAGCCATAGTTCTGTCAGAGCTGTTCTCGAAGGAGCTCTCTCAGCCCCACCGTCCTCACGGGATGTCTGTTGTGGGGAGGGGAAGGGAAAGGAGTTTGTAAACCGCTCTGAGACTCCTGAGTGAAGGGGTGGGGTATAAATCCAATCTCTTCTTCTTCAGTACATCACTGAAGGTCAGCTGCAGCAGCCATTCTTGGCTGTCTCCACCTCCCATGGCAGCCATTTTGTGGCCACGCCCACCACGCTCTTTCAGAACTCCACAAAGGGCCCACGTCACCAAAAAGTTGGGGACCCCCCGTGTAAGTCAAATGCAGTCAACGGGATGGGGTATCTGAGAAACAGAGCAATCGGGTTTGGGTTGCAGAGGTCTGAAATTTTGATCTTCCACAATGGCCCGACTCAACCGGCCGTTGCCTCTTTCCTTTCTCCTTGTCCCCTAGAGTGCTTCCGGGAGGGAGAGCAGCTTCCGGAGGGGCTCCAGCTGCGGCTCATCCACCTCTTTGGCGCCGTAATCTCAGGATCCAAGGTAAATCTTCTCTCAGTCTGTGATTGGCTGCTTTCAGCCCCAAGGAAGGAGCTGAGGATTCTGGGAATTGCCTCCTTTCTGGCCTCCTGGGGTTTGGGGGGGTTAAGTTTAGTCTGTTTCCTAGAGAGCCAGTTTGGTGTGGTGGTTAAGTGCGCGGACTCTAATCTTGGAGAACTGGGTTTGATTCCCCACTCCTCCACTTGCAGCTGCTGGATGACCTTGGGCAAGCCCTGTTCTGTCAGAGCTGTTCTTGAAAAAGAGCAGTTTCTGTCAGAGCTCTCTCAGCCCCACCTACCTCACAGGGTGTCTGTTGTGGGGAGGGGAAGGGAAAGGAGTTTGTAAATCGCTCTGAGATTCTGAATGAAGAGCAGGGTATAAATCCAACCCTCCTCCCTTCCTTCCTCCTCCTCCTCCTCCTCCTCCTCCCTCCTCCTCCTCCTCCTCCTCCTCCTCTTCATGGTCCTTAATAAAACTGTCTTCAGCTGCCTCCTATAGATGGAAAGTGGGGGGGCAGGCACACCTCCCTGGGGCTGCCACTGAAAAGGCACTGTCTCATCTACCCATCTTTGATTGATTGGAGAGTCAGGAGAGCCTTTCCCTGTGATCTTAATTCTCAGGCAGGGACCTATGGGGGAAGACAGCCCTTCAGGGACCCCACATCGGGCTTTAAAGGTCAGAACCAACACCTTGAATTGGGTTCGGGAGTGGATTGGTAGCCAGTGTGATGGCTGTAATATCGGGGTCCTTATCTTGTTTACTGAATGTTGCTTGCTCTACAGTCTATGCCCAACCAAACATTGCTAGTTTTCTAAGATGCTTCAGTGCTGATGAGAAACGAATGCACGTTCTTCTGTGGTGCCTAACTCGGTTGTCCCTCAAGTCATATCCGGCCCGCTCTTCTCCCGGACAGCACAACGCCCTGGCGCTGGTCACGCCGTCCTCGGTCGAGGTCCTCATGCTGGTTCTCCGGAGGTGGTGTTCTCCGGCGAGCGGGCCTCCCAAAGACCTCCGGCTGCTGCAGCTGACCTTGAAGAGCTTGGTCGGGATGGTCCACGTCCTGCACGCCAGCAGCCCCAGCCAGCGCCAGGTGGAGATCCGGTCCATCTTGGGGAACTTCTTCAAGGTCCTCAACTCAGACCAGCCCATGGCCTCGCTGGACGGGTCGCCGGGACCTCACTGGGAAGAGAAGCTCATCACCCTTCGGGTGAACATGCTGGGTAGGTGGCCATGGAGTGTGCAATCAATTTGGCGTTCGAATCCAGAGCTGCATGCATAAAGAAGTTCCCGTCAAACAATGCTACGCTTTGCTCCCTTTGGTTGCCATAGTTTTTTTTTCAAACTAAATTTGGTGTAGTGGTTAAGTATGCGGACTCTAATCTGGGAGAACCGGGTTCAATTCCCCACTCCTCCACTCGCACCTGCTGATGTGACCTTGGGTCAGTCACAAGCTCTGGCACAGCTGTTCTCTCAAGGACAGTTTCTGTCAGAAGTTCTCTCAGCCCGACCTACCTCCCAGGATGTCTGTTGTGGGGAGGGGAAGGGAAAGGAGTTTGTAAGCCGCTCTGAGACGCCTTTGGGCAGTGAAGGGTGGGGTATAAATCCAAACTCTTCTCTTCTCTTCTCTTCTTCTTCTTATTCAGTTTTTCATTATAAACATTATGAAATATGAGAGGAGATTAGGTGTATATCTGGTCACACTATAAAAAAAGAACCCAGAATCTATACCCTTGAACCTTAGAAATGAAACTGCTTTATCCGCTATACAAAGAAACAGAATTGCTTTATTGTCGAAGGCTTTCACGGCCGGAGTTCATTAGTCGCTGTAGATTTCCCGGGTTGTGTGGCCGTGGTCTTGGCATTGTAGGACCTGACGTTTCGCCAGGAGCTGTGACTGGCATCCTCAGAGGTATGACACAGAAAGATGGGGGACTCTGTGTGTCAAGGAGAGTTTAAAGGAGAGGAAAGAAGAGAGTTTAGAAATAAATAGGTCATGGGTTTCCTGTCCTGAAAAACACAAAATGCTCTACAGCTGGCAATAGCACTACAGATAAGATTAGAGTTTCAATAGCCATTCCACACTCCTCAGGAAACAGGAAACCTCCTCAGGAAACAATCCATAGACAAAAGAACCTCCTCAGGAAAGCTCCTCAATTAGCATGTTCACAACCTGGAGAACTACTACAAGAGAATGACTCAGCCCTACCCCACCTTCCTGAGTAGATATAAATTACCTGCCTACCCTTTTTCTGCTCACCTTGACATATAGAGTCCTCCATCTTTCTGTGTTATACCTCTGAGGATGCCAGTCACAGCTACTGGCAAAACATCAGGTCCTACAATGCCAAGACCACGGCCACACAACCTGGAAAATCTACAGCAACTAATTGCTTTATTATTATTTGCAGCCAAAACAACCATAGCTTCGAAATGGAAGTCAGAAATTAAACCGTCCCTAAACTTATGGTACAAAAAGTTATGGGACTTATACGTAATGGAAAAAAATATCCGACATAATGAATCCAACAAAATCTACTGGCGAATATGGTGAATTTACAATGATAACGGCTGCCGATCTTATCCCATCTAGTTTCTATAGAATAGACACTCTTCATTTGTGGTAAATGTTGATGTCAACACTAAGCTTATGAAAAATGCTTTCTTTTATGCTGTTAAGTTTATCCTGTAAACGATTGTTATTACTTGTTATAGGAATTTGGAAAATTGAATAAATTATATATAATTGAATAAATTGTATATTGAATTGAATAAATGTATATTGAATTGAATAAAGTGTGTGTGTGTATATATATATATATATATATATATATATTATATATATATATATATATATATATATATATTTTGCATATAATAAATTATATATAAAATATAACAAAACAATACAAAGGATAAGTACAATCCAGGTTAACTACTGAAAACAGAACATTCTAGATTTGACATATTAATCAGCAATTACCACAGGCGAAGAGTGTTTATTACATCTGGCATTACTTCTGGTAGGATAAAATAGGGAGCCATATGCCAGTAAATTCAGTATACCTGTCACTAACCTTTGTGGGGTTCATTATGTCCGTTATTTTTTTTCGTGATATATAAATTCCACATCTTCTTATACCATAAGATTAAAGCTGGTTTACTTTCTGATTTCCATTTTGTAATTTTCGCTTCATGATGGTTCTTGCTGCAAATAGCAATGAAGTTGTCGGGGGAGGGAATTCCTACAGGGAGGGGGCGTTGAGTGAATGAGCGAGAGAACGGGACCTTCGCTTCTAGGAGACATAACTTTCTTCACGAGTCACACCTCCTTTCCCTCATTTTTTTTTTAATCCCTCCTTCTTCTCCCTCTAGATGCTATTCCGGAAATGTTGAACTGCGACGACCGGCCCGTCCTGCAGGCCATCTTCCTCAGCAATAACTGCTTTGAGCACATCATTCGGCTCATCCAGAACAGCAAGGTAGGAGAATCCTGCCCGTGTCCCTGAAGTTCGTTTCTTCAGAGCTGGCTTCTCTCGGGGGCCCCGATTCCAATTTCTCACACCCACACCCCTTAAAAACGATATTCGTTTAACTGAAAGCAGCACTGCCGCCTTGCTCAGAATCCGTGGCTACATTCCTAAGAGGCTACCGCTGGTAAAAATAAAATTGAGTTTTGCCGTTCCGGTGGAATTGTAAGAAAAGAAAAGAAAAGAAACGGCCACAGGGCATGAGAGATCCCGTTGACCGACATCTGCAGTCAAGGCAGCAAGGAGACACTGGCCATATATCCTTCTGAGGCAAAGATCCTTTTCCGAATCATTTTGCAGGATGGTTGGTGGGGTTACGGAGAGAACGCAAGCTCTTTCCGTTTGAGTATGTTCAAATCCCGCCCTTCCTCCCAGGAACTCAGGGTATCATCCCCGGGCTTCCGTTCCTCGCATCAACTCTGTGATATAGCCTAGGCTGAGCAAGAGACTGGCTGGCCACTGCGTGAGAGAAGGTGCTGGACTGGATGGACCCTCCCTGGTCTGATCCAGCAGGGCTCTTCTGATGTTCTGACCAGGGGAAGGCCTCGGCTTCTCTGCCCTGTTGCTGGCCCTCCTGGCCACTGTGTGCAACAGGATGCTGGACTAGATGGTCCCTCAGTGGTCTGATCCAGCAGGGCTCTACTGAGGTTCTTCTCAGGGGAAGGCCTCGGCCTCCATGCCCTGTTATTGGACCTCCAGAGGAACTGGTTGGTCACTGGGTGCGACAGGATGCTGGACTAGATGGTCCTTCAGTGGTCTGATCCAGCAGGGCTCTTCTGAGGTTCTTATCGGGGGAAGGCTTCGGCCTCCATGCCCTGTTATTGGACTTCCTGAGGAACTGGTTGGTCACTGGGTGAGACAGGATGCTGGACCAGATGGTCCTCTGGCCTGATCCAGCAGGGCTCTTCTGATGAACTTATCAGGGGAAAGCCTCGGCCTCTCTGCCCTGTTGCTGGGCCTCCAGAGGAACTGGCTGGCCCCTGTGTGAGACGGGAGGCTGGACTAGAGGGACCCTCACTGGTCTGACCCAGCAGGGCTCTTCTAATGTTCTTCTCACGGGAAGGCCTTGACCTCTGTGCCCTGTTGTAGGACCTCCTGAGGAACTGGTTGGCCACTGTGTGAGATAAGATACTGGACTAGATGGTCCCTCAATGATCTGACCCAGCAGGGCTCTTCTGATGTTCTTATCACGGGAAGGCCTTGACCTCTGTGCCCTGTTGTAGGACCTCCTGAGGAACTGGTTGGCCACTGTGTGAGATAGGATACTGGACTAGATGGTCCCTCAATGGTCTGATCCAGCAGGGCTCTTCTGATGTTCTGACCAGGGGAAGGCCTCGGCTTCTCTGCCCTGTTGCTGGCCCTCCTGGCCACTGTGTGCAACAGGATGCTGGACTAGATGGTCCCTCAGTGGTCTGATCCAGCAGGGCTCTACTGAGGTTCTTCTCAGGGGAAGGCCTCGGCCTCCATGCCCTGTTATTGGACCTCCTGAGGAACTGGTTGGTCACTGGGTGAGACAGGATGCTGGACCAGATGGTCCTCTGGTCTGATCCAGCAGGGCTCTTCTGATGTTCTTATCAAGGAAGGCCTCGGCCTCTCTGCCCTGTTGTTGGCCCTCCAGAGGAACTGATTGACCACTGTGTGAGACGGGAGGCTGGACTAGAGGGACCCTCCCTGGTCTGATCCAGCAGGGCTCTTCTGAGGTTCTCCTCAGGGGAAGGTCTCAGCCTCTCTGCCCTGTTGTTGACCCTCCAGAGGAACTAGTTGGCCACTGTGTGAGACGGGAGGCTGGAACAGAGGGACCACTGGTCTGATCCAACAGGGGTCTTACATTCCTAATGAAGAAGCCTGGGTGGTTGGGGGGGGAGTGTTTCTACATCTCCTTCCGTGGAAGTTTTGAGGAAGACAAAGCCAGGCTCTCTCCGTGATTCCGTAAGAAGAGCATCTCCTGTATCGGAACAGTCTTGGACTGTGGGTTCCGTGGGGTCTCCTCCACCTGTACCACATACCATATTGCCACAAAGTGTTGTGTGCCAGGCAAGGAGATTTGTTCCTCTGGGCACTGTTCCTGCAGGTGGTGAACTGTTTGGACTTGTATGTTTTTCTTCGCAGGCCGGGCCTTGGCCAGCGAAAGCCTAATAAATCTCGGGCCGTTTGTAAATAAATGGCAAGATAGATGTGTGCTGCGACCCGATGGAATCTTTCCTTTGCGCTCTCTCCGGAGTTATTTTTAACTTTTCCCTCTTTTAAGTAAACCAGGTGCATACATTTCCCCTCCTTCTGTTCCATGCTATTTTAAGGGTGTCATTAGAGCATATAAACACACGGCGAGAGAGAGAGAGAGACACCAAGGGTCCAAAACCTCAGGATAATGGCCTGAAATATCTCTGCCCCCACCCCGCCTTCTCTTTCTCTCTTATTGTGGTTATTAATATCCATCCTGCTCAACAGTTCTGGAGAACTCCAAAGTGTTATATACAGTGTTGTGCCAATTTTATTGTTCCTAGTGGCCTGGATCCAGCTATGCATGCACGGAAGGCACAGAGTTCTCCCATGATCCTTTCTGTTCTGGCAGCCTCCTGCCACCCACCCCGAAAGATCATTCCTGGGGTGACGGTGGGGGTCCCCAGCGTGCTGCCCGTGGGCGCCCAAGCACCTGTCAACACCTTTCTGGGCACCCACCAAGTGTTGTTAGAAAATGGGTGGGGCCAGATTGGGCATTTGCCCAACAAGGCTTCTGATTGGCCACTAGAGATCCAATCGGCTAGGCAGATTAAGATAATGTCGTTTCCGTGGCAGCCCAGTGCCGGTTTTATTCTCTCTTGCTTCTTTTTTCCAGTGTATTTTTTTTAAGTACCTCAGTTTCCTCAGCATTTGGGCTTCCTCTGTGCATGCGGCCCCATCTCCCCTGGTAGCCATTTTGTGGACGACTCCGCCTCTTGCGGCAGCCATTTTGTGCATGACTCCGCCCATGGTGGCAGCCATTTTGTTTCTGCGCCCACCCTTCTGTGTCACAATTTCAAAGGTGCTCACAGGTTCAAAAAGGTTGGGGATCCCTGGGTTACGGGGTGCAGATCCCGCTACATAACAGACATGCAGATTGGGGGAAACGCAGTGGGGAAGGGAGGAGGCAGTGAAGTTACTCTTTCTGTCTTCCCCTCAGTCTGGCTGCCCTCGGGGAAGACACAAAAGGGACTGACTTCACCTCTCCCCTGGCCCTCCCTGTAGATCCCCGGCCTCCATGGTTGATTCGCCTCATGGATCCCACAAACCTAGGCCTGATCTTTCTGGGGAGGGCTACCAGGAGGAGCACAGGAAAGTCCCCATTTCCTGCATTCACAGTTGGTTACGGGCAGGGCTCTTTTTGTAGCAGGCGCTCCTTTGCATATTAGGCCACACACCCCCAATGTAGCCAATCCTCCGAGAGCTTACAGTAGCCCCTGTAAGAAGAGCTCTGTAAGCCCTTGGAGTATTGGCTACATTAGGGGGTGTGTCGCCTAATATGCAAAGGAGCTCCTGCTACAAAAAGAGCCCTGGTACTATGGGCCAAAATGGGTGTCCCAGAATGGATTTTGTCCTTCACATCAGTCCGGCTAGCGAGATATTGTCTGGTCTTGTTTGCTGGAGGCTCTTGGGGGTGTCAGGCAGAGGATGGCCTTCCCCAGTCCTACTGTTCAAAACCCTCTGAGTTGGATGTGGTAGGGACTGAACCCCAAGATCTTCTGCTGGTTGCCTTTCGTGAAGCTCTAACCCCTCTCCAGGTGGAATAAGCTCCTCCCCAGTTGTCCATGTGGAATAGCTGTGGGCGCTCCCTGGCCGGGGGCTTGTCAAGAGGTGTCTGGATGAGTCTGGGCCTTGAGAGACAGAAACCTCATCCAAGGGACCAGTTTGATGACTCCAGCTAGCCAGCCGTGTTGGTCCGAAGCAGTCAAACAGATTTAGAGTCCAGTTGGCACCTTCAAGACCCACAAAGGTTTATTCAAAGCGTGAGCCTTCGTGTGCAAAGCTCATACCTTGAATAAACCTTTGTGGGTCTTAAAGGTGCCAACTGGCCTCTATATTTGCTCTACAGCTTGATGGCTGTTAGCATCGTGCAGTTTCCTCTCCCAGTTCCGGGACTCCCCCAGATCCCAGTTGACCTTCGTCCCTGTCTCCTGTTTATTGGGGAGCCAGGAATTATTTAGATCACCTCCCATCTCAGATCGCCTGCTTGCTACCGGCCAAAGATTCTTCCCAGATATCCTTCCTTCTCCGGCTCTGCGCCTCTGCAGAAGTTCAGGATGCGTGCATTCTCGTGTTGGAAAATACATGCATGCACGGATGGTCCTGCCAGTCTGACGCAGGGTCCTGAGCTGGGGATCAGGCTATCTCCTACTACGTCTGGTTCGAGTTTTGATCTGGAAGGCTGTTGTGCTTCAGCCAGCCCTACATCTTTGATCTGCCAAACGCTTTCTGCCTCGGGAGGGGGGTTGATGGAGTGTGAAAGGAACCTGTTTCTAACTCTTTTCCAGCTATATCGGTCCCTGGACTTATAGGGTTTCTTTCCACCTAACCCCTTCTCTCTCCCTTGCGCCTCTCTCTCTTCCCCCTTTCCCTCTCCCAAGAGTGACGTTGCTTATCTGACCTCCCCTTCCCCCGTTTCTGACAGCTCTACCTAAGTGCTGAGTGCAAATCCTCCGGGAGTGATCTGACCACCTCGTTGCTGACCGAGTTGGATATCCGTCAGGTATTGCTGGCCGCTTGCGATGTGGTGGATTTGCACGCGGGATGCATGCGGGATGCTTTCCGTGGGAGTTCTGCGCAGCCCTTGCCCCACCCCCCCAATTCCTGCACACTTAAACGAAAAGAGTTACAACAGGAGAATTCAAAGCCTAGAAGGTGGTAGGTGGGAAGGACACACATGAAAACTGCTGTATACTGAATCAGTCCCCTGGTCCATCAAGGTCAGTATTGCCTTCTCAGACTGGCTGCGGCCCTCCAGGGTCTCAGGCTGAGGTCTTTCTCATTACCTGCTGCCTTGAACCTGGGACCTTCTGCATGCCAAGCAGATGCTCAACCACTGACCCACAACCCCTCCCAAACAGCATAACCAACAAGGTCAGAATTCTCTGCTCAGACTGGCAGCTGTTTTTCAGGGTCTCAGGCAGAGGTCTTTCACGTCACCTAGTGCCTGGTCCTTTTAATTGGTGGTGCCAGGAATTGAACCTGGGCCCTTTTGGATGCTAAGCCACAGCCAGACGTGTAATAGAAGAGGCCAGCCCCTTATTTGTACATCGCTTCCTTCCCAGCTGAATCAGGCCTAGCAGCTTGGGGGGAGGGGGAATTAAGAGACAACCAGGTGGGTGGGTGGGGGATCTTGTCAAATTAACTTCTTGAAGGACAGATGTCGTAAGTCAGTCTGTGCTGAGTGATGGCTCAGATTTCTCAGACAAAGAGTTACCTGCTAGCCCTGAGCTGGTAATTGAATAGCCGGCTGCAGCTGGCTCTGAGCCAGAAGGAGAACAGCAAGAGATCAGGTTGCTGGCTGATCAGGAGTCACAGCTGACACTTTGTAGTTCCGAAGCAGTCAACAAGTCTTCAGCTGCCATTCTCAGCCCGCCTAGCTCACCCACACCCTTGCAGCACCGATGCTGTCAGAGACACTCAGAGTTGCAAAAAAGGAAAAGTGTGAGACTCCTGACCGGTTGTCAGTTGAAGAGATGAGTGAGTCATTTCAGGATGACTGCCAAAGAATTGGCTGGGAGTTTAGCTCAGTAAGACTTGGCTATAAATTCAGCTGGGAGAAGCTGCAGATTATGGACACAAGAAGAACACTTTGCAACTTAGCCAGCAACCTTTCTGCTATCGGATCTCTGCCACCTTGAACTGGACCTGACAACTGGCTTTTCTGGAACCCCTGACCTCAAACTGGACTTTGACTTGCTGCCTGGAACTCCTTGACCCTAGTCTGGACTTGGGTAAACCTGCTTTCTGGAACCCCTGACTTTTGGACTGGGCTTCGGTGACTCTCTGCAACCTGGCCTGTGACCTGCCCTGCTGGACCCCAGCCCGTGCCTCCTGGGGAAGCTACATCAGTACATCACTCCCAGCACAGACTGACTCGCAACACCAAATTATATGGGGGCCTGTCTTCACTGCAAGGAATAGAGGGGACATGATGGCAGTCTTCAAATTTCTGAAGGGCTGTCATGCAGAAGATGGAGCAAGTCTATTCTCTCTTGCTCCGGATTGCAAGACTAGATCTAATGGGTGGAAATTATGAGGGAGTCGATATCGGCTAAATATCAGGAGAAACTTCCTAACTGTAAGAGTGGTTGAGCAGTGGAACAGACTGCCACGGGAGGTGGTGGATGCTCCTTCGCTGGACATTTCCAAGCGGAAGCTGGACGACCATCTTTCGGGTATGTCGAAGTGCTATCTTTCAGCTATGCTCCTGTAGAGTGCAGGGGTTTGGACTAGAGGACCTGCAATGTCTCTTCCAACTCTAACATTCTATGATTCTATGAAATCCACACCCAAATAGCTGCCACCACCTTTGCAGTCCAAGAGCAGCAGGACTCTTATGAGTTAGGAGGGAGGGATCTAAACCAGGATTGCCAAATTCTTTTTCTGCCAACTTCCAGTCTGTAACCACTCAGTCCCCTTCCCTCAGTGGTTTTTGTATATGCTGTATGTAACTCGACCAGAAGGACTAAGCCCATTAACTTAGGGCAAGATAAGATTAGACTATCTCGCTGGATCAGAACACCGAGGTTTACTTTCACGACGGGTTGAGCCTGTTCCCAGAATGCAAAGAACACAATGGCAGGCAAGGGCAGACAAAGAGCGTGAAAGTGGTCATGCACGGGTAATAGCGGCAGTTCCTCGAGGCAACCTGACAGAGGCTCAGAATGGGTGCCCGCCAATGCTCCCTCTAAGCTCTGGAGTCTTGTGAGCAAGAATTCTACTTTGTGAGCTACTGGCATGAAAGTTGTGAGCGAGCAATTTGGCTACTGCATAAATTAGTCTGCTCTGGAGCCCTCCTTCCTGAGCGAAGACGAAAAAATGTGTGAACTGGAGGCTAAAAAAACTGTGAGTTTGCTCACACTAACTCAGCTTAGAGGGAACACTGCCCGAGACCAATGTTCCCTCTTAGCTGTGGAGTCTTGTGAGCAAAAATTCTACTTTCTGAGCTACTGGCATTAAAGTAGTGAGCGAGCGAGTTCTCTACTGCATAAATTAGTTTGCTCTGGAGCCCTCCTTCCTGAGCGAAGGCAAGAAATGTGTGAGCTGGAGGCTAAAAAACTGTCAGCTAGTTCACACTAACCCAGCTTAGAGGGAACATTGGTGCTGGCGTCTCTTTTGAAAATTTGGAGAGGCTCTCCGTAGTGAATTCTGAGATTCTTGTTTGAACAACTCGGTGCATTTGGTCAAACCAAAGGCGGCCTTCTAGCTAGGAATGCGTCCTGTGCTGCTGCCTTAAAGTTTGTTAAACGTGTGGGGTCAGCAAGATCAAGCAAACTTTGAAAGAAAGGACTCTGGGGGAGGGACTGTGGGAGAGGGGTTAGAGAGCAAATAACCAACCCATAAAGCAAGAGAGCAAACACGAGCTTTTATAAATAGCAAAGGGTCACCTGGACTGTGTCAAGATTCGGCCAGCCAGGAATTCGTAACATGCGCCCTAGAGTTTTATCAGTGAATGTGCAGCGTCTGTTTGTTTTATGGAAGTGTAAGAAAAAAGAGGGCTCGTTTTACCATATGTGGTGGACATGCGAAAAAGCGGCTGCTTTTTGGACTGAGATCCATAATGAAATTCAGAAAATCCTGAAATGTACTTTGAAAAAAGAGCCAGAAATGTTACTTTTAGGGCTCAAACTGGAAGAAGTTAAAGTGACAAAGAGAACATTGCTATGGTATTTAATTACACCTGCAAGAATGACTTATGCTCAATTTTGGAAGCAGGAGCAGATACCTGATAAATGGGAATGGATAAGGAAAATGATTTTCATGATAGAAATGGACAAATTGACAAGAAAACTTAATGGAAAAGAAGACGAAGAATTTTTAGTAGACTGGAAAGACTTTAAAGACTATCTAGGACTCAATTGGGATGTGCAAAATAGGTTGCTTTGCTTTGACAACTATTAAGAATAGAAGTGTAGTAAAAAAATGGATCGTATTAGAAATGTTACCTAATAGTGAGAAATAGAAAAGGAAAATATCGAAAATGAAGATTCGAATATTGAATAAGAATTGGATGTAAGAGAATATTGACAGAAATATTAATGGGGTGGAGCACCGCTGGGAGCCAGGGGAGGGGGGGGATAGAAAATTGTAGAAAAGGATATGTTAAGAATCGGTTACCAATTATGGAACGTATTATTATATCCTGTTAATAAAATTTCTTTTTAAAAAAATGTGCAGCGTCTGTTTGTTTTTAAGCTATCCTGCATGCTGATAGATTCAGTTGGTCAGCCGTGCTGGTCTGAAGCAATAGTCCGGGGGCACCTTTAAGACCAACAAAGTTTAATTCTGGGTATAAGCTTCCGTGCATCCGATGAAGCGTGTGCCTGCACACGAAAGTTTATACCCAGAATTAAACTTCGTTGGTCTTAAAGGTGCCCCTGGACTCAGACGTCATCCTTCAGGCCTCCAGAACACGCGACTGAGTATCTGGCAACACAGGATCTTTTCTTCGTCTTCTGTACCTTCAGAATATTCGCTGCCATTCGGTTTGAAGAAAACACGCGAGGCGGCTCACGAAACCACCATCGTCTCTACAGTTTAAAGGGGGGCGGGGGGGGAATCTGGTTTGGAATTGTAAAAAAGCCTGCGCTGTTTAAAACCCCGGGCAGGAATTTAGCTTAAATGGGCCCTTCCAGCAGAGGAGGTGGCTCCTAACCACTGCACCAAATCGTGGAGGGAATGCTGAAAGCAACGAAAAAGTCCTCACCCGCTGGCGGAGGATGGGAACAGAAGGGGACACACTCTGTGGAGAGAATTCCGGGGCTTTGGTGCCAACACCAAGAAGGCCCCGACCTCAGAAGGCGGGGGGCACCCGAAGCAGAGCTTCGGAAGATGACCGTACTGGTTGGGCCAGTTCATAAAGGAGTAGGCAGTCTTTCGGATTTAGGATTCTAGCACCAAGAGGACCTACCCAAGAGAGGCCATAGCCCCCTGGGCAGGACTTCTGGCTCCTTCATGCAGGTACCTTGTGGTGGTGATGGTGGAAACTGTCAGCAAGGCACAGTTGACTTATGGCGACCCCCTAGGGCAGGGGTGTCAAACATACGGCTCAGGGCCCCCCTCTGGAGGGCTTCCATCAGGCCCGCAGTGGAACTGGCCATCTCCTGCTTCCAGTTCTGCTGCTGCTGCAAAATAGCGTGCTTTGCCAGACTTTCTCAATTGCTCAGCCATTTCATGTTTTCCCCTGGGTCCTGGACTCAGAACTCTGAGCATGAGATTTCTGTGGCGAATGTCGATAAACCGACAGTAGGTTTGCGGCTTACAGAGCTAATGCTTTAGGCACGTTTTTATTTTAAGTTAAAAAAAAAAACCCTTTGTGTTTGTGTCCTTTATAAAGTTTGTATCTCCGCTACCTGGCGTTACAGTTTATGACACACGTGGTCCCGGCCCAACGAGGTCTCGTTTATGCCAGATCCGGCCCTCGTAACAAATGAGTTCGACACTCCTGCCCTAGGGTTTTCAAGTCAAGAGATTTTCAGAGGTGGTCTGCCGTTGCCTGCCTCTGCATCAGGGCCCTGGTATTAGCATCATAGAATCTTAGAGTTGTAAACGACGGCTGAGGGGTGACATGATCGAGGTTTATAAGATAATGCATGGGACAGAGCGGGTAGAGAAAGAGGTACTATTCTCCCTTTCTCACAATACAAGAACTCCTTGTGGGCACTCCATGAAGTTGCTGAGCGGTCGGGTTAGAACAGATAAAAGGGAGTATTTCTTCACCCAAAGAGTGATTAACACGTGGAATTCACTGCCCCAGGAGGTGGTGGCAGCTACAAGCGTGGGCAGCTTCAAGAGGGAATTAGATAAACAGATGGAGCAGAAGTCCGTCAGTGGCTATTAGCCACAGGGTATAGATGGGAACTCTTGGTCTGGGGCAAGTGATGCTCTGTATTCTTGGTGCATGGGGAGGTCACGAGTTGGGAGGGCTTCTAGTGTCCTGGCCCCACTGGTGGACCTCCTGATGGCACCTGGTATTTTTGGCCACTGTGTGACACAGAGTGCTGGACTGGATGGGCCATTGGCCTGATCCAACATTGGCTTTTCTTATCTTCTTATGGATAAACATATGGAGCAGAGGTCCATCAGTGGCTCTTAGCCACAAGGTATAGATAGGGACTCTCAGTCTGGGGCAAGTGATGCTCTGTATTCTTGGTGCTTGGGGGGGGGCAACAGTGGGGGGCTTCTAGTGTCCTGGCCCCACTGGTGGACCTCCTGATTTCACCTGGTCTTTTTGGCCACTGTGTGACACAGAGTGTTGGACCGGATGGGCCATTGGCCTGATCCAACATTGGCTTTTCTTATGTTTTTATGGATGAACATATGGAGCAGAGGTCCATCAGTGGCTCTTAGCCACAAGGTATAGATAGGGACTCTTGGTCTGGGGCAAGTGATGCTCTGTATTCTTGGTGCTGGGGGGGGTCAACAGTGGGAGGGCTTCTAGTGTCCTGGCCCCACAGATGGACCTCCTGATGGCACCTGGTATTTTTGGCCACTGTGTGACACAGAGCGTTGGACTGGATGGGCCATTGGCCTGATCCAACACTGGCTTCGCTTATGTCCTTATGAAGAGACCTTGCAGGCCATCTAGTCCAACCCCCTGCACTCTGCAGGAGCATAGCCGAAAGGTAGCTCTACAACACACCCGAAAGATGGTCGTCCAGCCTCCACTTGAAAACGTCCAGCGAAGGAGCATCCACCACCTCCCAAGGCAATCTTGGAGGTCTCCCATCAAAATAACAGCCGGGGTTGACCCTGCTTCGTTTCCAATGAATCTTCCAGATGAGATTGGGCTAGCCTGGCCTGTCCGGGACAGGGCTGGTACTTTGTGGGAAGAAGGGATTGTGAAACCTGTTCAGGAGGACATTTGGGTCTTCTGCGCACATGGCTGAGCCGTGGTGGAAGAAAGCACAAGAAGCGCCCTAGAATTCCCACTGGCGATGCAGCCGCTGGAGCTGCAACTGTGAAGTCTGGCATGAGCATCGAGTCGTGACCGGGAAGATGGATTTCCAAGGGCAAAGCTGTTCACTCCGTGTCGGAACATACGCCCCGGCCCAGCTGGTGCAATCGGAAAACCGAGGTTGTGTGTGCAATTTCATTTGGGAAGCTGGAGAAAGAGAGAGAAAGGCGTTTCCTGTCTAGCTTGTGCAGTTTTTTTGCTGTGTTTGTGCAGTTAAGTAACGGGCGGCTTGGACCGTCTGCCGGTGCCACGGTCCTGTTCCGGCAGGCGGGAGAGGGTACGTTTGAAAATGTCTGAGAGTAAGCAGCTATTTTAGGCTGCCCTTTCGAATGAGCGATAGCGTCGACCTTTCTCTTTGGAGGAGTTCAAAGAAATGTCTTGGAGTGAACCGTCCCCCCATAAATCGGCAGCATCCACCTCCTGAATAGCCTTGCAGCGAAACACTGTGGAGAACTGTTCTGGTTCGGGCATCCGAGTTCCCAGTCTCCCAAATTATGAGATGGGTTTAAGGAATATGCCTCGGGCTTGTGGGCCCCCTTTCACCCTTCCAGCTCATGAGGACACCCCCCACACACACATTCCCTTCTGTAGCTAGCTGTACGTCCCCCTTTGGAGAACCAAGTTCGAGTCCCGGGCCACCTTTAAGACCAACAATATTTTTTTCATGGTATAAGCTTTCATGTGCCAGCACATAAGAACATAAGAGAAGCCAATGTTGAATCAGACGAATGGCCCATCTAGTCCAACACTCTGTCACACAGCGGCCAAAAATACCAGGGGCCATCAGGAGGTCCAGCAGTGGGGCCTGGACAGTAGAAGCCCTCCCACTGCTGCCCCCCCAGGCACCAAGAATAGAGTGCATCACCTGCCCCAGACTGAGAGTTCCCATCTATACCCTGTGGCTAATAGCCACTGATGGACTTCTGCTCCATATGTTTATCTAATTCCCTCTCAAAGCCGTCCATGCTTGTAGCTGCTACTACCACCTGTGGCAGTGAATTCCATACGCTAATCACTCTTTGGGTGAAGGAGGACTTCCTCAGATACAGAGGAACAAAGTTTGAGTCCACTGGCATCTTTAAGACCAACAAAGTTTTATTTATTTATTTATTATTGAAGAAGAGGAGAAGGAGGAGATTGGATTTATACCCCACCCTTTACTTGGCGTCTCATAGGAGAGCTTACAATCTCCTTCCTTTCCTCTCCCCGCAACAGACACCCTGTGAGGTAGGTGGGGCTGAGAGAGCTCTCTCTCGAGGACTGCTCTTGAGAGAACAGCTCTGAAAGAACTGTGGCTTGCCCAAGGTCACCCAGCAGCTGCATGTGGAGGAGTGGGGGAATCAAACCCGGTTCTCCCAGATTAGACTCTGCACACTTAACCACTACACCAAACTGGCCCTCAAGTTTAAGTCTAAGTTTACTAGCAGTCCACTACACCAAACTGGCCCTCAAGTTTAAGTCTAAGTTTACTAGCAGTCCACTACACCAAACTGGCAAATTTTATCCACGGTATAAGCTTTCGTGTGCAGATACACTTCCTCAGATACTGTCAGGCTCCTTAGTCAGATCACACGACGCAGGGCTTCATAAGAAGAATCTGTTTATTGGTAGATCATAACTAAAGAGGCATACACAGCTCATGTCAGGAATGGCCATGGATAATGGAGGCCCCTGACTTACAGTGAATTCAAACGACCCCCTGGTCTAAGCGAAACCAGTGATTATAATTTGCGCGTGCGGGCAAAGCAAACAGGCATAATAGAAAAACAAATTAAAAACCGTTGGTTCCCAGCATAGTGCCTAGCAGCTGGAGACACCACAAGGTCAGACGTATGATAAGAAGCGGACAGTGAAAAGAACTGATGAGAGGCCCAGAGGAGAAAGTACTCCCCTGCATTCCATACAAATGACAGGGCTACCTGACAGATACAGAGGAACAGAGGGCAGCTTTTAGACCAACAAAGTTTTATTCAAGGAATAAGCTTTTGTGCGTGCACACGAAAGCTTATACCTTGAATAAGACTTTGTTGGTCTTCAAGGTGACCCTGGATTCAAACTTTGTTCTGCTGCTCCGGACCAACACAGTGACCCACCGGAATCTATCCCCACCGGAGTTAGCTTTCAAGCCAGGATTTGTGACCATCCTGGAGGGGAAATCCTTGTATGTCTGAACTGGAGACTGGGCAATGAAACATCTGAATTATACCTCTGTCCTCTTAGTCCTAGATTTGGGAGGCTGTGTTGTCCGGTCCCGTGTTCCACACGGGGAATCACCACAGACGGCTGTCCACCCTCTGTTGGAAAACCACCAGTAGGAGAGAGACACTTGCTTGAGTCACTGGTTTCCTCGTCGAGCCCTTCTCATTGTTAGGTTATATCTCCTAATGCAGAGTTCCCCCGCAGGCCCGTAACTACCATGGGGCCCACAGGGTCCGCCCCCTCTGGTGGTTTTCAAGAGCCGTTCCCCCAATCCTTTTTGGAAAGTTGAGTGGAGTCAGGTGGGGGGTTTTGCCCTCCAGATCAGCAGAGGAGGAGGTTGCTGGGCCCTTTCCCACGTGGCCTGCTCTTCACGGCATCCGACAAACGACACGGCAGTTTCCACGTTCTCTGCCTTGCGATGGGTATTCCCCCCTCCCCCTAGCACCCGCACAGCCTCACCGATTATCAGTCTCCATAGTCAAGGAAACAGATTAAGGGTTTTGGGAAGCAGCAGAACTTGGGTTGCCTTTTTTAAAGGTTTCACGTGGCCGTGCCGGGGAAGCTAGTGGAAGACTCTCTCGGGCGCAATCGTGGCAGAGGAAATCTCCCTACAAAAGAAAGAGGGACTCGGCCTGGCAGGCGGAACAGCTGACAAGCACGGATGGTTTGGAAGCTCACGCGACCGCTGAACTGCACGCCACGTTTGCGACCAAAGTCCTTCACCTTTCCCCGCTGCTCGTATTTGAACGACAGCTGGTGTAGTGGTTAGGAGCAATGCTACCTCTAAGCTGTGGAGTCTTGTGAGCAAAATTCCCACTTTGTGAGCTGCTGGCATTAAAGTTGTGAGTGGGCGTATTTGGCTGCTGCAGCAATTGGTTTGCTCTGGAGCCCTCCTTCCTGAGCGAAGACAAGAATCTGTGAGCCGGAGGCTAAAAATTTCTGAGCTAGCCCACACTAACTCAGCTTAGAGGGGACACTGGTTAGGAGCACCGGGTTTGATTCCCCACTCCTCCTCCACATGCAGCTGCTGTGTCTGACCTTGGGTCAGTTACAAGTTCTTTCAGAGCTGTTCTCTCAAGAGCAGTCCTCGAGAGAGCTCTCTCAGCCCCACCTACCTCACAGGGTGCCTGTTGTAGGGAGAGGAAGGGAAAGGAGATTGTAAGCCACTCAGACACCTTCAAGTAGCGAAGGGCAGGGCATAAATCCAATCTTCTCTTCCTCTTCCTCCTCCTCCTCCTTCTTCTGCAGCTGGGAGGCAAGGAGAATTTTTCCTATTGCTGTTTCGGTCACCTCTTCCTAGTGTGGAATTGGGAGCTGGTCCCCGAATCCAGGAAGCTCAGGGCATGTTAGCTTGCTTCTCCTGGCTGTTCCCAGTCTTCACCCCCAAATCTCCAGGACCATCCCAACCTGGAATTGGCAACCCTCTCTCTTCCCTCCAAGCTGTGCTTTTTGCTAGCTCACGATGAACAGCACACGCTGCTGGCGAAACCTCAGGTCCTACGATGCCGAGACCACGGCCAGACAACCCGGGAAATCTACAACGGCTAGCGTCCTCTTCCCCTGATTTGTGGCATTTAATATTTAAATCAGTGTGCATCTTTTTCTTTTTTTAAAAAATTGTTTTCGGCTGCGGTCACACACACAAAATCATCCGCTTTCAGTGCACTTTCCAGCTGCATTGAAAGTGGATTGAAAGTGGATTATTTAGTGTGTCTGACCACAGCCATTGATTGCTAAAGATCCTTATTGCTTGTTTCACTTAAAATTGGAACTGTGAACCTGGCATGTGGGCATAAGACGAGTCCCATGGAGATCATTGCTGGGGCGTTTGTATTGTACACTAGCGCGGTTTCCTATGAACTTCCTACACAGGAGTATAAGGTGATGTTACTCTCCATACATATCAAGAGTAAATAAGCCTAAAAGTTTCTGCCTAAGAAGCACGCTTTTGAACCATGCACACAAATGGTTGTAGCGCATCGTGAGTGGGGTGAATGTAAATCAGAAAGGAGACATACAGGTCTTGTTCTCCCTGAGATGCTGTGCATTGTACTGCTTTGAGCTATGTGGAAACTGCCTCTCACTGAACTGTCCTGTGTACAAAAAAAAAAATCCACGCATGCAGAAACCTAGTTTATCAGGGAGAAGGTTTCTAGCCTAGCTAGTTTTCTCTGTGCAGGGATTTTTTTTTTTTACACAGAGGAGCACTAATTCGACCTGTTGCATTACAGCCCTGACACAGATTTACCACCATAGCAAGCGTCATGTCGGCCAGGGCCACAGCTTGTGGTCATGCGAGGAAGAAACGCATCCTTAAATTGAGCGCGATTAACTTTTTCTGGACAGCAACCAGAGCTCTTAACCAAAGAAGGCTGTCAAAGTGCAGAAGAGACTCTGGAGAACCACACCAGGAGAGTGCCCAAGAGAAAATTTGGTTGCCTTTCCCCCCCCTTCCCGTTCTTCCCTCTGGCTTCTGTCGGTCATATGTAGGCTGAGCTCGCAACCTTTTGTTTGTCCGCTTTTTTGTGATGTATGCTGCATAACACAACTGCAAGAGGCAGGGGGGGACGACACCTTCCTTCCAGCCCATTCAGTTTTTGAGGGCTTTCGTATCTTCTCCTTTGCTCAAGGTATATTGATGTTTCTGTGTGATTTTCTGTCTCAGAGCGAAGGGGCAGAATTCGCACCATGGGCTTCTTTTCTTTTCCTGGCTGCTGTTTTGCTGCTGCCTCTTCTTTTAATTCCAAATGGTTCGGTAAAAATCCACAGCGGCTGTTACCCTTTGCTCGGCGTTCGTGATTTTAATTTATTTCTCTTCAGTTAGGAAAAACGGAGTGGCGCAAAATGGAGGGAAGCCGCCCAGCCTGCCAGTTGTAATGGGGGGGTAATGAGTGACCTTTCCTCTCCCCACCTCTCTCACCTTCAGGTCTTCGACACCCGTTCGGATGCCCTTGCGGTTCACGCCATCGGGGTGCTGACGTCCATTATGAGCGGCTCCCCCTCGGCCAAGGTAAGTGCCTCGCATTCGTGTGAGGGAACAGTTTGAGTAACGCTACGAGGACAGGACAGGAAGCCGGGGTCTCTTGCGTGAGGGGGCAGAGGTCTCAGGCAAGAACCTCAGCCCACAACAGAGTTTCAAAACACAGTATTTGCTCAGAAGGAAATATTTTATTCAATAGGTTAAAATAGAATGTTCCATAATCAGTTTTTTCAATTTTTCGGGAAAAAACAAAAAAGGCTTCAGGAAAAAAACAATTTCCCCCCCAAATTTTTCCAGTTTTTTTCTGGGCTTCCACATCTCTACCTAGGGCCCACCCGCCTGAATCTCCAGGAATTTTCCAACCTGGAATTGACAACCCTGAGGGGGAAGAACCAGAATTTGTCTATTACAGATTCCTTCTTTTTGCTCTTTGTGTGTTGCTCACTCCCAAGGCGACTTTAAGAAGGCCTTCCGAGGCCTTGTTTAGGGTAGTGGTAGCGCTCCCGACCTCAAGGTGGGGGCTGGCGATCACCTGGAATTACGACAGATCTCCAGACCACAGAAATCCCTTATTAATCAGTGAATTAATTATTTAAAACATTGATTCCGCTTCTCCTGGCTGCTTTGGAAGGTGGACTGTGTGGCATTATACCCTATCAAGATCCCTGGTCCTGGAATACAGGCAGAGCAAGGCCACAGAGCTAGATCACAGTCAAGAGTCCAGTCCAAGGGTTGAATACTGGTTTAGCAGCACTCAGAGTTCACGGATCGTTCAGGAAAGCAGAGTCAAGGCAGTCGTTGATCAGCAAGGTTCAGGCAGGTCCCAAAAGCAGAGTCGAGGGTCAGTCCAAAGGTCACAGGAGGCAGGCAGAGTCCAGAGTTGTGGCCACGAAGTTCACAGGGTTGTGACGAGTTGCTTCCACAATCTGCAGTTCTCCAGGCCTGATTTACATAGGCCTTCCTTAACAAGCCTGATTGACAGCCATCTGCTGGGAGCTGCCCCTGCAATTACTCAGAACTGCTATCATGAAGCAGCTGGCGCCGAGCCAAGAGGCGAGCACTCTGCCTGCATGTTCTTAAGTCTTGCTGGAGCTTTTCCCTTCGATGTTCAATTAATTCATATGGAGCAGAAGTCCGTCAGTGGCTCTTAGCTACAAGGTATAGATAGGAACTCTCAGGCTGGGGCAAGTGATGCCCTGTATTCTTGGTGCTTGGGGGGGGGTCAACAGTGGGAGGGCTTCTAGTGTCCCGGCCCCACTGCTGGACCTCCTGATGGCACCTGGTATTTCTGGCCACTGTGTGACTCAAGAGTGTTGGACTGGAGCGGCCACTGGCTTGATCCAACATGGGCTTCTCTTATGTTCTTAATGGGAGGGGGGCCTGGTGGGCTACTTTCCTGCAGCTGTGCTTTTTGGCTCCTTCAGAGCTGTGCCTGGCTGGGTCCAGGTCAGCTGCCAGCAATGAATCTCTAATTCACTGACTTTAGCTGGTTGAGAGCTGACTGCATGTGGCTCCTCGACTCCCGAGGGGTCTTTCGCCACACTGGACTCAGGCTGGTCAAGCTGGCCCGCGACAAACCCTCCCCTCCTTACACCCCGCTTTTATAGAATCATAGACTCATAGAGTTGGAAGGGGCCAGACAGACCATCCAGTCCAACCCCCTGGCCAATGCAGGACCAGCCTAAAGCATCTCTGACAGATATTCCTCCAGCCTCTTCTCGAAAGCTGCCAGTGAAGGGGAGCTGACCACCTCCCTAGGCAGCTGATTCCACCTTTGAACCACTCTGACCGTGAAGAAGTTTTCCTTAATATCCAGCCGATACCTTTCTGCGTGTAACTTAAACCCGTTGCTTTGGGTCCTCTCATAAGAACATAAGAGAAGCCCATGTTGAATCAGGCCAATGGCCCATCTAGTCCAACACTCTGTCACACAGTGGCCAAAATATACCAGGTGTCCCATCAGGAGGTCCAGCAGTGGGGCCAGGACACCAGAAGCCCTCCCACTGCTGCCCCCCCAGCACCAAGGATAGAGTGCATCACCTGCCCCAGGCTGAGAATTCCCATCTATACCCTGTGGCTAATAGCCACTGATGGACCTCTGCTCCATATGTTTATCTAATTCCCTCTTGAAACTGTCCATGCTTGCAGCTGCCACCACCTCCTGTGGCAGTGAATTCCATGTGTGAATCCCTCTTTGGGTGAAGAAGTATTTCCTTTTATCTGTTCTAACCCGACTGCTCAGCAATTTCATGGAGTGCCCACGAGTTCTCGTATTGTGAGACTCTCCTCTGCTGCCAGCTGGAACAGCTCCTTGCCCTCCTCCAAATGACACCCTTTCCGATATTTAAAGAGAACAATCCTGTCCCCCCCCTCAGTCTCCTCTTCTCCAGACTGGACATTCCCAGGGCCCTCAGCCTTTCCTTGTAGGGCTCAGTCTCCAGACCCCTGGTCATCCTTTCCCAGGACCCACCCTCAAATCTCCAGGTATTTTGGAACCCAGAGTTGGCAGCCGTAGGCAGTGGAAGCGCACGGTGCCTTGCAGAAGCGCCTTCTATCTAATCGTCGCTGGCTGTTGCCCTTCCAGGAGGTGTTCAAAGAACGGATCGGCTACTCCCACTTGTACGAAGTTCTGAAGAGCCAGAGCCAACCGACCCAGAGGCTCCTGCAGGAACTGCTGAACATGGTGAGGACCGGTTGCTTTCATGGGAAAGAAGAGGGCCATGTCCCCACGCAGTCGCGAAGCTCACTGAGGAACCTCGAGCCAGTCCGGCTTGAGCCCTCGGGCTTGCCTACCTGGCAGGGACATTGTGGCAGCAAAACGGGGGAGAGAAGCTGGCATGCAACCTGAACTCCTTGGAGGAAAGGAGGGATTGAAAAGGGAATAGGGCAGGAGGGAGGGGGAACCCAAGAGCCAGTTTGGTGTAGTGGTTAGGAGCGCGGACTCTAATATGGGAGAACCAGGTTTGATTCCCCCACTCTTCCACGTGCAGCTGCTGGGTGACCCTGGGTGAGTCACAAGTTCTCTCAGAGCTGTTCTCTCAGGAGCAGTTCTTGAAAGAGCTCTCTCAGCCCCACCTGCCTCACAGGGTGTCTAGTGGGGAGGGGAAGGGAAAGCTGCTCTGAGGCACCTTCAGGTAGTGAAGGGTGGGGTATAAACCCAATCTCCTCGTCGTCTTCTTCTTCTTCTTCTTTTTCTTCTTCTTCCTCCTCCTCTTCTTCCTCTTCCTCCTCCTCTTCTTCTTCCTCTCCTTCTTCTCCCACTTCTTCCTCTCCCCCTCCTCTTCTTCTTCATCCTCCTCTTCCTCCTCCTCTTCCTCCTCCTCTTCTTCTTCCTCCTCCTCCTCCTCCTCTTCTTCTTCTTCTTCTTCCTCCTCCTCTTCTTCTATTTCCCCCTCCTCCTCTTCTTCTTCCTCTCCATCTCCCTCCTCCTCCTCCTCCTCTTCTTCCTCTCCTTCTTCTTCCTCTTCTTTCTCCTCCTCCTCTTCTTCTTCTCCTTCTCCTCCTCCTTCTCCTCTTCCTCCTCCGCCTATGCTGTCTGTCTGGAATCCAGGTGGCATCTCAGAAAAAGGAGTTGGAAGACAGTCAGAAAACCCATGACCTGGATTATTCATTCCTCAGGCATTATGGGGATGAGGAGTACTGAGAGCCAATGGGGTATAGTGGATCGAGTGGACGACCTGGACAACCGGGGTTCGAATCCCCGGTTCTTCCAGGGAAGGTTGCTGGGTGACCTTGGGCCCATCAGTCTCTTAACCCGGACCACCTCACAGCGTTGTTGTTGTTGTGAGAAAATGGAGGAGTGGATTACGATGTTCTAAGCTGCTTTGAGTCTCCACTGGGGGGAAGCGTGGAGTATAGATAAATGCAGGGCTATTTTGGGGCAGGAACACACAGGAGCGGCGTTCCGGCTGGCTCCCGAGTTGTCCACGCCCAGCAGGAACTCATTAGCATAACAGGCCACACCCAACAGCAGAAACTCACTAGGATTGGCTACATTAGGGGTGTGTGGCCTAACATGCAAAGGAGTTCCTGCTCCCAAAAAAGCCCTGGGTTTTGACAACAAACAAGGTAAGCAGAATAAGAAGCGAAAGTTGGGTGTGGCCTAATATGCTAATGAGTTTCTGCTGTTGGGTGTAGCCTATTATGCTAATGTGCTCCTGCTGGGTTTTTTCTACAAAAAAAAAGCCCTGGATAAATGAATGTGTTGTCCTGATAAACCAGGGAACTGATTCCGCCTCCCCTCTTAATCTTGCTCTTCTTAAACGTCGAAGGCGGTCGAAGGCGACCACGCCTCTTGCCCCACCCGCCCGATCCACAACGAACAGCCGCTGCTGATTCTGATCACGTGGCTTCCGGAGCTGACGTCGTGGGACCTGCAGGTCTTCCTGTCCGACTGGCTGAAGAAGATCTGCGACTCCTCCCTCCAGAGCCGCACGACCTGCGTGAAGGCGGGGATGGTCGGCTGCCTGCTGGACGCGCTGTGCGCCGCCGAGCGCCAACTGGACGCCAAGTGCGCCGAGAAACTCATCGGCCTGCTGCAGGTCCTGGGCGGCCTCTCCATCCGGCCGGGCGAGTTCAAGCAACTCCTCAAGCTCCTCCGGACCGACCCGGGCAAGGGGCCCCATCCGTACACCACCCAAGTCATCCGCGCGCTCTCGGGCATGGCCCGGAAGGACGGGCCGGAGCGAGCCCTGCAGTACTTCGACCTCACCCCCAGCATGGCGGGGATTATGGTGCCCGCCATCCAGAAGTGGCCGGGAAGCGGCTTTGCCTTCCACGGCTGGGTGTGCCTCGTGGAGGAGGCGAAGGAGTCCCCCGAGGAAGCTGCCAAGCTGAAGCGGAAGCAGCTGTACAGGTACGGCTATATGGAGGCTGGGAGGTGAGCCGTAGGGTAAGAGGGACTCTGTATTGCATGAAGTCCCCGAGCTGACACATTCCAGAGGGCTTAGTCTGTTGTAGCCAAAATAAGACCCGTAGGGAGCCAGTTTGGTGTAGTAGTTAAGAGTGGTGGACTCTAATCTGGGAGAACCAGGTTTGATTCCCCACTCCTCCACATGCAGCTGCTGGTGTGACCTTGGGTCAGTCACAAGTTCTCTCAGAGCTGTTCTCTCACGGGCAGTCCTCAAAAGAGCTCAGCTGCACCTACCTCACAGGGTGTCTGTTGTGGGGAGGAGAAGGGAAAGGAGATTGTAAGCCACTCTGAGACTCCTTCAGGTAGTGAAGGGTGGGGTATAAATCCAACCTCCTCCTCCTCCTCCTCCTCCTCCTCTTCTTCTTCTTCTTCTTCTTCTTCGTCTTCTAGGGTATATTAAGTTCGTAACTCATCTTTTCATGGCTCTTAAGTTGCAACTTATTTAGCAAAAAAATTACATCTAGGATGCTGTGTTGCATGATGTCCCTATTGAGGTTAAATGGTGTGGTTAGTCCAGTTACCACTAATTAGCAGAGTGCTTAAGTAAAGCTACGAATAGAGTCCTTAAATAAAGCAGGAGCGCCGCTTTACCAGGTTACTCAGCTCACAAAGATACACAGAGCAACGTTGCAAGTTTAGAAGAGAAATACTCCTCTCTTTATTTGAGAAGTACACTTTGGATAGGAAAGAGCAGGGGCATGATAGCGTACTAACTTGCTAGCTAAAGGATGGAAGCAGATGGCGAGAGGCCCATCTGCCTCATGGTGCCAAGAGAGGAACGCATGTCGTCCCTCTTTGGTGCATGCAGGGAGAGAGATCGTCTTCATCTGCATGTGAGTGGAAGGAAGGGGGAAATTGGTCCCTGAAAATACAATCTGCATTTCAAAGGAGACAGTGGCAGAAGAGGAGATGCAGGAAGAAAGGTCAGTGTGCCTATCTAGCTATCTAATCTCTTTTGCTCCTCAGTCTGGAGGTCTGAGACAGGGGGCATTGCTTCTGGAACTTCCAAGAGTCCCCAAGCTGGCACATTCCGGAGGGGTTAATCTGTTGTAGCCAAAATAAGATCCACAGGGTATATTAAATTTATACCTGATCTGTTCATGGCTCTTAAGTTGCAACTTATTCAGCAAAAAAAATTGCATTTAGGATATACCAGACACCACAGTGACTCTTTAGCAAAGGATGGAGTAAAATGTCTAACTGTGGCCATTGGAACTCACAAGATGCATCCCTTAAACATGGGCTTCTGATGTGTCCTGTCATCATTCAGTTTTTTCCCGGGAGGAAGTTGTTACTCGTATCAGTTCTGTATTAGAATGGAGTGGGATTTCAGATGCCAAATAACATTAGCAGGCGAATGACAATAGTAGGCATGATTGGATTAGGTGTGATATGCAGAGGGGTAAGTCGGCGTGGAGAAATCAGCATTGGTGCTGAGACAGGAAACCTAGGTCTTGATTCAGTCCAGGAGGATGCATTGTCCAGAGCTTCGTTGTCAGCTGCAATTCAGCAGTGTCTCTTTCTAATCTCCCTCTGAAATTCCTGTGTAAGAGAATAACCTAATCCAATCACGCCTGCCATTTTCTTTCACCTGCTAATGTCATTTGGCATCTGAAATCACTCCACTGGCTATACCAATTTCTTCTGCATAATTGCGTGTGGTGCTTGATACCAGCCTGTGGGTGGGCTTGATATCAGCCTGTGGGTGGCCGTCAGGCACTCTGTACCAACAGTCAAGCCTTTTCTCTACCCCTCAATTTCCCTCCCTCCAGTTTCTTCACAGCAAGCGGGACGGGCTTTGAAGCCTTCTTCACGGCCGACGGGATGTTGGTGGTAGCTGTTTGCACCAAGAAGGAGTACATGACCGTCGCTCTCCCGGAGTTTCCTTTCAACGACAGTGCCTGGGTAAGTTGAGCTGGAAAAACCCAACCCAATTGCTAGCTGTACCCTGGCCAGGTCCTTTGCTTGGCTTTATCCTCCTGCTTTAGCAAAGCAGTAGGAAGCACAGGAATTGTCAATTCCACTTCCTGGGTACAGCAAGCTCTGTCCTGTTACACTGTCCCTCAGCGCTTTAGGATGAAATAAAATACAATTTCTCTACTGTATTTAACAATGTTATTTTATGATAGTTATTAACATATCCACGTCGTTGTACACTCTTTTTTCATAAGCACACCATAAGTACAGAAAAAAGTGGGTTGACGAAACGCCCCGGAGTTGGCTTTCGTTTCGTTCACAAGTTCATCCGAACACACTGAAGCACTGTGGTAATCTCTCTTGAAAACCTACTAGAATGTATCCTCATCCGTTTTACTGGAAAATCTTGTCCCGGGCATACAAACAGATCAATAGGCCCGGGACAAGATTTTCCAGTAAAATGGATGAGGATACATTCTAGCAATTGAAAGCAAGGCATGGAATATCATGTGAAGACAGTATAAATAGTAGGTTTTCAAGAGAGATTACCACGGTGCTTCAGTGTGTTCGGATGAAGTTGTGAACGAAACGAAAGCCAACTCCGGGGAGTTTCGTCAACCCACTTTTTTCTGTAGTTATGGTGTGCTTATGAAAAAAGAGTATACAACAACATAGACATGTTAATAACTGTCATGAAATAATACTGTTAAATACAGTAGAGCAATTGTATTTTATTTCATCCTAAAGCACTGAGTATCAGCCTCTTTTCTGGTTTATTAGTTGTCTTGGGATGTTACCATTTATATTGTCCTGTTACACTGTCAGTCACAGGCACACGTTAGGGTGTTCTGTTTTATGATAGAATTTCCAGCTATTCCTAGACCTACCTTCAGGGGTAGCTCTAGGAATCCCCAGAAACGCTATGATTTTACCACAGGGTTTCCAGCAATTCCTAGAGCTACCCTTTGTCACTTCCTGTATGAATTTTGGGTAAGTACAGGAAGCTGCTTTTAGAAAACTCGCCCGCAGTGCTGTGCGCCCCACCCCCACCCTCCAGTCATCCTGAGTAGGCATTCTGCGTGTATGCTGAAATCTGTAGGCAGTGTAGAAATTCTTCCAGGAACAGTTCAAGGTATTTTGTCACCCCAGGTAAAGGGCGCCTCTGTTGGGGGGTCCACAAATGCTTCTGTCTCCTTCAACTATGGCCAGGGTCCGACATACCCGAGGAACCACATTTCCTCATATATACCTTTCCCTATATATACCCTTCTGTCTCCTTCAACTATGGCCAGGGTCCGACATACCCGAGGAACCACATTTCCTCATATATACCTTTCCCTATATATACCCTTCTGTCTCCTTCAACTATGGCCAGGGTCCGACATACCTGAGGGACCACCTTTCCCCATATATACCCCAGAGAGCACTATGGACGGGATCTCAAAATCAGTTGACTCTCCCAGGTCCCAAGGATGCCAGGCTTGTTGCCACCAGGGCCAGGGCTTTCTCAATGGTGGCCCCATACCGGTGGAATGAGCTCCCAAGGAGATCAGGGCCCTGCGGGATTTCTTACAGTTCTGCAGGGCCTGCAAGACGGAGCTCTTCCGCCAGGCTTTCCTCTAAGGAGCTGCCACCACTATAGAGCCCTGGCCCTTGGTTTCGACACCTAGCCTGCGCTGCAGGAAGATCATGAGCAGAATGACTGCTAGACCTCTGTGTATACTTTGAAAGTATATACTCTGATAGTATATACTCTGTGTATACTTTGAAAGTATATCTTAAACAACTAATTAACCATCACCAGCACTTTATGAATTTGTATTAGTTATAACTGAATTGTTTTTAGATTATTTTATGTTGTTTTAATTGCATTTATGCATTGACTGAGCCATCCTGAGCCTGTTTTGCGGGGAGGGCAGGGTACAAATGAGATAAATAAATAAAATAAAACTTCTTCCAGCATTGCGTCGATATTGTCCACATCACCGGCCGACGGCCCTTTGGACAGAACCTCGTGAATGTCTACGTGGACGGTCAGCTCCGAAAAATGGCTCAACTGCGTTTCCCCTCCCTGGGTGAGGTAAGAGCATTTCCTGAAGGGAGATGACCACAGATATTGCATGCGCTGTGCGCTGGCGAGTCATTTCTGACCTACGGCAACCCGATGAATTAGTGACCTCCCAAATGTCCCATTGTTAACAGACTCATTCAGCTCTTGCAAACTGAAGGCCCTGGCTTTCCTTATGGAGTCAATGTGTCTCATTGCAACATCACAAATAAGTAAAATAAGATTTAATATCAGCGCAAAGAAGCTGTCCGTCAGTCAAACCCTGGAAGCTTTTGGGGAGAGATGGATCCATGCCACAGTAACATTGAGCCTAGACTACTTTGACAAAGGTGGATGATAAGTGGTCTGACTCTCTGGAAGACAGTTTCACGTGCTTGGATAGAGGGATGGGGCGACCTCCCAACCAACTTTGCTTTGAGCCTCCGAGTGGTGGGTGTTGGATCCCACAAAATTATGCAGAGCCGAAGCTTACAAAGAAGTGTCTGTTGACTGTCAAAACCCTATCTAGAGGTGTGCAGAAAGAAAAATTGGGGGAGTTTTGGATTCAGGTGTAATAAAGCCGAATTTTTTCGGGATTCCCGAATATACCCAAATACCAATACCGATATTCTATTGGTACCCGAAAATTTTCATCCCCATTATATCCTATGGGGCCATTGTAGGCAGTGGCAAAAATCTTCTAACAAGTATTGAGGGGGCTGGGGGGAGGGGGTTTGAGGTAGAGGCACCAAATTGTGTACCGTAGCTGCTGGAGCCTCTCCCCAAAAGACCCCCAAGTTTGGAAAAGGTTGGACTGGGGGTCCAATTCTATGGGCATCCAAAGAGGGTGCCCCCAATCCTCCATTGTTTCCTATGGGGATGGGGAAAAGGCAGGCATCAGTGTCTCCCAGCATTCAGTATTCGGCAGCCGAATCAGCTCAGGGGATCTGATTCAGTATGCTGAATACCCGAAAAATGCCGAAAAAGTTTTTTCGGGGGTTTTTTCCGGTTCACCTTTACTGAATGCGGACTCCTAACCCTGTCCATCGCCTGATCTGAGAGCTTGCAGAACCTTTCCTTTAAGGCTGGGGCCATAGTTTGGTGATATAGAGCGCACACTTTGCATGCCAAAGTTTCCAGGTTCAATCCCAGGCCTCTCCAGTTCAAGGAGAATCAAGTAGAAGACGTTAGGGTGAGGCAGTCCTCAGCCTGAGACCCCGGGGAGCCGCTGCCAGTCTAAGGAGACAGTACCGGGCTAAGTATGCTTGTGGTGTGTGATCCTGTGCAAGGCAGCTGTGTCAGTTATGGGGATGGGCCAGAGCCCATACAGACGCACAGAATCTCCCTTATACTGAATCAGACCCTCGGTCCGTCCAGGTCTACTCAGACCGGCAGCAGCTCTCCAGGGTCTCGAGCAAAAGTCCTTCACATCACCTCCGACCTGGTCCTTTTAATTTGGGGAAGCCGGGGATTGAACCTGGGACCTCCCGCAGGCCGAGCGGATGTTGTGCCAGGGAGCCACCACTCCTCAGTGACCGTGCAGCAGATCCCTCGGTTTCAGTCCCTTGCTCCCTGACATCTCCTGCAAAAAAGATCTTCTCGGGTAGCAGCTGTCAGGGAGGACCTTCTGGAGACCCTGGGGAAAGCTGCTTGTGAGATTATCCTGAGCTGGATGGATTAATGGCATAAGTCTGTACGAGGCAGCTTTCTCGGTTTACTATCTCACCTCAAAAGGAGTGTGCCCGCAGGTTTTTTCATCTGTTGACCTGCCCTTTCGAAGGCCACCCAGTTGCGCTTTATCTTTCAACGGAGGTTTCATTTATTATTTCCCCCCCTTTTTCTTCTTATTTTTCTTTTTCTTTTTTTGTTTTTGCCATCCAGTCAAGCTGACTTCTGGTGACCCCGAGTGGAGCTTGAAGGCGAGGGACGTTCAGAGGCGGCGTGCTGTTGCCTGCCTCTGCCTCCCAGCCCTGGTATTCCTTGGAGGTCTCCCATCCGAATACTAGCCTGGGCCGGCCCTGCTTAGCTTTCCGAGATCTGACGGGATCAGGCATGCCTGGCCTGTCCATTTCCAGTCACACCTAGCTTCGAAAAGACCAAAAAGTTTGTCATCGGTAGTTGTGCTCGCAGATATAGGGCATTTCTTTTTGGTGGGGAGACTCTATAATTCTCATTATATTATAACTGTAGCAGTCACATAGCTGAAAATCTAAAATGCATGTATGCACACTTCAGACGCCACCTTAGAGGTGTGAATATCGTAGGGATCTTATCACGCGCACCGCCCCATCCCCGGACGTTGCCGTGAGGTCGCTGTGGCGTCGCCCCTTTCTATATATGTAATGGCACCGTCTTCAGTTTATCATCTTAGGAGGTGACTGATCAGTCCTAATTCCTCTCTCTGAGGGCTGACCGGCTCACCCTTAACAGTCGTCTCTTCGGGGTTTGCTTCAACTTCTGGCTATATGGAGGACCACTGCCCTGTATTAGTCTTCCCCACCGAGTCAGGCACCAGGGCTTAGAAATGTCACACGGCACAGATCTTTATTAGACAGAAAACTCCAACAGCGGCATGGGATATATTTACACAGGATACTTTCGGTACTTTGTAGTATAAACACCTCATTTTGCCTTTTCATAAGCTGTAGGCTTATCCCTCTCAGTTTGACTCAGATGTTCTCTGGTTCACAAAACCCTTCTCTGACTCCACTTTCCAGAACCTGTTTGGTGGTTCACCTTTGGGGCTTTTTCTGCCTGGCCTCCTGAGTCTGCTGGTTCGACAGAACCCAGCTCTCCAGACTCCTCCAGACCCTTTGCCCTTCCTGGGCCACCTTAAGTTCCTAGGGAGCAGGGTCTTTGTGGTTTGTGACCCCCTGAAGTCTTGTACTTTCCACTCTCTCGCCACTCTCCTCTTTATGTTCGAGGGTACCAGTGCAGAGGGCTTTTTTTTCAGCCACAGTTTTCTACTTCAACTGCTCTCAAGCTGATTCCCACTGAGCTCAGAGGCTGTTGTGCTCTCAAAGCTCTCCCAGTAACACTCTCTGTGTTAACTCCCTGTAAACCAATCTACCAACTCCCTGACTCTCCCAACAGTCAGCTCTCAACTGTCCTTTCTGGACCGTTATCTGTCACTCATCGCCCTGAGAGTTCCGAGCCACCTGGCCCCCACCTCTCTCAGTGTCATGTGACTCAGCAGCTGCTGGGTCTATCTTGCTGCTGTCCATAAATCTCTAATTCCATATACACACTTCTGTCGCCACCTTAGAGGTGTGAATATCATAGGGCTCTCTCTAAGGAATTACAGATCTCCCCTTCTTTGGAGGTTTTTAAGCAGAGGCCAGATGGCCATCTGACAGCAATGCTGATTCTGTGAACTGAGGCAGATCACAAGAGGGAGGGCAGGAAGGGTTGCCTCTGTGCTTAGTTCTCGTGGCCCTTTCTTATACCCCCTGGGAAACAGTGATCGCCACTTTGGGGTCAGGAAGCACTTTTTCTCCAGGCCAATTTGGCCCGGGGATCCTGGAGGCAGTTTTCTTTGTCATCTTCTGGGCATGGGTCTTTCTCGGGGGCAGGGGGGAGTTATTTGTGAATTTCCTGTATAGTGCAGGAGGTTGGACTAGATGACTCTGGAGATCCCTTCCGATTCAGTGGCTGTCTCTGATGGGGAGTTCGTACAGGAGAGTGAATATTTTAACATTTGGTGCAAAAAATCCACCTAATTCCCTCACCTTTCGTGTGCGCAGTGTTCCCTCTAAGCTGAGTTAGTGTGAGCTCGCTCACAGTTTTTTAGCCTCTGGCTCACACGTTTTTGTCTCAGCTCAGGAAGGAGGGCTCTAGAGCAAACTAGTTTATGCAGTAGCCAAATCGCTCGCTCACAACTTTAATGCCGGTAGCTCACCAGTAGAATTTTTGCTCACAAGACTCCACAGCTTAGACGGAGCATTGCAGCCGGTGTCCCCTCTAAGCTGAGTTAGTGTGAGTGAGCTCACAGTTTTTTAGCCTCCAGCTCACAGTTTTTTGTCTTCGCTCAGGAAGGGATGGCTCCAGAGCAAACTAGTTTATGCAGTCGCCAAATCGCCCGCTCACGACTTTAATGCCGGTAGCTCACAAAGCAGAATTTTTGCTCACAGGACTCCACAGCTTAGAGGGAGCGTTGCAGCCAGTGTCCCCTAAATGGCCTGGGACCAGTGTCCCCTCTAAGCTGAGTTAGCGTGAGCTAGCTCACCGTTTCTTAGCCTCCGGCTCACACATTTTTGTCTTCGGTCAGGAAGGGACGGCTCCAGAAGAAACTTAATTTCAGCAGCACCCGAATCGCTCGCTCACAGCTTTAATGCCAGCAGCTCACAAAGTGTAAGTTTTGCTCACAAGACTCCACAGCTTAGCGGGAGCATTGCACATGAGCTCACGGTGCTATAAGCAGACGTCATCATCCGGTTCTCAGTGGAGACTCTGCTGACTGGCGAACCAAGGAGGGTCAAAGGAGCCATCTCCATGAGACCGGGGCGCGAAAGGGGGTTCTCTCTTGTTTTAATCCCTGCCCTTTCCTTCTCTCCCAGTCCTTCACCTCCTGTTGCATCGGCTCTGCCGGCCACCGGACGACCACCACGACCACCACCAGCCTCCCCTCCCCGTGTCACTCGCCGGACCTGGCCTTCCCGGTCCACCCACCCCTGAGCCGCTCCCAGTCCTTCCCGGCCTCTCTGGCACCGCACGCCTGGATGCCCATTCCGTCTCAGGTCCCCCGGGAAGGTGTGGTTTCCACGACGCTCGCCGGGAGCCAGGACACAGAGTGGGGGATGCCCACGTCCCTGGAGGGCCACCTCGGGCCCGTCTCCATCTTCTACGAAGCCCTCCAGCCAGCTCAAGTGAAGGCGCTCTACTCCTCAGGTAGGTGTCGGAGAGGGACGGAAGCAGAGCAGAGAGCTCTTGCAAGGGGGCCGTAGAAGATGGCTCCGGGAAAGTGTCGACCCAGTCCGCTGCAATGGTGAAAGAGGCAAACTCTGTGCTGGGGATTATTCGGGAAGGGACTAAGAATACAACGGTCAATATTGCAGCGTCCCTGTATAGATCTATGGTGCAGCCTCATTTGGAATACGGTGTACCGTTCTGGTCGCCATATCTCAAAAATTGACTGTTTATGGATGTTGCTGTAGATTTTCCAGGTTGTGTGGCCGTGGTCTTGGCATTGTAAGACCTGACGCTTTGCCAGTAGCTGTGACTGGCATCCTCAGAGGTATAACATAGAAAGATGGAGTACTCTGTGTCAAGGTGAGCAGAAAAATGGTAGGCAGGTAATTTATAGCTACTCAGGAAGGTGGGGTAGGGCTGAGTCATTATCTTGTAGTTCTCCAGGCTATGAACATGCTAATGGAGGAGCTTTCCTGAGGAGGTTCTTTTGTCTATGGATTGTTTCCTGAGGAGGTTACCTGTCTCCTGAGGAGTGTGGAATGGCTGTTGAAACTCTAATCTTATCTGTACTGCTGTTGTCAGCTGCAGAGCATTTGGTGTTTTTCAGGACAGGAAACCCATGCCCGATTTATTTTTAAACTCTCTTTTTTCCTGTCAAAATTGTGTTTTATGTTTATGAATTTCAATGGCTTCCCTGTGTAATCTGACATGGTAATTGGAAGTGTTGTCCAGTCTTTCAGTGTCTTGGAACAAAATGCTGTGTCCCGTTTGGGTGAGGCTATGTTCAGCCACTGCTGATTTTTCAGGTTGGCCTGTCTGTTGCAGGGAGGGGAAGGGAAAGGAGATTTAAGCCGCTCTGAGACTCCAAGTGAACGGCGGGGTATAAATCCAAACTCTTCTTCAGTCTCTTCTAGTGTTTTGCCTGCCTGGTTTTCTGATGCTGTAATCCTAGACTGGCAGCATCGTTTGTTGAATGTCTCGAGCCAGGGGTTCTCAACCTTTTTGAGCCGGCAGGCACCTCTGAAATTCTGACAGGGTGTGGTGCGCTCAACTGCAAAATGGCTGCCACCAGACGGGCTACTGCCTCTGATATTCAGTCACATAACAACCGGGGTGGCAGTTTCTGCCACAGCAGCATTTTTAAAAATCTGCACAGCCAGTCCAATCGCTTTCTGTATGATATATTTTTTTTAATTTATAGGACCAAACAAATGAACAAGCAAACATAACACACACACACACACAAACTTACAGAATGGGGTAACTCAAAAATCCTAAATATAAATACACATTGATGGGGTCTGAACTGGCAGAGACTGACCAAGAGAGAGATCTGGGAGTCGTAGTAGATAACTCAATGAAAATGTCTAGACAGTGTGTAACTGCAATAAAGAAGGCCAACGCTATGCTGGGGATTATTAGGAAGGGAATTGAAAACAAATCAGCCAGTATCATCATGCCCCTGTATAAATCATTGGTGCGACCTCATTTGGAATACTGTGTAGAGTTCTGGTCACCACATCTCAAAAAGGGTATTATAGCACTGGAAAAAGTGCAGAGAAGAGCAACTAGAATGATCAAAGGGTTGGAACACTTTCCCTGTGAAGAAAGGTTAAAACGCTTGGGGCTCTTTAGCTTGGAGAAACGACGGCTGAGGGGTGACATGATCGAGGTTTATAAGATTATGAATGGGATTGAGCAGGTTGAGAAAGAAGTACTTTTCTCCCTTTCTCACAATACAAGGACTCGTGGGCACTCCATGAAATTGCGGAGCAGTCAGGTTAGAACAAATAAAAGGAAATACTTCTTCACCCAAAGGGTGATTGACACATGGGATTCACTGCCACAGGAGGTGGCGGCGGCTACAAGCATGGACAGTTTCAAGAGGGGATTAGATAAACATATGGAGCAGAGGTCCATCAGTGGCTATTAGCCACATGGTATAGATAGGGACTCTGGGGCAAGGGATGCTCTGTATTCTTGGTGCTGGGGGGGGCAGCAGTGGGAGGGCTTCTAGTGTCCTGGCCCCACTGCTGGACCTCCTGATGGCACCTGGCATTTTTGGCCACTGTGTGACACAGAGTTTGGACTAGATGGACCATTGGCCTGATTCAACATTGGCTTCTCTTATGTTCTTATGTTCTTATGTTCTTATGTTCTTATGTTCTTATGATCTTCGGTCAAAAATATTTAAATGTTTGAGTATACCATTCGTACCGCCGGTCCAATGTCCAGGAGCCATTCAGACTGTTTATTGGGCAACAGCCCCATCCAGGGCTCTTTTTGTAGCAGGAACTCCTTTGCCTATTAGGTGACACACCCCCTGATGTAGCCAATCCTCCAAGAGCTTACAGAGCTCTTCTTACAGGGGCTACTGTAACCTCTCGGGTGATTGGCTACATTAGGGGTGTGTGGCCTAATATGCAAAGGAGTTCCTGCTACAAAAAGAGCCCTGGCCCCATCCAGCCCCACCCACATTCTAAAAACACTCCACAGGAAATGTGTCAGCAGGTACCCATGGTGCCCACGGGCACAGTGTTGGGGACCCCTGTTTTATGCTGCCTGATGGAAATGGATAGTTTTAAATCCACTGCCTTCATTCCCGGTGAGAACGACGGCATGAATGAAGTTAAGAAATGAAATAAATAGCATGGAGTGGGCATCCTTGCATTTAGAGCACATTTAGGTCTTTGTACATGAGGCCAAATCTTTGCTTCTTACAGTGCGTGTGTGAAAACAGCCCTGTTTCCTTCCCCTCTCCCCCCCCTCCACAGGACCAAATGTGACATCTCCGTTTAAGCCGGAAGGGGATTTCCTGGAGTTCAGCAGCAAACTCCTCCTGTATTACACGCCGCAGGTATGACCGGATCGCCTTCAGCTGTCTATTTTCTGCCTCGGACGAGAGGGGGAGGAGAGACTGTGTTTGGTCAGTAGGGATGCCAGGTCCATGGGGGGGGGGCGGGCATTTGCCTGCCTAAAGGACCCCCAGCCCACTCGTCTGGGTCCAGCTGGCAGGGGAACCTCACCCCCAAAGTGCCCAGATTGGGCCGACATGCCCGGTGCGATGACGTCACCCGGAAGTGACGTCATCATGCTGGGTATGTCACCAGGCGACGCTCTAGCAATCAGCCTGAAAACTCTATGGTACCATAAAGTTTTCGGGCTGATTGATGGAGTGTTGCCCGGCGACGTGCCCAGTGTGATGACGTCACTTCGGGGTGACGTCATCGTGGCTGCACGTGTGCCAGTTTCCCAGCCTGGGACCCACTCTCCCCCACTGTGCAAGGTAAGTGACTTGGCAACCTTATGGGTCAGCGCATATAACACGTATCCTACGGCAGCTGCACTGGCTCCCAGTGAGTTCCCGGTGCCAATTCAAAATGTTGGCCCTTATCTTTAAAGCCCCAAACAGCCTGGGACCCTCATATCTTTGGGATTGCCTCTCCCGGTATGATCCTTCCTGTCTTCTTTGATCTTTGTCTCCGTGTTTATTGAAGGTCCCTGGTCCAAGAACAGTCCACCTTGGGTCAACAGTGGTGAAGGCCTTCTCAGCAGTGGCTCCCGTCCTGTGGAACCAGCTGCCCGAACAGACGCTTACCTAGCAAGACCCCCTTCAATTCTGCAGGGCTTGTAAGGCTGCTATTTTAGGGGCAGCCTTTGGGTGATTGTGAGCCACCAGACAGCTGGAATGCTTCAACCGATGGGGATAGATTTTTAATCGTTTTATATTTTTCCAAGTTTGTTTGTTGCATCTTTTGAATTGTTTCTGCTGGGTGTATTTTTTATGCAGCTAGCCACCCCGAGTCCCGTTCGGGGGAGAGAGCGTGGGACATCAGTCTGAGAAATAAATAAGGAATACGTAAATAAATGCCCTGTCCGGTCAGAATCTTGGTGATTTCAGGCAGTGCCATCTCTGAGGTTCCTAACTGTCAGAGGAAAAATACAATGACATGAATTAATATCAGTCCAAAACTAGTGATAACGTCAAACGGAGCAGAGGCAGATTAACTAACGGGAAGTCAAAGAGGAACCCAGATTCAAATCTCACACCAAATGCTCCCCGGAACAAAACTGTCTTTGTGTTCTGTCTGAAAGCCAGCAAGTGAGGCTCAGCAGAGAGATTTGTTGGGGGCCAGTTGCATAATTTTGGTGCCAGTACTGAGAAGGCCTTGTTTGGTGCAGTGGTTAGGAACGCAGACTGTAATCTGGGAGAACCGGGTTTGATTCCCCACGCCTCCACATGCAGCTGCTGGTGTGACTTTGGGTCAGTTACAAGTTCTTTCAAAGCTGTTCTCCCAAGAGCAGTCCTCGAGAGAGCTCTCTCAGCCCCGCCTACCTCCCAGGGTGTCTGTTGTGGGGAGGGGAAGGGAAATGAGTTTGTAAGCCGCTCTGAGACCCCTTTGGGTAGTGAAGGGCGGGGTATAAATCCAGTCTCCTCTTCTTGTCCTCCAGCAGCTGGGGGAACTTGCGGCAAAGCCCCAGAGGAAGGTCTTAGCGAATGGGAGAGTCCAGCCCTCCAAGTATCCCAGGTCCGGACATGTTTTAGATGTCATCCTTTATTAACCGTGCCTGTCTCTCCCGTGTGCGTTTTCTAGGCTTGCAAAGGCAACATCTGCCTGGATCTCTCCCCGAACCACTTCTTCGACGGGAGGCTGACGGGGCACAAAGTGGTCAACTGGGATGTCAAGGTAGGGAGGGGCATCTCCAGAAAGGGGCAGTTGCTGACACCTCACACCGTTCCCTGCCTCTATGGTGCTGGCAATTCAGCTGGGGCCAGAGGCTGGCAGCAGGGCTAGAACAGGACAAAGGACGTCCTTCTTCACCCAAAGAGTCATTAACACGTGGAATTCACTGCCAGAGGAAGGGGTGGCGGCTACAAGCATGGGCGGCTCCAAGAGGGAATTAGATAAACATCTGGAGCAGAGGTCCATCAGGGCTATGAGCCAGAGGGTATAGATAGGGACTCTTGCTCTGGGGCAAGGGATGCTCTGTATTCTTGGTGCTTGGGGGGGTCAACAGTGGGAGGGCTTCTGGTGTCCTGGCCCCACTGCTGGACCTCCTGATGGCACCTGGTATTGCTGGCCACCATATGACAGATAGTTGGACTGGATGGGCCGTTGGCCTGATCCAGCATTGGCTTCTCTTATGTTCTTATATGGAGCAGAGGTCCATCAGTGGCTATTAGCCACAAGATATAGATAGTGAGGCTCTGTATTCTTGGTGCTTGGGGGGGCAACAGTGGGAGGGCTTCTAGTGTCCTGGCCCCGCTGCTGGACCTCCTGATGGCCCCTGGGTTTTGGCCACTGGGTGACACTGGGTGTTGGACTGGATGGGCCATTGGCCTGATCCAACTTGGCTTCTCTTATGCTATCTGTATTCTTGTTGCTTGGGGGGCCACAGTGGGAGGGCTCCGGGAGTTCTGGCCCTGCTGGTAGACCTCCTGATGGACCCTGGGTTCTGGCCACTGTGTGACACAAGGAGTGTTGGACTGGATGGGCCATTGGCCTGATCCAACATGGCTTCTCTTGTGTTCTTATGCCTGGGGCAGTGATGCTCTGTGTTCTTGGTGCTGCAGGGGGCAAGAGTGGAAGGGCTTCTGGACCTGCTGGTGGACCACTTGATGGCCCCTGGGTTTTGGCCACTGTGTGACACAGAGTGTTGGACTGGATAGGCATTGGCCTGATCCAACATGGCTTCTCTGAGTTCAGTGGGCATGGATTGTGGCATTTGTTGTGTCCTGGACCACCCGCAGCCACATGCTGAGGCTCGGGTGAAACTCCGGCAGCAGTGCTGGGGCCCGAGGAGACAGTTCGGTGTAGTGGTTAAGTGCGCCGACTCTAATCTGGGAGAACCGGGTTTGATTCCCCACTCCTCCACTTGCACCTGGCTGGATGACCTTGGGCAAGCCGTAGTTCTGATAAGAGCTGTCCTTGAAAAAGAGCAGTTTCTGTCAGAGCTCTCTCAGCCCCACCTACCTCACAGGGTGTCTGTTGTGGGGAGGGGAAGGGAAAGGAGTTTGTAAGCTACTCTGAGACACCTTTGGGTAGTGAAGGGCAGGGTATAAATCCAATCTCCTCCTCTCCTTCTCCTTCTCCTTCTCCTTCTCCTTCTCCTTCTCCTTCTTCGCATCCTTGTCTCTTTCCCCACCTTTTCTGTTTGCTGTCCCACCAACATCAGTACAGGTTAAGGATGCCAGGCCTCCCTCGGTAGCCTTCCAGCATATTCCGACTCTTTGGCCTCCGGGGCCTGAGGTCCCAGCAGCAGGAAATGGGGGGGGATGGGTTGTTCGCTGGTGCACTTCCGTCACTTCCAGGTCCTCCCAGATGTCAATCTGTCACTGTGATGGAGCAAAGTTTGACTCCAGTGGCATCTTTAGGACCAACGAAGTTGGATTCTGGGTATAAGCAGGGCTCTTTTTGTAGCAGGAACTCCTTTGCATATTAGGCGACACACCCCTAATGTAGCCAATCCTCCCAGAGCTTACAGAGCTCTTCTTACAGGGGCTACTGCAAGCTCTTGGAGGATTGGCTACATTAGGGGGGGTGTCGCCTAATATGCAAAGGAGTTCCTGCTACGAAAGGAGCCCTGGGTATAAACTTTCCTGTGCATGCACGTATCTGAAGAAGAAGAAGAGAAGAAGAGATTGGATTCATACCCCGCCCTTCACTACCCAAAGGTGTCTCAGAGCAGCTTACAAGCTCCTTTCCCTTCCCCTCCCCACAACAGGCACCCTGTGAGGTAGGTGGGGCTGAGAGAGCTCTGACAGAAACTGCTCTTTTTCAAGGACAGCTCTTATCAGAACTACCGCTTGCCGCTCAGCACTTCCCCAGGCAACCGATTCCGTCGCTGAACTACTCTTACCGTAAAATCAAGTTTCCTCATATCCAGCCGGTCCCTTTCCACTCGTAACTTAAACCCGTCATCACGAGTCTTATTCGCGGGTTCCCTTTGCGTGTCGCCTCTCGGCCCCGAGCAGTCTTCTGAGGCAGCGTCGTCGTTTCCCCGCAGGACGTGGTCAACTGCGTTGGTGGGATGGGGGTGCTCCTCCCCCTGCTGGACCAAGTAGCGTCGCAGAAAAAGGATTCGGAGGACCATCAGGAAACCCTCGACTTGGTCGGGCCGGAGCTGACTTCTTCCCGGAATGCCCAGGGCCTGCTCATCCCGCTCGGGAAATCCTCAGGTCACCCGTTGCCTCTCGTGCTATTGCTATGCGGGAATTGGAGGGGGGGGGCGTTATATTCTGGACTTGCACACTAAGACCCCATTGGCTTTTTACAGTTGGGGAAGGAAAAATCTCTATTGGGGGACTGACTCTGGAGAGTCCCTCGGGGGGTGTCCCAAAATTTTGTTACTGGGTTCACGCATGAAGAGCTGCGGTGGCTCAAGTGGTTAAGACGCTGAGCTGCAGGCTGTGGAAAGTCAGTAGTGCAGCAGTTCAAGACCCGAGAGTGCCGCAAGACGGAGTGAGCTCCCGTCTCTAGTTCCAGCTCCTGCCAACCTAGCAGTTCGAAAGCAAGAAATTGCAAGTAGATAAATAGGTACCACTTCGGTGGGAAGGTAACAGCGTTCCGTGCGCCTTGGCGTTTAGTCATGCCGGCCACATGACCACGGAAATGTCTTCGGACAGCGCTGGCTCTTCGGCTTTGAAACGGAGATGAGCACCGCAACCCTAGAGCTGGATTCGACTGGCTTTCGAGCAAGGGAACCTTTACCTTTACCTTACCTCACGCATGAAGCTGCTTTATACTGAACCGGGAGAAAGAGCACTGTGGAAATTAGTATTTGGTCTCCCTTGATAAAATTTAAACTAATTGAGCATATGATTATGGGAGTGTCCTGTGTTCAGTGAGCTGAGGACCAGTTTAATTACTCCTTTGTTCCAAACGATGGAAAGGTCTGACAAGGCACCTGATGGTACGAGGACACAGGCGACTTGGTTATTGTGGGATACAGATGATACTGCTACTCTTTCCGTGGCAAAATCTGTAGGGGCCATAATCAAACAGCAGCAGAAGAATACCAAGTTAGGCATTGATTTGTTTTTTGTTACTATTTTCTGCTTAAGGCTATAGCTGTATGAGAAGTGATAGATGGATGGATGGATGGATGGATGGATGGATGGATGGATGGATAGACATAGAATGTTAGAGTTGGAAGGGACCTTGTAGGTCATCTAGTCCAACCCCCTGCACTCTGCAGGAGCAGAGCCGAAAGAGAGCCCTACATACCTACAACATACCCAAAAGATGGTCGTCCAGCCTCCGCTTGAAAATGTCCAGGGAAGGAGCGTCCACGACCTCCCGAGGCAGTCTGTTCCACTGCTCAACCACTCTTAAGTTAGGAAATTTCTCCTGATATTTAGCCGGTAACGACTCCCTTGTAATTTCCACCCATTAGATCGAGTCTTGCAATCCGGAGCAAGAGAGAATAGATCTGCTCCATCTTTTACATGACAGCCCTTCAGATACTTGAAGACCGCAATCATGTCCCCTCTAAGTCTTCTCTTTCCCATGCTAAACATACCCAACTCTTCTAGCCTTTCCTCATAAGACTTGGATTCAAACCCTCTCACCATCCTGGTTGCTCTCTTCTGGACACGCTCAAGCTCAAGATAGATGATGGATGATAGATAGACAGACAGATTAGATGGGCAGGCAGATAGATGATAGATGGTGGATGGATGGATGGATGGATGGATGGATGGATGGATGGATGGATGGATGGATGGATGGATGGATAGATGATAGATTAGATGGACAGGCAGATAGATGATAGATGGTGGATAGATGATGGATGGATGGATGGATGATGGATGATAGATTAGATGGACAGGCAGATAGATGATAGATGGTGGATAGATAGATAATGGATGGATTGATGGATGGATGGATGAATGGATGGATAGATGGATGGGCAGGCAGGCAGATAGGTAGGTAGGTAGGTAGGTACATAGGTACGTAGATTAGATAGATGACAGATTACATAGGCTGGGGTGCAGGTCTGAGAGAGTCCAAAACAGGCCAAGGCCGGGAGCCGGGAAGACAGTGCAAAGTGCAAAGCCAAGCCGGGGTCAGGAGCCCGGAACACAGAGCCAAGTCCAAAATCACTAACCAGAAACATAGTCTGAGAGTCTAGGTATCTGAGCTGAGCCAAAGTGGATGCGAGGCGTCACGAAGCTGACTCGTTACTTCCACGAAGAGCTCTGCCCAGAGCGTGGAGCTAAATGCTGCTACCAATTAGCCAGCCGCGCGAGCGTCCAGGCTCCTGTTAGAACTCTGGGCTAAGCGAGCGTCTTCCCTGTAGCCTGGCCTCTCGCCGCCTGAGCGCTAAGTCTTGACGCAGCCGCACCCTTAGACGAGTCACACGTGGAGGTGAGTCGGGAGGGCTTTCATCTTGCGATTTTCTCCCCTCACCTGGGCCAGGTGTGAGGAACGCTGATGCGGGTGGCAGCTGCCAACTACCCTCCTCCGCTGCTTCAGAGGGGCCAGCGGTGGTTTCTGCAAGGTCTGGCAGTACTGTCAGCTCTCCCTCACCCACACTCACGACAACAGATTGATAGATGATAGATAGGCAGGCAGATAGGCGGATGGATGGATGGATGGATGGATGGATGGTTGGATGGATGGATGGATGGATGGATGGAGGGAGGGATGGAGGGAGGGATGGAGGGAGGGAGGGATGGATGGATGGATGGATGGATGGATGGATGGATGGATGGATGGATGGATGGATGGATGGAGGAATGGGTGGAGGACTGGATGGATGGATGGACGGACGGATGGATAGATAGATGGACAGACATATGGACGGATGGATGGACGGATGGATGGACGGATGGACGGATGGATGGACGGATAGATAGATAGATAGATAGATAGATAGATAGATAGATAGATAGATAGATAGATAGATAGATAGATAGATAGGCAGGCAGGCAGGCAGGCAGGCAGGCAGGCAGGCAGGCAGGCAGGCAGGCAGGCAGGCAGGCAGAATATTTGATTTGCACACAAATTAGCGTATCAGCCTTTTCTTTTGTGTGGCCTCTGGTACTCAGTGTCATCTTTGGTTCTACTGAACAGACCTTTGGTCCATCTAATTCAGCCTTGTCTATTCAGACTGGCGGTGGCTCTCCAGAGTCTCAGGCTGAGGTCTTTCACATCACCTCCTGCCTGGTCCTTTCAACTAGAGATGTCACCGAGGATTGAACCTGGGACCCTCCGCAGGCCAAGCAGAGGCTCTTCCACTGACTGAACCACAGCCCCCTCCCCAAATACGCCTTTTGTCGTCCCGGGCACTCTCTTTTCAATTAGAAAACCTCCCTTTCTCCCTCTCTGGGGCTGACCGAGGTGTGCGTCTTCCATTCGCAGAAGGCCGCCTGGAGAAGAACAGGGTGGCCGCCTTCCTCCTCCTGGTGAAGAACTTTATCCGAGGCCACGCGGTCAACCAAGAGAGCCTGGTCCAGTGCCACGGGCCAGCGATCATTGGAGCCCTGCTCCAGAATGTAAGTGTGTTGGTTCCAGGTGAGGCCAAGCGCCCTGGGATCTCGCGGGAGGGGTTGGGTCACTGGAGAATTCCAGCTGCATCGGGTGGACGGGGTGCAGGATCTGTCCTCTGGCTGGTGGTTAAGGGAAGAGCTTCATGACCGGAGTGGTCTTCCATTGCTGGTTTGTTGAGTATTTCAATAAAGTCTTCCAAAGCAAAGGTGCACATTCCACACACATGAGGCCGCCTTATACAGAATCAGACCATTGGTCCATGGAGTACTGGGTACTCCAACTGGCAGCGGCTCTCCAGGGTCTCAGACGGAGATCTTTCCCATCACCTGCTGCCTGGTCCTTTTAACTGGAGATACTAGGGATTGAACCTGGGACCTCCTGCATGCCAAGCAGACGCTCTGCCACTGAGCCACAGCCCCTCTTTATAGCTCTCCAGGGTCTCCGGCAGAGGTCTTTCCCATCACCTAATGCCTGGTCCTTTTAACTGGAGATGCCAGGGACAGAACCTGGGACCTGCTGCATGCCAAGCAGATGCTCACCTACTGAGCCACAGCCCCTCTTTATAGCTCTCCAAGGTCTAAGCAGCAATTCTGATAATGAACCAGCAGGTGGGAGTGATGACTTCTATAGTCAAGAAAGCTAACACTAAGGCAGAAAAACTCTTAAAGGAGACCAGTTTCTTGACACAGAGTTAGAAGGGGTCCTAGAGGTCACCTACTCCATCCCCCTTGATCAGTGCAGGACTTAGTCAACTACAGCACCCAACTCTGCTTAAAGGAGCGCATATCTTTAAAAAAAAATGTTTTAAAGTGATTGAAAAAAGCATTTACAGGGGAAATTCTTGTGGGGCTGGTGCCTTTAAGAAAGGGGGCGGCGCCCCCCAAAACCCCAACATGGCTACAGTCCTAAGTGGGGCTCAGGACGATGGGCCCGCCCGTGCCATCTTCTCAGCTAATTCAGTTGGGCCACGTCCCACTCATGCGAATGGCCCATCCTCTCTGCCCTCCCAGGTCCCCAGCCAGATGATGGACATGAACGTGCTGATGGCCTCTCAGATCCTCCTGGAGCAGGTGGCTTCCGAAGGACACCATCTCTTGCTGCACCTCCTCTACCAGTACCTGCTCTTCGACTTCCACATCTGGAGCAACAGCGACTTTGCCGTCCGGTTGGGTGAGCGTGGGGCGGTCCGCCTGCTATCCATTGGGGACGAGCTACTTTCTTTCAGTTGGCACGGGCGTTGCTCTCATTCAAGGGTACAGAGGACATTTAAAAAAGGGCAGGGAGGACATCACCCCAAAGGTGCGGGGAGGATCCCTGTGGGGCAGCTTTACCAGTGTGATTAACAGCCTGCCCGGCAGCAGGAATTAAAGTAACCTCCGTATGGAACTCATGCTGTGTAGACCAGAGGAGAATCCTTTGAGGGGGTAGGCAGGGGCGGATTAAGGCCCACTGGTGCCCTCAGCAGTGACCAATCTCGGTGCCCCCCTCCTTTCCACACTGACCCCCAGCCCATTTTAGTTGTTGACCTGTCTGACCAGAATGTGGGTTGCAGCAATGCAAAAATTTATTCATAGGATAACACAGACTGTACAAGCTAAGCCAAGCTTTGGCTACATACGAGTTCTACAAAAATGCAATGCAACATCTATTTTAATATTTCACAAGTTCGATGTATTGAAGTTCCGGTCTTCATGACCCGAAAGGCGTTTTTCTACATTTTTTCACCCTTTTCCCAACTTTGTGGTGCCCCCTTTGGCCCTGGTGCCCTAAGCACGTGCTTGGTCGGCTTAATGGTTAATCTGCCACTGGGGGTAGGTTTGGGTGGACAACCGTGTTGGTCTGCAACAGAAGAGCCAAATTCGAACCCAGGAGCACCTAAGAGACCAACAATCTCTTCAGAGCACGAGCTTTCGGGAACCAAAGAGCTCCCTTCGTCGGATACAAGTAGGAATGGAAATCCTGGAGCCCTTATATCCCATTCAGAAGATGGGAGGGATGTTGCAAAGGAAAGACTCAGGATGCAAAGGCGGTGTCAGAGAGCAACCACGTTGTTTTATAGCCCTTGAGTTCTAGTCTTTGGGGAGAAAAAGTTCTCCTTGTCCACTCTCTCCACACAATGCACAATTTCATAAACCTCTATCATGTCCCCCACCTTAGTTGTCTCTTTTCTAAACCAAAAAGTCCCAGACCCTACAGCCTTTCCTCATAGGGGAGGTGCTCTAACCCCCTCATCAGCCAGTTTGGTGTAGTGCTTAAATGCATGGACTCTAATCTGGGAGAACCGGGTCCGATTCCCCACTCCTCCACTCGCAGCTGCTGGATGACCTTGGGCTAGCCATAGTTCTGTCAGAGCTGTTTTTGGAAAAGAGCAATTTCTGTCAGAGCTCTTTCAGCCCCGCCTACCTCACAGGGTGTCTGTTGTGGAGAGGGGAAGGGAAAGGAGTTTGTAAGCCGCTCTGAGACTCTGAGTGACAAGCGGGGTATAAATCCAATCTCTTCTTCTTCTTTGTTATTTCCAGGCCACATCCAGTACCTGTCCAACATAATCAAGGACCACAAGCAAAGGATCCGGAGGAAGTACGGGGTCCAGTACATTCTAGACTCCATCAGGACCTATTATGGGTGAGCCAAAATCTCTTCCAGACCTTGAAAGACATCATGTGAACTCTGGGGGGAAGTGTCGTCTTCATAATTTTCACATTGGGTCCCAATAACATTCTCATCTAGAGGCAGGGTAACCGTGGGAAGAGAGTGTGTCAGCACATGTTTGCATATGTTAAGTGCCATCAAGTCAATATGTTGTTGAAGGCTTTCATGGCCAGAGTTCATTAGTTGCTGTAGATTTTCTGGGTTGTGTGGCTGTGGTCTTGGCACTGTAGTGCCTGACGTTTCGCTGGCAGCTGTGACTGGCATCCTCAGAGGTATAACACAGAAGGATGGAGGACTCTCTGTGTCCAGGTGAGAAGAGAAATGGTAGGCAGGTAATTTGTATCTACTCAGGAAGGTGAGGTAGGGCTGAGTCATTATCTTGTAGGAGTTCCCCAGGCTATGAACATGCTAATGGAGGAGCTTTCCTGAGGAGGTTCTTTTGTGTGTGGAATGGCTATTGAAACTCTAATCTTATCTGTAGTGCTGTTGCCAGCTGCAGAGCATTTGGTGTTTTCCAGGACAGGAAACCCATGCCCTATTTATTTTTAAACTCTCTTCTTTCCTGTTGAAATTGTGTTTATGTTTATGAATTTCAATGGCTTCCCTCTGTAGTCAGACATGGTTACTGGATGTGTTGTCCAGCCTTTCTGTGTTTTGGAATAAGATACTGCGTCCTGTTTATGTTAGGCTATGTTGAGCCACTGCTGAGTTTTCAGGTCGGCCCAGAGACTGCAGACTTACAAGAGTTCATGAGTTTTCAGTATGCAGATTGAAAACTTTATTTCCCTCTTGAGAGTCCTAGAGACCTTTTTTCTAGAAAAAAAGCCCTGCTTGGATGGGAGACCACTAAGGAAGTCCCGGGTTGCAAAGCAGAGGCGTGCAAATACCAAATCGTGTCTGTTCACCTCTTGCCTTGAAAGCCCCATGGGTTTGACGACAAAAAAAAATAAAATGTCAATACGTTAGCCTGATCTTGTCAGATCCCGAAAGCTAAGCGGTGCTGGCCCTGTTTGGTACTTCGATGGGAGCAGTGTTCCCTCTAAGCTGAGTTCGTGTGAGCCAGCTCACAGTTCTTTAGCCTCCAGCTCGCACAATTTTGTCTTCGCTCAGGAAGGATGTGGCTCCAGGGCAAACTAATTGATGCAGCCGCCAAATGGCTCGCTCACAGCTTTAATGCCAGGAGCTCACAAAGCAGAATTTTTGCTCACAAGACTCCACAGCTTAGAGGGAGCATTGGATGGGAGACCAACAGGGAAGCCCAGGCTTGCTCTGCAGAGGCAGGCAATGGCAAACCTCCCCCATTTCTCTCTTGCCTGGAAAAAACCTTCTGAGTCACCGTGAGTCAGCTGCATCTTGGTGCTCTTTCCGCAATAAACGCGCAGTAAGGCAGCCCAGGAGGCTGAGCACCGTCTGTCCCTTCTCCCTCCCAGGACTTACAAGGAGAAGCCGGTGGCCACGGACGACATCAGGACAGTGCAGACCTCCCTCTTCAGCCTGGTCAAGGACTTCCTGTGCAGAAGCTTCTCCACGGAGGAGATGCAGAGCACCCTCAACTATCTCGCAGCCGTGAACGACGAGCACCAGGTACGAGGGGGAGTTGCGTTCAGTTCAGAGACACCCTGGCCGGAAGCCCCGGGGTTCGCAGCAACCCCCAAGGAAATGAAAGGGCAAGATCCACGTTTGCTTACAAGGAGATTTTAATAAATCATCGAACTTACAGAAATAGCAGGCTAGCTTCCATCTGCTGTGTCTTGAATGTGCACAGCGAAGCTAGCCAAAATCGAGATGAGATACGTTACTAAAACTAAACATCTTATATCCTAATTGCTGGCTGCAAGTCAAGAAAATCATAATCAGAGCCACATCCCTAAACATTGAGAGGAGCCAGGCCGTATCTTGCACCTGGCACCTGAGAGGGCTTCTAGTGTCCTGGCCCCACTGCGAGACCTCCTGATGGCACCTGATATTTTTGGCCACTGTGTGACACAGAGTGTTGGACTGGATGGGCCATTGGCTTGACCCAGCATTGGTTTCTCTTATGTTCTCATGGATAAACAGATGGAGCAGAGGTCCATCAGTGGCTATTAGCCACAAGGTATAGATAGGAACTCTTGGTCTGGGGCAAGTGAGGCTCTGTATTCTTGGTGCTTGGGGGAGTCAACAGTGGGAGGGCTTCTAATGTCCTGGTCCCACTGGTGGACCTCCCAGTGGCACCTGACATTTCTAGCCACTGTGTGACAGAGTGTTGAACTGGATGGGCCATTGGCTGAACTCGAGACGAGATACATAGCTAAAACTAAACATCTTATATCCTAATTGCTGACTGCAAGTCAAAGTCATAATCAGAGCCACATCCCTAAACATTGAGAGGAACCAGGCTGTATCTTGCACCTGGCACCTGGGACCTAACACCTGGGAGGGCTTCTAGTGTCCTGGCCCCACTGCTGGACCTCCTGAGGGCACCTGGTATCTTTGGCCACTGTGTGACGCAGAGTGTTGGACTGGATGGGGCATTGTCCTGATCCAACATTGGCTTCTCTTATGTTCTTATGACCTGAGAAAAACAAGCCAGCTTTCTTAGATAAGAACTTGGGAAAGCACTGATGAAAACAGGGAGAAGTATTCTCTTGCGTGAGGCCTGCCAAGCCATCCTCCCAGGCACTAGCAAAAAAATAAAATGGAGTTGCAGAGGCTATACAACACCACAGAGAAATCCAAGTTTTCTCATGTGCTCTTCCCCCCTCCTTTCCTTGCCCCAACATGTCTGGAATGTAACCCTGGTGGAGCAGCCCTAGAAAATAGGTTGAGCCATCAATCATGGTGTCCCCAGTTCAAATCTTGCCTCTGCCCCGAGTTCATAATCGGACATGGGCTTGCAGCATGAGGAGGATAATGCTAGTCTCTCAGTGAGGCAGATGAGTTGAATCCTGCCAGCCTTTCCGACTGGTGCAATTGGTGCCCCTCTTGACAACTGTGAAGCATCATAGTAACTGTGCGTACAAAGTGGAACAAGACAGGCGGTGTGGAGAGGAGTGAAATGAGGCATGGTGGGGTGGGAAACGTGGAAGGATTTCCAATTTTGTTGCGTTTTCGAGTCCTGGTCGGGAGCCTCTGAAAATGTGGCTGGTTTTCATTATTTTCAGGGGGGTTTATTGAGTTTTTGGATCCTAACAGCAG
>JAPDNY010000011.1:103509217-103731717 GCA_029375565.1 Gekko gecko
TTTAAAAGAAATTGGCTAGAAGTTGAGGCAGCTACAGTGGGGAGGGGTTTACAGAACGGTCAAAATATGCAGCATCTTATAAGGACGCTGCCAGTTCCAGCCATACTGGAGATTCTGACCAGATTTCTGTGCCACAGTTCCTACAGCGTGGCAAGATGCTCTTGTTCAGTTCTGCGTACATCTTGGGACTGGTAATAAGTTGCTGAACTGTTACTTGTAACTACACTGAAGGAGAGCCCATTTGGTGTGGTGGTTAAGTGCGCGGACTCTAATCTGGGAGTAACTGGGTTTGATTCCCCACTCCTCCACTTGCACCTGCTGATGTGACCGTGGGTCAGTCACAAGTTCTGGCACAGCTGTTCTTGAAAAAGAGCCGTTTCTGTCAGAGTTCTCTCAGACCCTGCCTACCTCACAGGGTGTCTGTTGTGGGGAGGGGAAGGGAAAGGAGTTTGTAAGCCGCTCTGAGACTCCCTTGGGTAGTGAAGGGTGGGATATAAATCCAATCTCCTCCTCCTCCTTTGTCTGGATGATGATGAAAAGTGTCAGCCGCTTGCATATGAAGAGAGGTGGAGGAGGAGATGCAGGGGTGTCCATTTTAGGGGCAGTCAGGTGCCTGCCATCAGGTCTTGCTTCTGCCAAAGAAGGGAAATCCACAGAGAAGTCATTGAATCATAGAGCTGGAAGGGACCTCCAGGGTCATCTACTCCAAGCCCCTGTGCAATGCAGGAAATTTACAAATACCCTCCCCAACGCACACCCAGTGACCGCTGTTCCATGCCCAGAAGATAACAAAAAAATCCTCCAGGATCCCCGGGCCAAGCTGGCCTGGAGAACAATTGGTTCCTGACCCCAAAGTGGTGATCAGCATTTGCCTGGGCGTGTAAGAAAGGGCCACGAGAACTAAGCACGGAGGCAGCCCTCCGTCTCACAATCTGCCTAAGTTCACAGAATCGAACAACAAGGGAAATACACAGTACAGAATCAGCAACAAAAGACCAACCGTGTCATAAAATCGCAACAAAGCATGAAATGCAAATTGTTACCAATAATCACCACATATCGGAAACATCACCAACGAAGGACGTAGCGTGACCCCGATATCTGGAAGTAGCTGGGAAACCGGCCAGGCACCTTGGAAACGAAGATACCAGGTCATGCGACTTCCTTCGTTACGTGTCATTGACATTAATGGAGAACACTTTGGAACAATTTTGATTCTTTCGCATTTATGGGTCATCTATGTCTATAGTAGGAGCTGCGGTGGCTCAAGGGGTTAAGACGCTGAACTGCAGGCTGTGGAAGGTCAGTAGTTCAGCAGTTCAAGACCCGTGAGTGCCGCATGACGGGGTGAGCTCCTGTCTCTGGTTCCAGCTCCTGCCAACCTAGCAGTTCGAAAGCAAGAAATTGCAAGGAGATAAATAGGTACCACTTCGGTGGGAAGGTAACAGTGTTCCGTGCGCCTTGGTGTTCAGTCATGCCGGCCACATGACCACGGAAACGTCTTCGGACAGCGCTGGCTCTTCGGCTTGGAAACGGAGATGAGCACCGCCACCCTAGAGTCGGATTCGGCTGGCTTTCGAGCAAGGGAACCTTGACCTTTACCTTTATGTCTATAGCGGTGCTTCTTTATTGGATTCGTATGTTTTGTTGGTGATGTTTTCAGTATGTTATGATTATTGGTAACGGTTTGCATTTCGTGCTTTGTTTTGATTGTATTATACCGTTGGTCTTCTGCTGGTAAGTTCACAGAATCAGCAGTGCCTGTCAGCCATTGTTTGTTCTAGAATGAGGAAGGGCCCCCAACCCATTAGCTGCATCCTTCTTGCCATGCGCAGATCCTGTACAAGCTTCTGAAGTACGAGAAGGTGAGTGAGCGCAGCAAACACCGCCTGAAGCTGAAAGACATCGGCTACCAGGGCTTCATCTCCTCCCTGAACGACGTCCCCGTTTCTATGCAGCTCTTCCGCCACCTCTTGGAGCAAGTCCTCGGGTCAGGTAAGGCGGACATGTCTGTTAAAGGCTGGGCGGGGGGGTGCCGGTGTAGGGGAATTTTCGGGGTCCCGGCCTCTTCCTGGGGGTTCCCAACCCAATTAGCGTTCTCTTCTTTTCTTTTTTTTTGGAAAACATTTTATTGTTTTTTTTAAAGTACAGTAAAACAGAAAAAGCAATAAGACACAGAATAGAAAAAACAGTTGTTAAGTACTAAGAACATAAGAGAAGCCAATGTTGAATCAGGAAAATGGCCCATCTAGTCCAACACTCTGTCACGCAGCGGCCAAAATATACCAGGTGCCATCAGGAGGTCCAGCAGTGGGCCCAGGACACTAGAAGCCCTCCCACTGCTGCCCCCTCCAGCACCAAGAATAGAGTGCATCACCTGCCCCAGACCGAGGGTTCCTATAAGAACATAAGAGAAGCCAATGTTGAATCAGGCCAATGGCCCATCTAGTCCAACACTCTGTCACAGAGCAGCCAAAATATACCGGGTGCCATCAGGAGGTCCAGCAGTGGGGCCAGGACACCAGAAGCCCTCCCACTGCTGCCCCCTCCAGCACCAAGAATAGAGTGCATCTCTTGCCCCAGACCGAGGGTTCCTATAAGAACATAAGAGAAGCCAATGTTGAATCAGACCAATGGCCCATCTAGTCCAACACTCTGTCACAGAGCGGCCAAAATATACCGGGTGCCATCAGGAGGTCCAGCAGTGGGGCCAGGACACCAGAAGCCCTCCCACTGCTGCCCCTCCAGCACCAAGAATAGAGTGCATCTCTTGCCCCAGACCGAGGGTTCCTATAAGAACATAAGAGAAGCCAATGTTGAATCAGACCAATGGCCCATCTAGTCCAACACTCTGTCACAGAGCGGCCAAAATATACCGGGTGCCATCAGGAGGTCCAGCAGTGGGGCCAGGACACCAGAAGCCCTCCCACTGCTGCCCCCTCCAGCACCAAGAATAGAGTGCATCTCTTGCCCCAGACCGAGGGTTCCTATAAGAACATAAGAGAAGCCAATGTTGAATCAGGCCAATGGCCCATCTAGTCCAACACTCTGTCACAGAGCAGCCAAAATATACCGGGTGCCATCAGGAGGTCCAGCAGTGGGGCCAGGACACCAGAAGCCCTCCCACTGCTGCCCCCTCCAGCACCAAGAATAGAGTGCATCTCTTGCCCCAGACCGAGGGTTCCTATAAGAACATAAGAGAAGCCAATGTTGAATCAGGCCAATGGCCCATCTAGTCCAACACTCTGTCACAGAGCGGCCAAAATATACCGGGTGCCATCAGGAGGTCCAGCAGTGGGGCCAGGACACCAGAAGCCCTTCCACTGCTGCCCCCTCCAGCACCAAGAATAGAGTGCATCTCTTGCCCCAGACCGAGGGTTCCTATAAGAACATAAGAGAAGCCAATGTTGAATCAGGCCAATGGCCCATCTAGTCCAACACTCTGTCACAGAGCGGCCAAAATATACCGGGTGCCATCAGGAGGTCCAGCAGTGGGGCCAGGACACCAGAAGCCCTCCCACTGCTGCCCCTCCAGCACCAAGAATAGAGTGCATCTCTTGCCCCAGACCGAGGGTTCCTATAAGAACATAAGAGAAGCCAATGTTGAATCAGGCCAATGGCCCATCTAGTCCAACACTCTGTCACAGAGCGGCCAAAATATACCGGGTGCCATCAGGAGGTCCAGCAGTGGGGCCAGGACACCAGAAGCCCTCCCACTGCTGCCCCCTCCAGCACCAAGAATAGAGTGCATCTTTGCCCCAGACCGAGGGTTCCTATAAGAACATAAGAGAAGCTAATGTTGAATCAGGCCAATGGCCCATCTAGTCCAACACTCTGTCACAGAGCAGCCAAAATATACCGGGTGCCATCAGGAGGTCCAGCAGTGGGGCCAGGACACGAGAAGCCCTCCCACTGCTGCCCCCTCCAGCACCAAGAATAGAGTGCATCACCTGCTCCAGACTGAGAGTTCCCATCTATACCTTGTGGCTAATAGCCACTGATGGACTTCTGCTCCGTATGTTTATCTAATTCCCTCTTGAAGCCGTCCATGCTTATAGCTGCCACCACCTCCTGTGGCAGTGAATTCCATATGTTAATCACTCTTTGGGTGAAGAAGTACTTCCTTTTAGCCGTTCTAACCCGACTGCTCAGCAACTTCATGGAGTGCCCACGAGTTCTTGTATTGTGAGAAAGGGAGAAAAGGACTTCTTTCTCAACCTCCTCAATCCCATTCATAATCTTATAAACCTCAATCATGTCACCCCTGGAGTCTATACTCTGTGTTCTCTACAATTCAACTGCTTATTTTGAATCAATTTCATTAATAACATTTGTTAATTGTTATTAAACTTTCCCCCTTATATTACCCTGATATTTTCACAACCACTTGTAAAATCGCTCCCATTTTATTTCCAAAGTCACCTTCAGGTTTTCCCTGCAGCTGTAGCGTTAATTTGTCCATTTCTGCTGCGTCTAAGCAGTTTCCCTATCAGCTCTTCCTTTCCTGGTACCTCTTCTTTTTTCCAATATTTTGCATATAGAATTCTGGCTGTAGTTACGATTTGTACAATCATGTATGTATCTTGTCCATGATACTCTTGTGGCACCATATTTAATAAAAACATTTCCGGTGCAAATAGAATATATTTCTCTAGCATTTTTTGTGATATTTCGTGTACCCAAATCCAATATTCTTTAACTACATCACAAGTCCACCACATATGATAAAATGAGCCAGTTTTCCATTTACACTTCCAACATAGATTTGACATATTTGGGTACACCAGTTAGGGTTCTTTTCAATGGGTGGATGGAGTCTCGTTAGGGAACTCAGAGAAGCACAGTGAAGAACAGTTGCCTTAAACTGAAAGCATTTATTAACTCTAAAACCATACAGAAGTAAAACTCAATAGCGTGTATTCAATATCAATACCCAGTAGCCTATAGCAAACTCCCAATACCTGATATAGTGTACACTTCAGGAAGAACAGGGAATTCCTCGTCTGTGGACCAAGACCTCACTCAAGCCTAGGTATGGTGTTGGCAAAACAGCCCCAAACAAAGCCCACTGGAGTGTATAAATTTATTTTATTTTTATATGTTGTCGAAGGCTTTCACGGGCGGAGTTCATTAGTTGCTGTAGATTTTCCAGATTGTGTGGCCATGTTCTTGACATTGTAGGACCTGATGTTTCGCCAGTAGCCGTGACTGCCATCCTCAGAGGTATAACACAGAAAGATGGAGTACTTGAAACAGAGAGTCCTCCGTCTTTCCGTGTTACACCTCTGAGGGTGCCAGTCACGGCTGCTGACGAAACGTCAGGTCCTACAATGCCAAGACCACGGCCACACAACCCGGAAAATCTACAGCAACTAATAATTTATTTTTCGCATTTTTTTTCATAAACGGGCTCAGGGTGGGTTACAGCAATTTCATAAATACAATAAAATTTTAAAACACATTATGAGCGTATAACATCAATAACCATAGCTTGCTGTAGGGAGGGTCCGGCCCATTGATGTAGGTAGGTATGGCCGGTTATCAGTGAGTGGGAGACTGCAAACCTCTGGGGGGCCACCAGTATCATAACGGAGCAACTTTAAAGCCCTTTATGGCCAGGGACCTGCATACCTGAGGGACCACCTTTCCCCACATGTTCCCCAGAGGGTGCTGCGTTCGGAGACCCAGAATCGGCTGGCCCTCACAAACATCAAGGAGGCCAGATTAGCCGCAACCAGGGCCAGGGCTTTCTCGGCGGCGGCTCCATTCTGGTGGAATGAGCTCCCGGAGGAGATCAGGGCCCTGCGGGATCTGTCACAGTTCCGCAGGGCCTGTAAAACGGAGCTCTTCCGCCAGGCCTTTGGAGCTCTTCCGCCAGGCCTTTGGAGCTCTTCCGTCAGGCCGCCGCCACTGCCACCACCGACATCTATGAAGAGCAGGCCCAACCCCCTGGGTCCCCCAAGAACACCTGACCCGAGTGCCTTGGACATCTGAAGGAGACTTAGAGGCCTCTACTCCTTCTCTGTAGGACACCTGAAGGAGATATAGAGACTGACTGTCACACCGAGGAATGAAATGCTAGCACTTCAATAGTCGTATATGTTGTATACGTTTTAACATGTTTTGATCGGTTTTTATTTATACTGTATTTTTATATTGTTGTAAGCCGTCCTGAGCTGGCCTTGCAGGGAGGGTGGGGTAGAAATCTAATAAATAACAACAACAACAACAATAATAACAATTATAACAACAACAACAACAATAATAACAATAATAACAACAACAACTATAACAACAATTATAACAACAACAACAATAATAATTACAATAACAACAATTATAACAACAACAATAATAACAACAATAACAAGAACAATTATAACAACAATAACAACAACAATTATAACAACAACAACGACAACAATTACAATAATAACAACAACAACAACAGTTCGGCACCTCACCGTGTGCTTGGCTGCTCACGTTCGGCTCTTTTCCTTGCTTCCTAGACTCCCCAAACTACAAAGATTTCGTGGCGATTGTTTACCTGTCCCACCGGGCAGAATTGACCGTCAGGCTGGACATCTGCAGGAAGGTGAGTCAGAACGATGGCCGGGGACTTGTGATTCCCGGAAACTTCCCGTTGGAGGGAGCAAGAGAGCCGTTTCATGCTTCTACCGTGGGCAAATGGATTCTCCCAAGCCAGATCATTAGCCCAGGACTATCTACTCTTAAGAGCTAGGGTACCGGAAGAAATATCTCCTCCAGTCTTGTCTGTTGCATCAGTTAAGACCCTCTTCCCCAAGCCCTGCTCTTTGCTCCTGCAGAGCTGAGATGGGTGGCTGTCGGAGACATAGCCTTCTCAGTGGTGGCTCCTTGTCTTTGGAGCAACCTCCCCCTTCAGGGTTGGCTGACGCCCACCTTCCTAGCCTATAGGTCCCCACCACAAAGCATTTTTTTTCACCAAGGCTTTTAACTGATGGCATCCATCTTTCTAAAAAACTATTGTTATGGTTCGTTTCAAGGGTGATGTTTGTCCTTTTAGGCTGCTGGGTTTTGTTTTATACTGTTTTTATGGCTTGTATTGATGAATTTTTAGTCTGTGCTAATCAGTTTGTTGCAATTGCTTTGTAAGAGGACTGGAGAAGGTCTCCGAAGAGGTAGCGTGTAAATGTCCTAAATAACTCTGAACTGCAGTAGCCGCTCATGGGCCCAATCCACTAAATACAACGGGACCACGGAGATACTAAGTACAGCGACAAAAACAAAATGACACCGTGGAGAGAATGGGTCGCTCGGGGTCAAATACCATTAAAGTGCTACTTAAAGGCATACGTCTCAGACATAATAAATGAGAAAATCATGTGTGGAGATTAAACTGTAAACCTTTTAGTATGATCCACGTATACTTATTCCTTATTAGAGCACAAAGGCTATGAAACAAATTGTTGTTGTTCAGTCGCACAGTCGAGTCCGACTCTTCGCGACCCCATGGACCAGATCACGCCAGGCCCTCCTGTCTTCTGCTGTCCGCTGAAGTTTGCTCAATTTCATGTTCGTTGCATCGATGACACTGTCTAACCATCTCATCCTTTGCCGTCCCCTTCTTCTTTGACCTTCAATCTTTCCCAGCATCAGGGTCTTCTCCAGTGAATGCTCCCTTCTCATTGGGTGGCCAAAGTATTTGAGCTTCAGCTTCAGGATCTGGCCTTCCAGGGAACAATCAGGGTTGATTTCTTTTAGGATTGACTGATTTGATCTCCTTGCAGTCCAAGGGACTCTCAAGAGTCTTCTCCAGCACCATAGTTCAAAAGAATCTATTCTTCGGCACTCGGCCTTCCTTATAGTCCAACTCTCGCAGCCATACATTGCTACGGGGAATACCCTTGCTTTGGCCATGCGGACTTTTGTTGGCAGGGTGATGTCTCTGCTTTTTATCATGCTGTCTAGGTTTGCCATTGCTTTCCTCCCAAGGAGCAGGCGTCTTTTAATTTCATGGCTGCAGTCACCATCTGCAGTGATCTGGGATCCCAGGAGCGTGAAGTCTGTCACTACTTCTACGACATCCCGTTCTATTTGCCAAGGAGTGATGGGGCCAGTTGCCATGATCTTAGTTTTTTTGATGATGAGCTTCAAGCCCACTTTTGCGCTCTCCTCTTTCACCCTGAGCAAGAGGCTGTTTAGGTCCTCTTCACTTTCTGCCATCAGAGTGGTATCATCTGCATATCTGAGGTTATTGATCTTTTCCCCAGCAATCTTAACTCCAGCTTGTGATTCATCCAGGCCAGCATTTCGCATGATGTACTCGGCAGCTGTATACAGTCCTTGAAAACACTGTAATCTTCTTTGCTGCTTCTTAGTTTCCAAACTTCCAGGTCTGCAGGGTGGCCGAGAAAACAGGCTGATGTCTCTTGTTGGCTGAGAACAGCGGCAGATTAACCATTAGGCAGACGAAGCACGTGCTTAGGGCACCAGGGCCAAAGGGGGCACTAAAAAGTTGGGGAAAGGGTGAAAAGAAAAAAAACCACAAATGAAGATTTGCAAAAAAAAAAAAAAAGATAAAATGACTGCAAATTGATCATGGTGCACCCTCTAGGGTTATCTTCTGTTTTTTGTTGGCGAGGTGCAGTGTCATATTAAAGGTAAAGGTTCCCTTGCTCGAAAGCCAGTCGAATCCGACTCTAGGGCTGCGGTGCTCATCTCCGTTTCAAAGCCGAAGAGCCAGCGCTGTCCGAAGACTTTTCCGTGGTCATGCGGCTGGCATGACTAAACTATGTTTAAAAGTAAAATGCCTGTGTTTAAAAGCAAAACGACGGAGCCGAATTCAGTTGTCATGACAGTCATTTCAGGGAGGGGGGCACCAAGAGTGGTCAGTGCTTAGGGCACCAAGGGGGCAGCAAGATGGGTCAGTGCTTCGGGCACCAGTGAGCTTTAATCTGCCCCTGGCTGAGCGGGTTTCGATTCCACTTCTTCTTCAGAGCCGATATATACTTATGGAACCACACCGTTTACATATTTTGCACGCCTCATCATACCCCTGCACGGGCTCGTGGAGAACCGCTTTGCCTTTAAGTAGCACTTTAGTGGCATTTGACCTTGAGCGATCCGTTCTCCCCACGGTGTTATTTTGCTTTTGTTGCTGTACGTGGGCCTGATCCAGCCGGGCAGAGGCCTTTTCCTCGCTCTTCTGTCTGAGCCGCTTTTTGCGGGAGGTATGTACATAAGTGCCGTCAAGTCGCCACCAACTTAGTGACCTCAGCAAAGTAAGCGATGGTCTCCGCTTGCCTTCTTCTGCAAAGTCTTCCTTGGTGGTCTCCCGTCCAAGTACTGACCCTCCTTGGCTTCTGAGAGCTCACGAGACCAGGCCGTGCCACGTGGCCCTCCCTTCCTTCCGTGGGAGGTGCCCGGGATCAAACCCCAAATCCTTTAGCGTCAGAAGCATGTGTTTATTTGTTGAGCTAGGAGCCTTCTCAAAGAGCGCTTACTACTGAGGCAGCAGGAGTCTAAGGATGGGTAAAGAGAATGAACTTGCCCCCTTCACTACATACTGCGGGAAACGATTTAATTTCCCAACGGGAGACGTAGGCCGAGTTCAGACTGGCATTTTGCCCCGCTATAGCCGCGGGTGAGCAACGTTTCACAAGCGGATTAACGGGGCTGTTCACACAGGCACACCTGTCTGGCGTTCCCCACCCGTAGTCAACCCATCGCGTACCGCTTCGCTCCCGCGTTTGAAAGATACCTGGTGAAAGTGGTAGCAAATCCCGGACAGAACATAAGAACATAAGAGAAGCCAATGGTGAATCAGGCCAATGGCCCATCTAGTCCAACACTCTGTCACACAGCGGCCTAAATTCCACGTGCTATCAGGAGGTCCAGCAGTGGGGCCAGGACACGAGAAGCCCTCCCACTGCTGCCCCCGTCCAGCACCAAGAATAGAGTGCATCACCTGCCCTAGACTGAGAGCTCCCATCTATACCCTGTGGCTAATAGCCACTGATGGACTTCTGCTCCATATGTTTATCTAATTCCCTCTTGAAACTGTCCATGCTTGTAGCTGCCACCACCTCCTGTTTATCCTGCTTCATTCCACTTCTGGGAAGTGTGAACACTAACCCGAAAAGCTGGGAACAACCCATGGTAATAATGTCCACCAGGTGTTTCTGCACAAGGTGCACTTGATTGCCCTGGAGAGGCAGCAGCGATATGGTTGGATGTGCTCCGCTCTACCACCCAATGCGGTGCCAGTGCAACGGGATCATCCCCAAATTGCCCTGATGCGCTTATGCACATGAGCACATATGAGCATATGTGCACATAGCCGAATTACCAAGAAAAAGCCATTTACAGCCGCGCCTCCGGGCCAGCAGTCTATACGCTCCCTTGCGCCTCCTCCCGGTATGCTCCCGCATTCCGGGTCTTTTTTGCAACGACTGCTTCTCAGTTCAAACTGCCAGTCTGAACTCAGCCATAGTCTAGTTCTAGATTTCCCACTGTTTTGACCATGCTGGGTATGCTTAGCCTGGAAAGGAGACGACAGAGAGGGGATACGATCGCCACCGTCTAGTACTTGAAGGGCTGCCCTAGAGAAGATGGGGCGGAGTCGTTTTCTGTTGCCCCAGATGGTCAGACCAGAACCAACGGGTTGAAATTAAATCGGAAGACTCTTTTAAATGACAAAACATCCCAAGATCACTCATCAAGTAGCCAGGTTTTGCAAAGTGATACTCAGGTCACGGAAATTGTTTAGCGGTTAGATGCAAGTGTAACTTGTATACTAGTTTCGAATGTGTTTTATTTGGAAGCGTTTTATTTTATATTTTAAATTTTTTATATTAGCTTTTCATTCTCTGGAATGCATTTATCGGCAAGCATATCAGGTCTAAGGACTGTAATAAAAGCTAATTAAACTAAACTAATCGTAAGAGTTTCCAGCTAAACATTAGGAAGAACTGTCAGTTAGAGGGAAGCCAGTTTGGTGTGCTGGTTAAGTGCGCGGACTCTAAACTGGGAGAACCGGGTTTGATTCCCCCACTCCTCCACTTGCACCTGCTGATGTGACCTTGGGTCTGTCACAAGCTCTGGCACGGCTGTTCTTGAAAAAGAGCAGTTTCTGTCAGAAGTTCTCTCAGCCCCACCTACCTCCCAGGGCTTCTGTTGTGGGGAGGGGAAGGAAAAGGAGTTTGTAAGCCACTCTGAGACTCCCTTTTTCTTCTCCTTTGAAAAGCTTTCTAATTCGGGATTGCACTATCTGTGTTAGAAGCCCTCAGGCGTTCCGGAAATAAGAGAGGCCTTCTGTTGCACTGGGTGGGTGTTTTCCCCTTGCGGAGGGGGGGCAGGAAGCTGCGAACTTGACAACCCAGCCCACGGTAGCACAAAGAAGTGGGGCCAAAAGCCTGCTCAGGGTTGGGACTGAGGCCTCTTCGCGCTCAGTTCTCTCTCTCCCTTTTGACCGACGGGCGATGCCAGCTACTGATGGAGTTGCCTGTTGGCTGGTGGCACAGGGCACTTCCCTCTGCAGGAAACTGCAGGACGCGGCATGTAGGCTGTGTGGTTTTCCAGGGGGTGATTGCCAGTTTGGTGCAGTGGTGAAGTGCGCCGACTCTAATCTGGGAGAACCGGGTTTGATTCCCCCATTCCTCCACTTGCACCTGGCTGGATGACCTTGGGCAAGCTGTAGTTCTGATAAGAGATGTTCTTGAAAAAAGAGCAGTTCCTGTCAAGAGCTCTCTCAGCCCCACCTACCTCACAGGGAGTGTCTGCTGTGGGGAGGGGAGGGAAAGGAGTTTGTAAGCCGCTCTGAGACTTCTTTGGGTAGTGAAAGGCGGGGTATAAATCCAATCTCCTCTTCTTCTTCTACCTCACAGGGTGCCTGTTGTGGGGAGGGAAGGGGAAAGGAGTTTGTAAGCCGCTCTGAGACTCCTTTGGGTAGTGAAGGGCGGGGTATAAATCCAATCTCTTCTTCTTCTTCTACCTCACAGGGTGTCTGTTGTGGGGAGGGGAAGGGAAAGGAGTTTGTAAGCTGCTCTGAGACTCCTTTGGGTAGTGAAAGGTGGGGTGTAAATCCAATCTCTCTTCTTCTTCTTCTACCTCACAGGGTGTCTGTTGTGGGGAGGGGAAGGGAAAGGAGTTTGTAAGCTGCTCTGAGACTCCTTTGGGTAGTGAAGGGCAGGGTATAAATCCAATCTCTTCTTCTTCTTCTACCTCACAGGGTGTCTGTTGTGGGGAGGGGAAGGGAAAGGAGTTTGTAAGCCGCCCTGAGACTCCTTTGGGTAGTGAAGGGCGGGGTATAAATCCAATCTCCTCTTCTTCTTCTACCTCACAGGGTGTCTGTTGTGGGGAGGGGAAGGGAAAGGAGTTTGTAAGCTGCTCTGAGACTCCTTTGGGTAGTGAAGGGCGGGGTATAAATCCAATCTCCTCTTCTTCTTCTACCTCACAGGGTGTCTGTTGTGGGGAGGGGAAGGGAAAGGAGTTTGTAAGCCGCTCTGAGACTCCTCTGGGTAGTGAAGGGCGGGGTATAAATCCAATCTCTTCTTCTTCTTCCACCTCACAGGGTGTCTGTTGTGGGGAGGGGAAAGGAAAGGAGTTTGTAAGCCGCCCTGAGACTCCTCTGGGTAGTGAAGGGCGGGGTATAAATCCAATCTCCTCTTCTTCTTCCACCTCACAGGGTGTCAGTTGTGGGGAGGGGAAGGGAAAGGAGTTTGTAAGCCGCCCTGAGACTCCTCTGGGTAGTGAAGGGCAGGGTATAAATCCAATCTCCTCTTCTTCTTCCACCTCACAGGGTGTCAGTTGTGGGGAGGGGAAGGGAAAGGAGTTTGGAAGCCACTCTGAGACTCCTCTGGGCAGTGAAGGGCAGGGTATAAATCCAATCTCCTCCTCCTCCTCCTCCTCTTCTTCCTCTTCTTCTCCTGTTTTCAGGCAGAGGCTAGAAGGCCCCATCTGAGAGCAATGCTGATTCTGTGAATTTTGGCAGATCACGAGAGGGAGGGCAGGAAGGGTTGCCTCAGTGCTCAGTTCTCGGGGCCCTTCCTTACACACCCGGGGAAATGCCGATCGCCACTTTGGGGGTCAGGAAGCCGTTTTTCTCCAGGCCAGTTTGGCTGGAGATCCTGGAGGTTTTCCCCCCTCTTCTAGGCATGGAGCAGGGGTCACTGCAGGTGTGTGGGGGGAAAGGCATTTGTGAAAGTTGGACTAGATGACCCTGAAGTTCCCTTCCAACTCTATGAATCAATGATGCTGAGTGAATTTCTGTCAGGCGCTATTCCTTTTGTCCTGCTTCCCTCAAGCCGTCCTTGGAGGCCCGACCTCCAAGCCGGTCACTAAACGCTTCCCTGCTTCCCTCTCCCAAGCTCTTCCACCTGATCTACTCCCAGCACGACCTGGTGAAGCAGCTGGCCAAGCTGGTCGGCTGGCAAGACACCCTCACCAAGCTGTACGTCAAGGAGTCCTACGAGTCCCGCCAACACAGCTTGTCCGGGTCCACCAACAGCGGGGGCTGCCTCGAATTCCTGCGGATCTCCGACCCGCCGGCCCCGGAAACGGGGAGGGATTCCGCGGACACCCTGAGCCCGTCCACCACGGATCTCCAGGACCTCGACGTCTTCCTCCCGCTGGGCTACGAGGCCTCGGACCAAGAGCTTTCGGAAGGTTTCTCGGACCACTCCATCTCCCCCACCAACCAGCGGGGCAGACCTTTCCACCCCTACGGCTTCAAACCCTTTGACTCCTTGGACCTCGCCAGCCATTCCTCATCTTCCAACATCATCGACCTCCCCGGGCAGGGCGAGGCCCATGCCGGAGACACGGTACACGTGGACAGGGTCTACCACCCCCTTTCTCCCTTCTCCATGTCCCCCTTCGACCTCGGTTTGGAGATGGGTAGCACCAGTTCTGCGGCCACGGCCGAAAGCGGGAACCAGACGCCCGTCAGCTTACCCGGAACCCCTTCCCCCCTGGAGAACTTCAAGCCCTTCCCGGGGACACGGGCTCGGAAGAGCTCCAGCCTCTCCAACGTCCTGGATGAGACCAGCTACCAGGAGATGTTACCCAGCGACAACATCTCCAACACGAGCAACCCTCAGGTGAGTTTCCTCCTCGTTGCAGGTGCGCAGCTAGAAGGGGAATACCGTGTACAGTTCTGGTCACCACACCTCAAAAAGGATATTGTAGCATTGGAAAAAGTGCAGAGAAGGGCAACTAGGATGATAAAAGAGTTGGAACACCTTCCCTATGAAGAAAGGTTAAACTGCTTGGGGCTCTTCAGCTTGGAGAAACGACGGCTGAGGGGTGACCCGATCGAGGTTTATAAGATTATGCATGGGGTAGAGCAGGTTGAGAAAGAAGTCCTTTTCTCCCTTTCTCACAATACAAGAACTCGTGGGCACGCCATGAGATTGCTGAGCAGTCGGGTTAGAACAGATAAAAGGAAGTACTTCTTCACCCAAAGAGTGATTAACACATGGAATTCATTGCCACAGGAGGTGGTGGCAGCTACAAGCATGGACAGTTTCAAGAGGGAATTAGATAAGCATACGGAGCAGAGGTCCATCAGTGGCTATTAGCCACAGGGTATAGAGAGGAACTCTCAGTCTGGGGCAGGTGATGCTCTGTATTCCTTGGTGCTGGGGGGGCAGAAGTGGGAGGGGCTTCTAGCACCTGGTATATTTTGGCCGCTGTGTGACAGAGTGTTGGACTAGATGGGCCATTGGCCTGATTTAGCATTGGCTTCTCTTATGTTCTTATGTAAGTGCTGATGGGGCCTCACTTGAACACAAATCCCATGTGTTAAGTCTAGGATGCTGGGCACAAAGGGTACAGCGTGTGATTTGTATGGCGATGATCCTAGCTTTTCTCCCTACAGTCTCGGCTTTAAAAGAAAGTTGAGTAGGAGGGCCTGGGAAAAAGTTGGTCTAGGATCTAGGACCAGGGAGGGTGCATGTGCCCCTCCATATAGCAGCCACGTTCTTGGAAAGGGGGCATCACAGGCTGGGGTGCCAGTCAAAGGGAGTCCAGAACAGGCCAAGGTCAGGAGCCCAAGAAGACAGTGCAAAGTCCAAAAAGCCAAACTGGGGTCAGGAGACAGAAACACAGAGCCAAGTCCAAAATCACTAACCAGAAGCGTAGTCTGAAGCCAAGCCAGGGTCAGGAGCCGGGAACACAGAGGCAAGTCCAAAATCACTAACCGGAAACATAGTCAGAAGCCGAGCCAGGGTCAGGAGCCAGGAACACAGGGCCAAATCCAAAATCACTAACCAGAAACATAGTCCGAAAGCCGAGCCGGGGTCAGGAGCCAGGAACACAGAGCCAAGTCCAAAGCCATGAGGTCCGAAGGTCCAGGTGCAAGAGCCGAGCCAGGGTGGATGCAAGCAGCACGAAGCTGACTCATTGCTTCCACGAAGGGTACTGCCCAGAGTGTGGAGTTAAATGCTGCTACCAATTAGCCAGCTGCCTGATCGCCCAGGCTGCTGTTAGAACTCTGGGCTAGCCGAGCGTCTCCTTTGTAGCCTGGCCTCTCTTCACTTGCTTGCTAGGTTTTGCCGCAGTCAGTCCCTTAAACGAGTCACATGTGGGGGTGAGTCAGGAGGGCTTTCCACTTGCAGTTCTTCCTTCTTCTCTGGGCCAGGAGTGAAGACTGCTATTACCGGCACTTGCCAGCTCTCCTCCCCTGCTGCTTCAGAGGGGCCAGCTGTGGTTTCTGCAGGCTCGTCAGCTCAGCTCGTGACAGGTGGATCATGTAGTGCAGTGGTTAAGAGTATCTAACTAAGACAGGGGAAACCCGGGTTTGGATCTCTGCTTTGGAAGCTAGGTGGTCCAGTCATACAAGCACAGCCTAGTCTACAGGCCCCTAGCCGGGATATTGTGGCTTGTGGGGCAATTTTTTTCTGGTGGGGCTGAAGTTCTCAGTGCAGAAAGCCATTTAACCAATAGAAAGCTGTTACCGGGATAGATCTGTAAATAGCAAGCCGTCAACCGCTTTAGACGACAGTTCTCAGCCGCTGCAAATTAATCGCTTCTGCCAGCCTAAGCAGCCATTCTGAGAACAAGCCGGCAGGCGGGGGGTGAGGCAGTTTGATGTAGTGGTTAAGTGCACGGACTCTGATCTAGGAGAACCGGTCCTCCACTTGCAGCTGCTGGGTGACCTTGGGCCTGCCACAGTTCTGTCAGAGCTGTTCCCTCAAGGACAGATCTCTCAGAGCTCTCTCAGCCCCACTTGCTTCACACGGTGTCTGTTGTGGGGTGGGGAAGGGAAAGGAGTTTGTAAGCCACTCTGAGGTTGTGGTCACATGGTCATTTTGATCAGGTTTCACCGCTGTTCCCTCTCGCATTTAAAATTGCTGACCAGACGCCCACATCTGTCTCCCACATCGAAGTGGGCTCACTCACGCGATCCTCCCAGTTCCTTCACGAGTTTTCCGACACCGGGGAAATCAACCACTTTCCGGGTACTTGCGCTTTGAACCCGCAGTTTGCCTATCTGGACAGCCATCTCTCGCAATGATTGTGATTAGGTTGTGTGTCTGGACAGTGCCGGGAGCATTGTCGCACAGAGCAAGCGGTTGGGCAAGGGATGTGTGATCATCTGAACCCGCTTAAAAATATCCCCAATCAAATCTACAGCAGAAACAAATTGCGTTAGGCTTACCGTGTGACCACAGCCTGAGACTCTGAGTGAAGGGCGGGGTATAAATCCAATCTCTTCTTCTTCTTCTTCTTCTTCTGTAGTCAAGAAAGCTAACACTTAAGTGGATAACTCTCTTAAAGGAGATCAGTTTCTCGACACAGAGTTCGATGGGATCCTAGAGGTCACCTACTCCAGCCCCCTTGCTCAGTGTGGGACTTAGTCAGCTACAGCACCCCACTCTGCTTAAAGGAGCACACACCTTTTTTAAAAAAGTTTAGAAGTGATTGGAAAAAAGCATTTACAGGAGAAGTTCTTGTGGGGCTGTGCCTTTAAGAAAGGGGGCAGAGCCCCCCAAAGCCCCACCATAGCTAGGGGTCTCGTAGCCTACCTCACAAGGTTGTTGTGAGGGTAAAAGGGAGTAGAGGAAAACCATGTACATTTCTTCGAGGAAGGGCAGGGTGAAAGTGTATGATGGAAAAGAGTGGGGAATAGAAAGAGAAATTTTGCAACAGGGGAATCTCGGACCAGAACCACAGAACCGGTGTTCCGGATGGGCTTGCAGAAGCCCGTCGTGCCCCTGAGAGGGCTACAGTGTTAAAGTGCCACATGACACGTTCTTGGCCCAGTGTGAGTTTTGAGAACAAATCAAGAAAGCCTTGTTTAATGTATAGACTGCAGAGCTTTAAACAGACAAGGGGATCCCTGCCCCCAAAAGCCTACAGTCTGACAAAGGACCAAAGTAGAACCCTGGGCTCAAAGAACTGGATGCGAGCTGTGAACAAAGCACTCAGGTGCTCTTGAGGGGCCAAAAGGCGGCTGGTGGGTTTGACGAACAGGAAAAGGGGTCGATGATACGCTCAGTAGAACGGGCCGCCTCGCGAAGACTCGTTAGCCGACTCCTGCAGCCCCTCTCTGGGTCTCGTCCTCTGCAGCAGACCCCCGAGGAAGAGCTCTGCAACCTCCTGACCAACATCATCTTCTCCGTGACCTGGCGAGGGGTGGAGGGCTGGGATGACGCGGCCTGGAAGGAGCGGGGCCAGGTCTTCTCTGTCCTCACCAAGCTGGGCTCGGCCTGCGAGCTGGTGCGCCCCCCGGACGAGATCAAGCGCAGGTAGGAGGGTGAACGCCCGAGTATCGTCGGGGAAGCATCCGGACCTTTTGCGGAGCGGGAATGTGGGCATCACACGCCCCCTGGGCTTCCCTGCCACACTCTGCTGCCCCCACACTTAATGCGCAAAAGAGGGAGAGACGAGTGGGACCGCCTTTCCCCACGTGTTCTCCAGAGAGCACTACATTCAGGGACACTCAACCTTCTAGTGCTAGAGCCTTTTCCGTGGCAGCGCCGCGCTGGTGGAATGAGCTCCGTGAGGACACCAGGGCCCTGTGGAGTTTACTTCAATTCCGTAGGCAGGCCCGTAGCTACAGAGGGGCATATCGGGGCTAGGCCCCCCGACTTGCTGGCAAGGCCCCCCTGACTTCCCATCCCACCCAGAGCGTCACGGCCTTCTTCCCCGGGATTAATTGGATTAGCCAGTGCCCCCTAAGAAATTTAAATGCCCCCTGACTTAAAAGATCCTGGCTACGGGCCTGTCCGTAGGGCCTGAAAGACAGAGCTCTTCCGCCAGGCATTCGACCACACTTAATATCTTGATAACTTGGAGCCTCCCTGGGATTGTTCGTATCACCCAAGTCCGGCCGACTCCCGTTAAAAAAATATTTATTTATTTTTATTTATTTATTTTTATTGGATTTGCATCCCGCCCTCCCCCTGACGGGCTCGGGGCGGGTTCCAACAGTAAAAGTGCAATACGGTTAAAACCATTTGAAAACACAATGTAAAATAGCACGACATTAACAACACCTAGGCGATAAGTCCCATACTACTCTAATAGAAGCCAGATGCGTCACTGGCTGATGATGTTAAAATCAGTCTTTTGTTATAATGATCTTTAAATTTAGGATCTCGAGGACCCAGGCTACAGGTAGACCCAGGCTACAGATGGAGGGGGCCCAAGGGCGGGGGGGAACGTCCGTTGCCTCAACCAAAAACCCGGCGGAAGAGCTCTGTCTTGCAGGGCCCTGATCTCACACGGGAGCTCATTCCACCAGGCAGGGGCCAGGGCTGAGAAAGCAAGGGGCGGGAGCCAGAGTCGAGGCAAGTCGGACGTCCCTGGGGCCACGTGGAAGCCGGTTCGCACATTACAAAGGCGTGGTCTGAAATCCAGTGCCTGTGCGGGCTTCATATCAAACCGGGCCCAACAGGAGAGAATCCTCAAGACGTCTTTGTATCCTTTTTCCGATGGGGAGACACTGTTTGCCCTGCTGGGAAAACGGAGATGTTCTGACAATAATTTCAGGTCGGGGAAGTGGCGCGAGGTGGGGAAGGCCGTGGTCCTGATCCGAATGGGGCCTGAAGGGAGGGAAGGAATGGAACTCCAAATAACACCTCTTTAACGTGCTGCCCTTGGAGTTGCGGTGGCTCAAGTGGTTAAGACACTGAACTGCAGGCTGTGGAAGCTCAGCAGTTCAGCAGTTCAAGACCCGAGAGTGCCGCATGACGGGGTGAGCGCCCGTCTCTAGTTCCAGCTCCTGCCAACCTAGCAGTTCGAAAGCAAGAAATTGCAAGTAGATAAATAGGTACCACTTCGGTGGGAAGGTAACAGTGTTCCGTGCGCCTTGGTGTTTAGTCATTCCAGCCACATGACCACAGAAACGTCTTCGGACAGCGCTGGCTCTTCGGCTTTGAAACGGAGATGAGCACCGCAACCCTAGAGTCGGATTCGACTGGCTTTCAAGCAAGGGAACCTTTACCTTTACCTAACCTGCTGCCCAGTCCTGAGAGGAAGGTGGTTCAGGAAAAGCCATGTTGAATGATTGGGTCTCGAAGGAGAAGGGAATGCTTTGTTAGGTTGAGGGAAGGGAGAGCTCTGGAGACTCTTTTGATGCCAGGAACCGGGGCTCTTTTTGTAGCAGGAACTCCTTTGCATATTAGGCCACACAGCCCTAATGCAGCCAATCCTCCGAGAGCTTACAGAGCTCTTTTTACAGGGGCCACTGTAAGCTCTTGGAAGATTGGCTACATCAGGGCTGTGTGGCCTAATATGCAAAGGAGTTCCTGCTACAAAAAGAGCCGTGCTAGGAACTAGTGATCCAGGAAGAAGCCACGGGCACGCCCGTATGAAATCCCACCAGGTAGGAGATTGCGGCTGCGGGTGTCGCAGGGGACTTCCATGTCTCCGCGGTACACCCCTTTAGAATACACCTCCTTGCTTATTTTCCTTCGTTTTAACAGCTCACTGCAAGGGTCCCCCAACCCTTTTTGAGCCTAGGGGCACCTTTGGAATTCTGACCTGGGGTGGTCGGCGCAACCACAAAATGGCTGCTGAGGGGGGCGGAGCTAACCGTACAGAGGAAGCCAAGCACTGGGGAGAAGAGGGGTAGCTGAAAAATTCACTGGGGAAGAAGAAGAGATTGGATTTATACCCCGCCCTTCGCTACCCAAAGGAGTCTCAGAGCGGCTCACAATCTCCTTTCCCTTCCCCGCCCCACAACAGACGCCCTGTGAGGTAGGTGGGGCTGAGAGAGCTCTGACAGAAACTGCTCTTGAGAGAACAGCTCTGAGAGAACTTGTGGCTGACCCAAGGTCACACCAGCGGCTGCATGTGGAGGAGTGGGGGAATCAAACCCGGTTCTCCCAGATCAGAGTCCGCGCTCCTAACCACTACACCAAACTGGAAAGAGGAGCGAGATAATAAATGCTGTGGGGGCAGATGGTGCTGAAACAAGTTATCTCAATCTGTGCATGTTGCAGAGCCAGCATGGTGTTAAGAGCGGCGGCTTCTAATCTGGAGAGCTGGATTTGATTCCGCACTCCTCCTCCCATGAAGCCTGCTGGGTGATCTTGGGCCAGTCCCAGTTCTCTCAGAGCTCTCTCAGCCCCACCTGCCTCACAAGGTGCCTGTTGTGGGGAGGGGAAGGGAAGGTGATCGGAAGCCACTTTGAGACTCCTGAAGGTAGAGAAAAGCGAGGGATAAAAACCTTCTCTTCTTCCATCAGATCTCTAACGGCCAGTCAGAAGCCCTGCTAGTCAAGAGCTCCACCCGGCCCCACCCAGTTTCAAAAAACATTTGGTGGGGCACCCGGAGATGTGCCCACGGGCACCACGTTGGAGACCCCTGGCTTAGTATATGAGCCATAAATGCTGCGTGCCTAGCTGCCATCCAGAAACCATAGTACATGATTAGCTGTCGGCGAAAGCCTGGCTTTCTCATCTCGTGCATTCTGGTTCCCCCCCAGTCTCCTGGAGATGATGTTGGAGTCGGCCTTGACGGACATCAAGGAGTCCACTCCCGCCATGCTGCCCAGCCTCACCCAAAACGCACTGAAGCTCTTGCGCCTCCTTCAGGATTTCTTGTTCTCGGAGGGCCAGAGCAACCCGGCCTTGTGGAGCGAGAAGGTAGGTGGTTGGTTCCATAAGAACATGAGAACAGCCCTGCTGCGTCAGATCAATAGTCCTCCTCCCCCCCATGAAGCCCGCTGGGTGACCTCGGGCCAGTCACCAAACAGATGTGAAGGCTTGGGGAATTTTTTTCCCCTGAGGACTCTCCCCCTAACCCTAACCCTAACCCTGTCCCCGTTTCCCGTAGATTTAGAGGCAGGGTATTAGTATCCTTTCCCCAGGTCCCGTAGTATTGCAAAATCAATAAAATCCTTATTTAAAAAAATCCCCTCTTATGAAATATTTTCTCTTTCCAAACAAATAAAATGTTTCTTTTCGCACATATAGCGTAAAAAGGTCTGAGGACTTTTTTAAAAAAAGCTTTTAAGCTATAGGGGAAAAGCCTCCTATGAGATGCCTTTTCTTTCTGACAAGAAAAATCTTGTCTTATGAAGAATTTCACGCATTTCCAGCACACAGCACGTCCGTGGGGAAAATTGGGAATCTGGGGGGAAGCTCTGGAAGGAAAACTCTGTTGACGTACACAACTTTTTGAAGGTTTTTTTTTTTTAGGTATAAATAATGTTGGCAACAATGAATATACTATAAAGAGGATAAAGATGATGATATATTAAAATTTCATATTTTCTAAGTTACAATGTTTGTTAGCTGTTGTAGATTTTCCAGGTTGTCTGGCCGTGGTCTTGGCATTGTAGGCCCTGACGTTTCGCCAGCAGCCGTGACTGGCATCCTCAGAGGTATCACACAGAAAGATGGAGGACTCTCCGTGTCAAGGTGAGAAGAAAAATGGTAGGCAGGTAATTTATATCTACTCAGGAAAGTGGAGTAGGGCTTTATATAATGACTCAGCCCTACCCCACCTTCCTGAGTAGATATAAATTACCTGTCTACCATTTTCCTTCTCACCTTGACACAGAGGGTATTCCGTCTTTCTGTGTTATACCTCTGAGGATGCCAGTCGCAGCTACTGGCGAAACGTCAGGTCCTACAATGCCAAGACCACGGCCACACAACCCGGAAAATCTACAGCAGCTAATGAACTCCAGCCGTGAAAGCCTTCGACAACATATTACAATGTTTGGCTTGCTATCTAGACATATGGGTAGTCGGACCTGTTTTTCCCATAGTACTTAATTGGGAAAGTCACAGCAAGGCTTGAGGGCCCAATTCCAGCCAACGGCATTCATTGCTAAACTCCAACTTAGAGGCCAAATGCGAGATCTTAGAAGTGAAGGGTACTCTACACAAGCTCCAGTTCCCCTGGAGAAAACGGCTACTTTGGAGGGCGGACTCTATGGCATTATACCCCACAGGGTCCACCCTCCCACCCGACCTGGAGTTGACAACCCTGCTCACAACCAGTGTTCCCCCTAAGCTGAGTTAGTGTGAGCCAGCTCACAGTTTTTTAGCCTCCGGCTCACACATTTTTGTCTTCGCTCAGGAACGATTTAGGCCATAGCCCAATCGCTCGCTCACAACTTTAATGCCCGTAAGCTCACAAAGCTGAATTTTCGCTCACAAGACTCCACAGCTCAGAGGGAGCATTGGTCACAACCAAGGCCGGGACGCCTGTTAAGTGGGCCGTCATCCTTCCCTTTGCCCCCCGATTCCAGGTCTACGAGGGCGTCAACAGCCTGCTGGAGAAGTTGGCGGTGTGGTACCACTTGGCCAACGGCACCTCCGACTTGAAGGAGATGGCGCAGATCGGCCTGCGCTTGCTGGTCGGCTACATCATGCTCGAGGATGCGCAGGTAAGAGACGAGATCGTAGCTGGGCCTTCTCTCGCCGGTAGGGACCGTTCCAGCCTTCTCTTCCCGCTTGGAGGTTGACACACTCCCAAAGGTGTGAATCTCACCTTGCTGAAAGCTGGCAAATGGAGCTATGCAGGGCTTTTTTTGTTAAAAAAAAAAAAAAAAAAAGCCCAGCAGGAACTCATTAGCATAACAGGCCACACCCATCAGCAGAAACGTATTAGCATGTTAGGCCACACCCCCATGTTACCAGGCGTGTGGTCATCCGGCCACACCCACCTTTTGCTTCTTATTCTGTTTACCTCGTTTGTTGTCAAAACCCCAGGGCCTTTTTGTGTAGCAGGAACTCCTTTGCATCTTAGGCCACACACCCCTCATGTAGCCAATCCGAATGAGTTTCTGCTGTTGGGTGTGGCCTGTTATGCTAATGAGGTCCTGCTGGGCGTGGCCAACTCAGGAGCCAGCCGGAACTCCGTTCCTGTGCGCTCCTGCCCCAAAATAGCCCTGGAGCTATGACTTTGATTTGATTTATTTGAAAGATGTACGGGGAGGGGCTGTGGCTCAGTGGAAGAGCCCCCCGTTTGGTATGCAAAAGGTCCCAGGTTCAGTCCCCGGCATCTCCGTTGAAAGGCAGGAGGTGATGGGAAAGACCTCTGCCTGAGACCCTGGAGAGCTGCTTCCAGTCTGAGTAGGCAATACTGACTTGGATGAAGTGATGGTGTGACTCGTATAAGGTAGCTTCACGTGTGGCACGCAGAAGGTCCCGGGTTCAATCCCCGGCAGCATCTCCAGTTGAAAGGAGCAAGGCAGTAGGTGGTGGGAAAGACCTCTTGCCTGGGACCCTGGAGAGCTGCTGCCGGCCTGAGTAGGCAATTCTGATTTTGATGGACTAAAGTTCTGAGTCAGTATAAGGCAGCGTCATGTGAAGGGCTGTAACTCAGTGGTGGAGCATCTGCTTGGCATGCAGAAAGTCCCAGGTTCAATCCCCGGCATCTCCAGTGAGTAGGACCAGGCAGGAGGTGAGGGGAAAGACCTCAGCCTGAGACCCTGGAGAGCGGCTGCCAGTCTAAGTAGACAACACTGACCCTGGTGGACCAACAGTCGGATTCAGTAGAAGGCAGCTTGATGTGTGTTTGGAGAGGGGGTGTGGCCTGGTGGTAGATAATCTGCTTGACATGCAGAAGGTCCTGGGTTCAATCCCCGGCATCTCCAGTTAAAAGGGACCAGCTGGTGGGTCTGAGACCCTGGAGAGCCACGGCCAGTCTGACTGGACAATACCGACCTTGATGGACTGGTGGCCTGATTCAGTCTAAGGTGGCGTTTTTGTGGGCATTCGTGCCTTTCTTCCGAGCGACTCAGGACCCAAGGTGGGGATGCGATGCCTTTGAGCTGCAGAATGCCGGGCTTGATTCGGGACCCCGGCCTTCCCGCTGGCCCCGATTCCTTCTGCAGTGCAGATGGGCCCGTTGCCGTCTCCGGTTTCCCGCCATCGCTTCCGCTCCATCCGTTTCCCTTCTCTCCCCCAGCTGCAGCCCTTGGCCTACGCAAAGCTGCACACCCTCCTCCAGACGGCCTCGGCCCCCAAGAAGGAGGAAGCCTGCTACCTGCTGGGCAAGCTGGAGACCCCCCTCCGGCACATGCTGCACACCAAGTCAGAGGCCCTGTCCTGGCTGGTGCCCATCATCCGCACCCTGATGGACCAATGCTACGAGACCCTGCAGCTCCAGCACTTCCTCCCCTCGCTGCCCCCCACCAATGGCAGCCCCACCTTCTTCGAGGACTTCCAGGCGTTCTGCGCCACGGCGGAGTGGAAGGCCTTCATGGAGAAGCAGGTAAGCGGCAACGGGCAGGAAAGAGTCTGAGACCTGGAAGTGACATCAAGACGTCTGGGACGTCGGGGCAATACTCTGGTATTTGGGCAAAAACTCTATGGTAGAAGCCAGATTTACCACTGTGTGAGACAGGATGCTGGACTAGTGGGACTATTGGACCCTCCCTGGTCTGATCCAGCAGGGCTTTTCTGAGGTTCTTCTCAGGGGAAGGCCTCGGCCTCTCTGCCCTGTTGCTGGCCCTCCAGAGGAACTGGCTGGCCATAGTGTGTGAGACGGGAGGCTGGACTAGCTGGACCCTCCCTGGTCTGATCCAGCAGGGCTCTTCTGAGGTTCTTATTAGGGGAAGGCCTCGGCCTATCTGCCCTGTTGCTGGCCCTCCCAAGGAACTGGCTGGCCCCTGTGTGAGACAGGAGGCTGGACTAGATGGACCCTCCCTGGTCTGACCCAGCAGGGCTCTTCTGATGTTCTTCTCAGGGGAAGGCCTCGGCCTCTCTGCCCTGTTGCTGGCCGTCCAGAGGAACTGGCTGGCCATAGTGTGTGAGACGGGAGGCTGGACTGGATGGACCCTCCCTGGTCTGACCCAGCAGGGCTCTTCTGAGGTCTTCTCAGGGGAAGGCCTTGGCCTCTCTGCCCTGTTGTTGGCCCTCCAGAGGAACTGGCTGGCCCCTGTGTGAAACGGGAGGCTGGACTGGATGGACCCTCCCTGGTCTGACCCAGCAGGGCTCTTCTGAGGTCTTCTCAGGGGAAGGCCTCGGCCTCTCTGCCCTGTTGCTGGCCCTCCAGAGGAACTGGCTGGCCCCTGTGTGAGGAGGGATGCTGGACTAGAGGGACCCTCCCTGGTCTTATCCAGCAGGGCTCTTCAGACGTTAATCAATCTCAGGCCCTCGCAGCATTGTGTTAAACTGTCAAATGCCATCAGTGGCCTGCTGTGGCTGGTGTAACTTTTAATTTGGGTCTCAGAGGCGGGCAAGGGGCTTAATTTGGGGGCATCGACCTGCCCTTGAGAGGCCGCAGCAGGAGATCCAAACGGCTCCGTCACTCTTCCCGGCTGGCTCTCCCTCGGCAGGTGCTGCCCAACATGACCCAGTTTGAGACGGACACTTTTGCCAAGAGCCACGACCACATGTCCAACTTCTGGAACTCCTGCTACGACGCCCTGATGAGCAGTTCACTGAGGCGGGAGAAGGAGAAAGCGGAGAGCCGGAGGAAGTTCCAGGTAGGTGCCGGGAGGGGAGAGTTCACCCGTGTTCGTGCAGAGAGCACAAACTTCAGTACAAGTCTGGGCACACAGGATTTTGGCACCGGACCTCAAGAGCTTCCAGTTCTCTCATGAGTCTTTTCCAAGCCAAGTCCCTAGTCCTCATGGCTAGAAAGATTTAGAAATTTTGTGCAGCCTGCTCTACAGTCGAACTAGCAGCAGTGCCGAACAAGAACTTCCAGTTTCCTTGTGTGGGCTTTTTGTTGGTTTGTTTTAAAAAGCAAGCTTTTAGTCCTCACGCTACATTGGAAGCGGCCTTAAGTTCCTATAAGATTGATTGATTGATTTAATTTGTATCCCAGCCGAGGCCGGGTCAGGGCAGCTTACGGAACAGGCTAAAAAATTCCAACAATATAAGGTCACGGTTGCCAGTCTCCAGGCGGTGGATGGAGAGTTCCTGGGATTACAACGTTTCCAGATTACAGAGATCAGCTCCCAAGGAGAAAATGACCACTTTGGAAAGTGGACTCTGTGGCATTATAACCCCATTGAAGCCCCTCCCCTCCTCAAACCCCGCCCTCTTCAGGCTCTGCCCCCCCAACATCTCCAGGTATTTCCCAACTCAGAGATGGCAACCCTATATAAGAAAGAAAGAGAGGTAATAAACATTTTCAGTATAGAGATTATTATTATTATTATTATTATTATTATTATTATTATTATTGCCAAAGTCTTTCATGGCCAGAGTTCATTAGTTGCTGTAGATTTTCTGGGTTGTCTGGCCGTGGTCTTGGCATTGTAGGACCTGACGTTTCGCCAGTAGCTCTGACAGGCATCCTCAGAGGTATAACACAGAAAGATGGAGTACTCTCTGTGTCAAGGTGAGCAGGAAAATGGTAGGCAGGTAATTTATCTCTACCCTGGAGGTATAAAGAACCTACTCAGGAAACAGGAAACCTCCTCAGGAAACAATCCGTAGACAAAAGAACTTCCTCAGGAAAGCTCCTCCATTAGCATGTTCGTAGCCTGGAGAACTCCTACAAGATAATCTCAGCCCTACCCCACCTTCCTGAGTAGATATAAATGACCTGCCTACCATTTTTCTGCTCACCTTGACACAGAGAGTCCTCCATCTTTCCGTGTTATATCTCTGAGGATGCCAGTCACAGCTACTGGTGAAATGTCAGGTCCTACAATGCCAAGACCATGGCCACACAACCCGGAACATCTACAGCAATTTATTATCATTATTATTATCATTATCATTATCATTATTATTAGTAGTAGTAGTAGTAGTATTTCTGGATCGCCCAGTACTTGAGTACACAAGGCTCTGGCTGATTTACAACAGCATCCAAAATTTAATCTAAAACCTGCTCTGGTCTGTTCTATCTCGTGGGCAAGTTAAGGAGGAGGCTGAAGTGGGCAAAATGGAAGAAAAGAAGGGTGCCAGCCAGTGCTCCCTCTAAGCTGAGTCAGTGTGAGCTAGCAAACAGGTCTTTTAGCCTCCGGCTCACACATATTTTGTCTTTGCTCAGGAAGGATGGCTAACTAATTTATTCAGTAGCCGAATCGCTCGCTCACAACTTCAATGCCGGTAGCTCACCAAGTAGAATCTTTGCTCACCAGACTCCACAGCTTAGAGGGGAGCATTGGTGCCAGCCACGATGGGAAACCGTCGCTGCCCTCAACCAAAAGCCTGGCGGAACATCTCTGCTTTACAGGCCCTCCGGAACTGCATTAAGTCCCGCAGGGCCCTGATGGAATTTGGCAGAGAGTTCCACCAGGTCGAGGCCAGGACAGAGAAAGCCCTCACTCTGGTCAAGGACAGCCGGATATCTTTGGGCCCAGGGGTCACCCGCAAATTGCTCTCAGCAAAGCATAACCGTCTCCTGGGGACGTACCAGAGGAGCCAGTCCGGCAGAGATACACCAGAGGAGATCTGTTTAGAAATATGCTGGCGGGTCTCCAAAAGTCTCCGGTGTTCACCGCCTTTCTCCCCCGTCTGTTCCCGTGGGACACCGTGCTGCCCCCCGCCACTCAGCCAGATCCCCCTTTGGGTCGGAGGACACCCCTCCGTTCCCCTTCCTCTCCTCGCACTGTTGCGTTGCCCCGTCGTGCCTTGAATTCCTCCCCTCCCCGTCCCCTTTGGCTAGGAGCTGGTCCTGGAACCGGTGATGAAGCGGGCCAAGTACGAGAACATCCGCCACACCAACATGCTGAAGCAGGTCAACAACCATCACAACACCGTCTTGAAGCAGTGGAGGGCCCTGAAGCGCCTGCTGACCTCCCAGCGCTCTGCCTGGGCCGACCGGTAGGATACTCTGTTCTTTCTCCTCCACCCGGGTCGGGATCTCTCTTGACAGTATGGTATATCAGCCTAGATCATGGGTGTCAAACATGTGGCCTGGAGGCTGGATCAGTCCCCCGGAGGGCTTCTGTCAGGCCCGCAGTGGAACTGGCTGTCTCCTGCTTCTTCTTCCAGTTCTGCTGCTGCGTCATCGTAGGCTTGCAGCTTACAGTTACACACCTGAACAGCATACTCAAGACTGCAACAGCACAGACATTTTGATGCAGTCATTCAGAGCAAGAGGTGTCAGTGATCAGACACTGTTAAATAAACAAAATATTGCAAGAGTGGTGGTGTTTTAAGCATGTTTGCGTTTTAAGTTTAAAAAAAAAACCCTTTGTGTTTGTGTCCTTTATAAAGTTTATATCTCTGCTACCTGGCATTACATTTTAGGACACACCTGGCCCAACAAGGTCTCCTTTATGTCAGATCCCCCAAGCACCAAGATTATTGGGAACATCAGAGAAAGCCGTATTGGATCCGGCCAATGGCCCATCCAGTCCAACACTCTATGTGACACACTGGCCAAAAACCATCTGGAGGTCCACCAGCAGGGCCAGAATTCCAGAAGCCCTCCCACTCTCGCCCCCGGCCAAGCACCAAGAAGACAGAGCATCACTGCCCCAAACATGAAAGAAGCCATATTGGATCAGGCCAGTGGCCCATCCAGTCCAACATTCTGTGTCACACATTGGCCAAAACCCAGGGGCCATCAGGAGGTCCACCAGCAGGGCCAGAACTTCAGAAGCCCTCCCCCTGTTGCCCCCCAAGCACTAAGAATACAGAGCATCACTGCCCCAGACATAAGAACATAAGAGAAGCCATATTGGATCGGGCCAATGGCCCATCCAGTCCAACACCCAGTGTCACACAGTGGCCAAAACCCAGGGGCCATAAGGAGGTCCAGCAGTGGGGCCAGAACTCCAGAAGCCTTCCCACTATTGACCCCCAAGCATCAAGATTATATAGAAGAGAAGCTGTGTTGGATCAGGCCAATAGACCATCCACTCCAACCCTCTGTGTCACATAGTGGCCCAAACCCAGGGGCCATCAGGAGGTCCACCAGCAGGGCCAGAACTCCCGAAGCCCTCCCACTGTGGCCCCCCAGGTACCACAAATACAGAGCATCACTGCCTCAGACAGAAGAGAAGCCATGTTGGATCAGGCGAATGGCCCATCCAGTCCAACACTCTGTGTCACACAGTGGCCAAAACCCAGTAGCCATCAGTAGGTCCATCAGCAGGGCCAGAACTCCCGAAGCCCTCCCACTGTTGCCCCCCAGGTACCACAGAATACGGAGCATCACTGCCTCCAGACATAAGAGAAGCCATGTTGGATTAGGCCAATGGCCCATCCAGTCCAACACTCTGTGTCACACAGTGGCCAAAACCCAGTAGCCATCAGGAGGTCCACTCAGCAGGGCCAGAACTCCTCGCAAGTGCCACTCCCACTCGTGGCCCCCCAGGTCCACCACAGAATACGGAGCATCACTCGCCCTCAGACATAAGAGAAGCCATGTTGGATTAGGCCAATGGCCCATCCAGTCCAACACTCTGTGTCACACGGTGGCCAAAACCCAGTAGCCATCAGGAGGTCCACCAGCAGGGCCAGAACTCCAGAAGCCCTCCCACTCTTTCCCCCCCAGCACCAATCATGCAGGCATCTGAATTCAAACATATGCCCACAAATTGTACAATGTGCATATGTCCTACAAGTCTTTGGGAAATCTGGCTTAGGACCTTTTCCCCCTTAAGTGCAGGACGCTTGAGGCTAAAGGTCTTTGCGTGTGAATCACCCTTCCCCTTCTCTTCAGGAATCCTCCGGAGATGCACTGGAAGCTCTCGAGCGCCGAGACCTACTCTCGGATGAGGCTCAAGCTGGTTCCCAATTATAACTTCGACTACCATGCGGAGGCCAGCGCTCTTCGGGACAACCTTGGTAAGGAAAGCGTCCCGTTGGATAAGCCTGTTATCCACTGGGGAGAAGGAAGAAGGAGGAGGAGACTGGATTTCACTACCTGAACGCATCTCAGAGCGGCTTATGAGCTCCTTTCCCTTCCCCTCCCCACGACAGACACCCGGTGAGGTAGGCGGGGCTGAGAGAGCTCTTTCGAGGACTGCCCTTGAGAGAACAGCTCGGAGAGAACTTGTGACTGGCCCAAGGTCACACCAGCAGCTGCATGTGGAGGAGTGGGGGGGATCAAGCCCGGTTCTCCAGTTTAGAGTCCGCCGCTCATAACCACTACACCAAGCCGGCCCACTGGCCACACGAACGCAGCCACACGGTCCCCACTCCGGCCACGATGAGACTTCCGAACCGGCCGTTGCTTAGAGTGGGTTCCTCCTCCTTCCAGGTGCCGATTACTCACCCAAGCCGGCAGAGGCCTTCCCCTGGCGGTGGCCAAGGAGGCGAAAGTCAGTAAAATGCAGGATGACCAGCTGGCGGAAGAGGAGCTCCTGTTCCCAGACAACCAGTAAGTTGTTGTTGTTCTCCGCTGCAACGGACCTTTGGATAAAAACACAGGAAGAGCCCTGCTGGATCAGACCAAAGGCCCGTCAGGTCCAGCACAAGCAGGATGACCACAACAGCATCCTCCTGCCCCCCCCCCCGTGCTCCCCAGCAACTAGGAGGCATACTGTCCTAGGATACGGGCAGAGCCAGGCAACGGAGCTAGGTCACAGTCCAGAGATCAAATACCAGTTCAGCAGCCGTTGGGGTCCGTGGGCTGTTCAGGAAAGTAGAATCAAGGCAGTCCGAGTTCATTGATCATCAAGGTTCAGGGAGGTCCAAAAAGCAGAGTCGAGGGTCAGTCCAAAGGTCACAGGAGGCAGACAGAGTCATGGTCACACCATTCACAGGGCTGTGACACGTTGCTTCCACAGTCTGCAGTTCTCCAGGCCTGATTTATATAGGCCTTCCTTCGCAAGCCCGATTCACAGCCATCTGCTCAGAGGTGCTCCTGCACTTACTCAGAACTGCTATCGTTCAGCAGCTGGTGCTGAGCCAAGAGGCGGACACTCTGTGTGTCCTTAAGTCTTGCTGGAGCTTTTCCCTTCACGGTTCAATTAAGGGAGGAAGCCTGGAGGGCTAGTTTCCTGCAGCTGTGCTTCTGGGCTACTTCAGAGCTAGGCGTGGGTGGGTCAAGGCCAGCTGCCAGCAATGAATCTTGAAGCTCCTAGCTCTCTAATTCACCACTTAGCTAGTTCAGAGCTGGCTGCCTGTGGCTTCCCAACTCCTGAGGAGTCTTAAGCCACACTGGACTCAGGCTGGTCCATGACACATACCGCCTCTGGAATAGGCTTCCCAAATACTTACCTCCTGCCGGCGGGGGATGGATAAGTCCTGGCAGGACCATCCCCGGGGGAAGGAAGGATGCCGTTGCCAGGAAGTGACGCTACGCGATGCTCTGGCAATGCGGCTGGAAACTCGATGGTACCATTGAGTTTTCAGCCCCATTGCCAGAGCGTCACCTGGCATCACTTCCTGGCGATGGCATGGTGCGTTACAGGGAGGACTGGTCCGGCCGGGGTGCATGTTTCCCCCGCCCCCACATGGTTAGTACTTGGGAACCCCACTCTGGAACTGGGGGGAGTATCCATCATGGCTCAGTGGAAGAGCCTCTGCTTGACATGTAGAAGGTCCCAGGTTCAACCCCTGGCATCTCCCGTTGAGAACCAGGCAGGAAGTGATGGGAAAGACCTCAGCCTGAGACCCTGGAGAGCCGCTGCCAGTCCGAGTAGACAAGACTAACCTTGATAGGCCGAGGGTCTGATGGGGCAGCTTCATGTCTTCATGACCAGCAGCCACTGATAGCTCCATCCTCCATGAATTTCTCCACTCCCCTTTTAAAGCCTTCTGAGCTGGAGGGCGCAACTGCATCCTGCAGCAGCGAGTTCCACAGATTAACTATTGCAGTATGTGAAGAAGTGCGTCCTTTTGGGTGCGTAGAACATGAGGGCCTTCCCCAAGCTGGGCGGGCTTTGGAAGTGATGGCGGGGCGGCTTCTGGGCTGTGCTCCAGGCGATGCTGACAGCGAGTCCTGTCCTTCCTAGGGTGGAGAACAAGGAGCAGAGCCAGCGCGAGAAGCTGGTGATCTCGGAGGACTGCGAGCTGATCACCACCGTGGCCGTGGTCCCAGGACGCCTGGAGGTTACCACCCAGCACCTCTACTTCTACGACGGCAGCAGTGACAAGGAGGAGACTGAGGAAGGTATCGGTGTATGTGGGGGGGTTGCCCATATCTCCCAGCATGCTTTGCAGCTCAGGTCATTAACAGAGTAGAAGAAGAAGAGATTGGATTTATACCCCGCCCTTCACTTGGAGTCTCAGGGCGGCTTACAAACTCCTTTCCCTTCCCCTCCCCACAACAGACACCCTGTGAGGGAGGCGGGGCTGAGAGAGCTCTCTCATGAACGGCTCTTTCCAGAACAGCTCCGAGAGAACTGTGGCTTGCCCAAGGTCACCCAGCAGCTGCGAGTGGAGGAGTGGGGAATCAAACCAGGCTCTCCCAGATTAGAGTCTGCTCACTTAACCACTACACCAAACTGGTGTTCCTGCTGTGTTTCCTTTCTGCCCTGCATCTCAACCGGGGTCCAATCAATCTGGGTTCACTACCAGGTTCTTGGTAGTGAACAACAGTCGTTCCCCCTCACTGTAACCCACCCCCAGGTGTAAAACTGACACTTCAGATTTGATAGAGATTTCTTATGAAGTTTATATTAATCAGGATCAGGAGAAGGAGACGAAAACAGTCAATTTTGGCCTAAAACTGTTTTCCTATTAGTTGCTGTAGATTTTCCGGGGTTGTGTGGCCGTGGTCTTGGCATTGTAGGACCTGACGTTTCGCCAGTAGCTGTGACTGGCATCCTCAGAGGTATAACACAGAAAGATGGAGTACTCTCTGTGTCAAGGTGAGAAGAAAAATGGTAGGCAGGTAATGCAGGTCCTACAATGCCAAGACCATGGCCACACAACCCGGAAAATCTACAGCAACTAATGAACTCCAGCTGAGAAAGCCTTCAACGACATGTTTTCCTATTTGTTGCAGTAAACATCTTGAGAACTTTATTCTTCTCCCTGGCACTTCACATGTGTGTTCTTTTCGGGCCAGTGAACATTGGAGCCATGTTTGTGGTACAGTAGGGTGGGACTTACCGGGGTCAGGCCCAGCACAGAGAGAGAGTTGTGTCCAGTGTTCCCTCTAAGCTGACTCAGTCTGAGCTAGCTCACAGTTTTTTAGCCTCCGGCTCACAAATTTTTTGTCTTAGCTCAGGAAGGGACGGCTCCAGAGCAAACGAATTTATGCAGCGGCCAAATCGCTCGCTCACGACTTTAACGCCAGGAGCTCACAAAGTAGAACTTTTGCTCACAAGTCTCCACAGCTTAGAGGGAGCATTGAGAAGCTAGGATCTGGGAGACACAGTTTCAAGGCCGCACTCAGCCATGACGCTTGCTGGGGGGGGGGAGGCTTTGGGAACAGTCACTCTCATCCTCACCTACCTCGCAGGGCTGTTATGGGGATGAAAAGGAGAACAGGGACTGCCACCTGGACCTCCTTGGAGGACAGGTGGAATAAGAGTAATACCTGGATAGGTAAGAGCGTCTTTCATCTCCAGAATCAGCCCTGGCAGGGGTGTCCCGAAGTAGGTCTAGTTTCTCACATATTGTGTGTGTGTGTTTTCCTGGTTGGTGTATCTCTTCTGACTTGTGAACCCCAGAAGGAATGTAAGCAAAAGCATTTCAGCAGCGTGAACCATCGTCTCTGTGTGGGGTGGGATCGGGGTGATCTATTCACGGTTGTTGGCTTCTGGCTTTCATGCCTCAATCATAAGGAAGCCCCCCTAAGAACATAAGAACATAAGAAAAGCCAATGTTGAATCAGGCCAATGGCCCATCTAGTCCAACACTCTGTCACACAGCAGCCAAAATATACCAGGTGCCATCAGGAGGTCCAGCAGTGGGGCCAGGACACTAGACGCCCTTCCACAGCCTGCAGTTCAGCGTCTTAACCACTTAGCCTGACACTTAACCATGACACTACATTGGCTCCCTCTTGGCTTCTTGAAAACATGATTGAGGGCGCTGTCGAAAGAAACCATTTGGCAACTTAACATGATGCGAATAAATCCTAATGCTCCCCGTAATCTTTGCAGCCAGTCAGCTGTTTATTCCTGCGGTCATCACTGCATCCTCCAGCAGTGAATTCCCCATTTTAATTGCTCTCTGTGACACATAGTAAAGTAGTAGTAGTCTTTTGGGAGAGGAGTCACACACACTAAAGAATCCACTTTCAATGCACGTTCCAACTGGGTTTTGCCAGTTCACACAGTAAAAATCCATAAGAACATCAGAGAAGCCCATGTTGAATCAGGCCAATGGCCCATCTAGTCCAACACTGTCACACAGCGGCCAAAATATACCAGGGGCCATCAGGAGGTCCAGCAGTGGGGCCAGGACACCAGAAGCCCTCCCACTGCTGCCCCTCCAGCACCAAGAATAGAGTGCATCACCTGCCCCAGACTGAGAGTTCCCATCTATACCCTGTGGCTAATAGCCACTGATGGACTTCTGCTCCATATGTTTATCCAATTCCCTCTTGAAACTGTCCATGCTTGTAGCTGCCACCACCTCCTGTGGCAGTGAATTCCATATGTTAATCACTCTTTGGGTGAAGAAGGACTTCCTTTTATCTGTTCTAACCCGAAAGAATGTAAACAAAAGCATTTTGCTCTGTAAGCAAAAGCATTTCTGACCCCCTCTCTGCCTTCCGGGGTCTGCTGTCCCCCACTCAAAGAGCAGGGGGAGGCCTTTCCCCTTCCACTCCCCGGCTGGCGGTGAACTGTGGCTCAGTTGCCAAGACTGGCGACGTGGGAAGGTGGAAGAGAAGCTAGAAAAGCTAAGCATGCAGTGCATGAATTTTGCTTGTTTGTGCATGAGAGAGTAAGTGCTGTGCTCCCTTCTGCCCCCCCCCAAACCAGGGATCGGGTACGACTTCAAGCGCCCCCTGTCTCAGCTCCGGGAACTGCACCTTCGCCGGTACAACCTCCGCCGGTCTGCTCTGGAGTTCTTCTTCATTGACCAAGCCAACTACTTCCTCAACTTCAAGAAGAAGGTGAGGGTTTATCCCTGTCAGCTCCTCTTCCACTTCCTCTGAATCTCCCACTTGGGTGGGGGAGCTTTGGGGGTTCCGCTGGTCCCGAAGCAAAAACCCGAAAACAGAAGCCGGGTGAAGGCCAACCAGAATTAAGTTTTAACTCTCAAAGCTTTCATCAGGGTTCCCTCAACCTGGTGCCCTCCAAAAAAAGAATTCAATTAAAACACCTTTCCTGGCCTCTGTCAAATGGTTTTAGAAATTGGGCAAGGCCTTCTGATTGGCCGTTGGAAAGCTGTTGAAGAATTACTGTTAGAGTTATGCATAACCTCACTCCCTGACATTTTGTAGTTGGCTCCACCTCCTGTGGTGGCCATTTTGTCATTGGCTCCACCTCCTGTGGTGGCCATTTTGTAGTTGGCTCCACCTCCTGTGGTGGCCATTTTCTGGTTGGCTTCACCTCCTGTGGTGGCCATTTTGTAGTTGGTTCTACCTCCTGTGGCAGCCATTTTGTAGTTGGTTCCACCTTCTATGGCAGCCATTTTGTAGTTGGCTTCACCTCCCATGGCAGCCATTTTGTCATCGCGCCTACCACCCTGTGTCAGAATTCCAAGGGAGCCTGCGGGCTCAGAAAAGGTCATTGACCCTTGGGTTATACTGTGGAGACCTTGTTGGTCTTTAAGGTGTTCCTGCATTCGAACCCAGCTCTTCTGCCGCAGATGAAAATGGCTGCCTGCCTCAAAAACAGTGGGCAAGCTCTAGAATTCTCTAGAACTGTTAAAATCAAACCAAAAAGAAAGGGTTAGGGAGGGAGAAGAGAGCGTACCAAAGTTACATTTCATTCACTCATGAACCTGGGGTTACAGAATGTTCTCTTGGCGAAGTTTACCTGCTGACTCCCTACTGGTTTGACCCCCCCGCAGGTGAGGAACAACGTGTATTCTTCCATCCTCGCCCTGCGACCCCTGAACCAGATTTATTACGGCAGCCGTTCTCCTCAGGAGCTACTGAAGGCCTCCGGCTTGACTCAGGTGCTTAATTCCATGTATTCTTTCCATGACAACCAGGAAAGCCAGCTCCCCAGCCCACCCATATTATAACTTTGATGTTTTGGTAGTAATGAGGGATGGGGTGGAGTGGGAGCAACGGGGCTTGGGAAAATTCCAACAGTCATCAGACATTCAGGGAAATCTGAACAGAGAGGAAAAAGGGGTACCTGGTCAACTGTGGAGTTCTCGAAATAAGTTGAGAGAGAGTTCTAAACCAGGAGCAGTCAACCTTCACTGCGTGTGAGCCAGGTGCGAACATATCTCTGGGGGAAGAAGCTGCGAGCTAAAGAGAAATGCCCTTGGCTGTGCGCAGAATGCGTTTCCCTTGCTCCCAGGGCTATTTTGGGGGCGGAACGCACAGGAACGGCATTCCGGCTGGCTTCTGAGTTGGCCACGTCTACAGCCTCCCCCCCCCCTCGGGTTTCCCAGGTGCCTCGCAAGCTGTGGGGCACCTGGGGAAGCCAATCCAGAAACTGCCTTCCTTCCCTCAGGTTCCCCAGGTGCCCCGTAAGCCACAGGGCACCTGGGGAAGCCGTTCCTGGGAGGGAGCTGCGCGGTCAGGGGTGTGGCCTAATATGCTAATGAGCTTCTGCTGCTGGGTGTGGCCTGTTACGCCAATGAGTTCCCGCTGGGCTTCTTCTACCAAAAAAGCCCTGCTCACTCCTAAGAACAGAGCCGTATCCTCCCCTGCCCAAAGCCAGGCAAACTAGCAGGCACGGTTTCCAGTCAACATCTGGGCCCGGCGCTTTCGAGAGAAGAAATTTTAAACAAAATTTTGGGAACAGTGGAAATGGACAAACGAACTTTAATTTCGAAAGGACAACCAGGAACGACATTTGAAAAGACTTGGTCAAGATTTTATAACTGGTTTGAAGGCTATACTAAGTAAACAATACAGGCATTTCAATCTTGTTAAGGACATATAATATATAAACTTGATATATCCACAAGGGATATTTTAAATGAGATAAGGTGAAACACATAAATGTATGATAAACTAGGCACGAGTTTGTTAAAGAAACGAATGGAAGAGAAATCTCCCCCCATGTATGTTTGTTATAGGAGCTGCGGTGGCTCAAGTGGTTAAGATGCTGAACTGCAGGCTGTGGAAGGTCGGTAGTTCAGCAGTTCGAGACCCGAGAGTGCCGCATGACGGGGTGAGCTCCCGTCTCTAGTTCCAGCTCCTGCCAACCTAGCAGTTTGAAAGCAAGAAATTGCAAGTAGATAAATAGGTACCACTTAGGTGGGAAGGTAACAGCGTTCCGTGCTGCCTTGGTGTTTAGTCATGCCGGCCACATGACCACGGAAATGTCTTCGGACAGTGCTGGCTCTTCGGCTTTGAAACGGAGATGAGCACCGCAACCCTAGAGTCGGATTCGACTGGCTTTCAAGCAAGGGAAACCTTTACCTTTATGTTTGTTATGTTTTTACAAGAATAAAAAATCTTGAATTAAAAAAAACCACGACATCTGGGCCCGCATCAGAAGGGTTCTCCAGCTATCATTTGCTTTAGAAATTAGGTCCCCAGGATCGGACCTTGTGATATCTCCATGATTTTAATGGCTCACGGCCAATGGGTTTTCTCAGGGCCCACCAATTCCTACAATGGCCTTTATTTGAGGCCCTTTTGCAGAACTGGCGAGTCCTTATCGGACTCCTAAAGAATTCTCAGCGACCTGGCATCCTTTGGAGACCGCCTCCTCCTCCCTACCGTTTTGCTACAACAGATCCATCAAGGCGGGGGTGTCGAACTCATTTCTTTTGAGGGCCGGATCTGACACAAATGAGGCCTTGTGGGGCCGGGCTACGTGTGTCATAAAATGTAATGCCAGGTAGTGGATTTTTTTCCCACTTAAAATAAAAACATGCTTGAAACATTAGCTCCGTCAGCTGCAAACCTACTTTTGATTTATCGACATTCACCACAGAAATCTCATGCTCAGAGTTCTGAGTCTGGGACCCAGGTTAAAACATGAAATGGCGGAGCGATTAAGAGAGTCTGGCAAAGCAAGCGATGATGCAGCAGCAGCAGCAGAACTGGAAGCAGGAGATGGCCAGTTCCACTGCGGGCCGATGGAAGCCCTCCGGGGGCCTAATCCGCCCCCCAGGGCCACATGTTTGACACCCTGCATCAAGAGGTCTTTTCCTTTCTTTCAGAAATGGGTCTACAGGGAGATCTCCAACTTCGAGTACCTCATGCAGCTCAACACCATCGCGGGGCGCACCTACAACGATCTCTCCCAGTATCCCGTGGTAAGTGCTTTTGAGGCGGGAGTCCCCTTCTGCTTGACCCTCAAGTCTGGATTGAGGCAGCTTCCCTTACGGACTTTATTTGAAACGTTTTTGCGCTACCTGTCCCATGCATCAGGCTCCGTCAGGCAGTGAACATTAAAAAACATCTAAAACATTCAAAGCATTAAAGATACAGTTGAAATTATGAAATAATGTAATTAAAAACATTGGCAAACAACACTGGAAGGAGGGCCAGTAACCATTACTGGGGGTGTATCAGACAAAACAAAAAAAAACATCAGAAGAAAAGCCAACGTTGGATCAGGCCAGTGGCCCATCCAGACCAACACCCTGTGTCACACAGTGGTCAAAAGCCAGGTGCCATCAGGAGGTCCACCAGCCAGGCCAGAACTCCAGAACCCCTCCCACTGTTGCCCCCTCCAAGCTCCAGGAATACAGAGCATTACTGCCCCAGAAATAAGAACGTAAGAGAAGCCATGGTAGAGCAGGCAATGACCCATCCAGTCCAACACTCTTTGTCACACAGTGGCCAAAACCAGGGACCATCAGGAAGTTTACCAGTGGGACCAGAACTCCAGAAGCCCTCCAACTCTTGCCCCCCAAGCATGAAGAAGACAGAGTATCACTGCCCCAGACATAAGAACATAAGAGAAGCCATGTTCAATCAGGCCAGTGGCCCATCCAGGCCAACACTCTGTGTCACACAGTGGTCAAAACCCAGGTGCCATCAGGAGGTCCACCAGCCGGGCCAGAAATCCAGAACCCCTCCCACTGTTGCCCCCCAAGCTCCAGGAATACAGAGCATCACTGCCCCAGACATAAGAACATAAGAGAAGCCATGGTAGAGCAGGCCAATGGCCCATCCAGTCCAACACTCTGTGTCACACAATGACCAAAACCCAGGGGCCATCAGGAGGTCCACCAGCAGGGCCAGAACTCAAGAAGGACTCCCACTGCCCCCCAAGCACCATGAAGACAGAGCATCCCTGCCCCAGACATAAGAACATAAGAGAAGCCATGTTGGATCAGGCCAGTGGCCCATCAAGGCCAACACTCTGTGTCACACAGTGGCCAAAACCCAGGTGCTACCAGGAGGTCCACCAGTCAGTCCTGAACTCCATAAGCCCCCCACTGGCCCCCCCAAGCACCAACAAAACAGAGCATCATTGCCCCAGACATAAGAACATAAGAGAAGCCATGTTGGATCAGACCAATGGCCCATCCAGTCCAACACTCTGTGTCACACAGTGGCCAAAACCCAGGGGCCATCAGGAGGTCCACCAGTAGGGCCAGAACTCCAGAAGCCCCCCACTGCTGCCCCCCAAGCACCAAGGATATAGAGCAACACTGCCCCAGACAGAGTGTCCCATCTATGCCTTGTGGCTAACAGCCACTGATGGACCTCTTCACCCACTGGCAAAAGACACCAATAGAGGGACACAATCCGCCAATATTTTTTTGTTAAGATTTGGGATTTTTCTGCAAACCTATGGGGTTCCCCCAAGTTTGCATAAAATCTCTTTAGCGTACGTGTGGTCCTGATCCACAGATTTAGCTATCCACAGATGGGGGTCACACATGCCTAACAGTATATAGAGACCAGCACCTATAATTAAGCCTGGAGGCAAATTGGAAGCCAGTGAGGATGGAACAAGACTGGAGCAATATACGGTCCCTGCAACCCACTCCAGTCAATGCTCTGGCCTCAGCCTTCTGTAGCAACTGTAGCTTCCAAACAGTCTTCAAGGGGCAGCCCCATGTGGAGCACGTGGCAGTAATCAAATCTGGATGCAGTAATCTCATCTAGTTGGCAGTGTCTTTTCTCTTTGTTGGGCCACAAGAAGATAAAGCCAGGCCCTCAGCTGGGTAGCCCAGGCAAACCTGATCCATCAGATATCAGAAGCTAAGGAGGGCTGACCCTGGCAAGTATTTGGATGGGAGAACTCCAGAGAATACTGCGGTTGGGAGGCAGAGGCAGGCTATCAAGCCACTTCTCTGAACATCCTCCATGCCCCACAAGAGTCACCAGGGGTCAACACAACTTACAGGACACACATACACAAACACACAACTTACAGGACACACACATGCAAACACAAATGTGAAGGGGAAAAACGAAAGAAGATAAAGCCAGAGGTTTTTTTCTCTCTCTTTCTGTCCTGTTCAGTTTCCATGGATCCTGAAGGATTACGTCTCGGAGACGCTGGATCTCAGCAACCCGGCTGTGTTCCGGGATCTTTCCAAGCCCATCGGGGTGGCCAACGAGAGACACGCCAAGGATGTCAAAGAGAAGTGAGTGAGTGTAATGTTTCTTTGGGGGGAGGAGTAAGCTTCCTGCCTTCCTCAACGTCCCGTTGTTGGCCCTCCAGAGGAACTGGTTGGCCACTGTGTGAGGCAGGAGGCTGGACTGGATAGACCACTGGTCTGATCCAGCGGGGCTCTTCTTCTGTTGTTCCACCACGGTGGCTAAAGGAATCGCCCACATTCAGAGGCACTAATCCTCTGAATCCCAGAGCCAGGAGACAACATCAGGGGAAGGCTTTGGCCTCTATGCCCCGTTGTTGACCCTCCAGAAGAACTGGTTGGCCCCTGTGTGAGACAGGATGCTGGACTAGATGTTCCACTGGCCTGATTCAGAAGGTCTTGGCCTTTATGCCCTGTTGTTGGCTGTCCAGAGGAGCTTGGTTGGCCACTGTGTGAGACAGGATGCTGGACTAGATGGACCTTCCCTGGTCTGACCCAGCAGGGCTCTTCTTATCAGGGGAAGGCCTCGGCCTCTCTGCCCTGTTGCTGGCCCTCCAGAGGAACTGGCTGGCCACTGTGTGAGACAGAAGGCTGGACTAGATAGACCCTCACTGGTCTGATCCAGCAGGCCTCTTCTGATGTTCTTCTCAGGGAAAGTTCTTGGCTTCTATGCCCTGTTTTTGGCCCTCCAGAGGAACTAGTTGGCCACTGTGGGAGACAGGCCACTGTGCTGGACTAGATGTTCCACTGGCCTGATTCAGAAGGCCTCAGCCTCTCTGCCCTGCTGTTGTCCTTCCAGAGGAACTGACTGGCCCCTGTGTGAGACAGGAGGCTGGACTAGAGGGACCCTCCCTGGTCTGATCCAGCAGGCCTGATGTTCTTGTGGTGAAGGGGGCAACTCTGAATCCCAGCCTGGGCCCGGGCTGTCCTGCCATTCTTGTCCCCCTTCCGTTTCCTCAGGTACGAGAGCTTCGAGGACCCCACAGGCATGATCGACAAGTTCCACTACGGTACTCACTACTCCAATGCGGCCGGCGTCATGCACTACCTAATTCGCACCGAGCCGTTCACGACCCTTCACATCCAGCTGCAGAGCGGAAGGTGAGCAGAAATGGGCAGGCCCGGCAGAGGACAATCCGGGAGCGGCGTGGTTGAGGTTTTCCTCGCGATTTGTCTTTGGACGCTGGGAATCTGAGGCAATTTTGACATCCTCCTGCTGATGTCTTTCCTCACGCCCCTTTCTCAGGCTTTCCTTCTCATTAAGAGAAAAACCAAGGCAAGCTGGGAGAGGACATTTCTACCCATTTTGCAGGGAGGGAGGGAGACCGCCAGGTCATCTGCAGCAACCGGCTATGGGATGGGGCCATCTCTACCGGTCATCAGCAACCGAGTGTGGAACTAGGGAAACGGATTTGATTTTAAGACAGGGGTCTCCAACGTGGTGCCCCTGGGCACCGTGACATCCCCCAAAAGCTTTTCTGGCACCCACCGAGTGTTTTTAGAAAGTAGGTGGGGCTACTGCCTAGCAAGGCTTCCGATTGGCCGCTGGAGTGCTGATCAGCTGTGCAGATTTTTTTAAAAGGATCTTCACTGTGTGACCGACGGTCAGCTGAGGCAGCCGTTTTTTGGCTGTGTCCACCATGCCGTGTCAGCATTCCGGCAATGCCTGCAGGCTCGGAAAGGTTGGGGAACCCCTGTTCTAAGAACCAGTACACGGGTAAATGCTGCAAACAGACAGCTTCTGACATACCTACTGTCAGACTCCTGGATAAATCAGTTCCCAGCAACATTCCCTCTGGAGAATGATCGGTTTATTGCGACATTGATAGGACCCAGACTGGACATTGGCTGTGTTAGAACTAAGGTTCAAGGCGCGAACGCAGGTGGTATACAAGGTTCAAGCAGGGGGCCCTAAAAGGCCCAGGACCAATCACACCTTTGGTATTGTGCCCGCCAAAAGCAACAGCCAGCCAACCCCCCCTTACTATGCCTCCCCCCCCCATATGTAAAATGAAGCCGACCTGTGAAAGCTGAGACCCAAGGACGCCTGGGTTCTCAGGGGTGAGAAGAAGAAGAAGAAGAAGAAGAAGAAGAGATTGGATTTATACCCCGCCCTTCACTACCCAAAGGAGTCTCAGAGCGGCTTACAAACTCCTTCCCCTTCCCCTCCCCACAACAGACACCCTGTGAGGTAGGTGGGGCTGAGAGAGCTCTGGCAGAAACTGCTCTTTTTCAAGGACAGCTCTTATCAGGATGCATGCTACTTCAGAGCTATATGTAGCCAAAGCGAAAGTACTTCAGTTTCGCACTCTCCCACAGCTCCTCCTCAGTTGCCAGGGCTATTTTTGGGCAGGAACGCACAGGAGCGGTGTTCCGGCTGGCTCCCGAGTTGGCCACACCCAGCAGGAACTCATTAGCACAATAGGCCACACCCAACAGCAGAAACTCATTAGGGGTGGCTAACATGCAAAGGAGTTCCTGCTCCAAAAAAAGCCCTGGGTCTTGACAACAAACAAGGTAAACAGAATAAGAAGCAAAAGGTGGGTGTGGCTGGATGACCACACTTCTGGCAACATGGGGTGTGTGGTCTGATATGCTAATGAGCTGTGCTGTCATGGGTGTGGCCTAATAGGCTGATGAGTTTCTGCTGTTGGGTGTGGCCTAATATGCTAATGAGTTCCCATTGGGCTTTTTTCTACAAAAATAGCCCTGTCGGTTGCTATGGCAAACGAGCTGTAGAATGCACAGCGAATTTGACACCTACATTCCCACCCCGATTAAGTATGAAAGGACGCATCCATCGCAAACAGTCCCCTGACCATTAACTGAGGGCCAGCGTCTTGACTCGTCCTTTCCCCTGTCAGGTTTGACTGCTCCGACCGCCAGTTCCACTCCGTTCCCGCGGCGTGGCAAGCCCGCATGGAAAATCCTGTGGACGTTAAGGAGTTAATCCCAGAATTCTTCTACTTCACGGACTTCCTGGAGAACCAGAACGGTGAGGAGGTGGAAATGCTAGGCCGGGTCAGGTGGGCGGCCAAGGGCAAGTGGCCACCCCTCCTATAGTCCAGCACTGGCAGGCATCCTCTGTGCCTGGAAGTATCCCCTCTCCCAAATGTGGAACCCGCTCTCTGTACTTAAGGGCTGTTGACAAACCTACCATACGTGCAATGCTCCCTCTAAGCTGTATAGTCTCGTGAGCAAAAATTCTACTTTGTGAGCTCCTCGCATTAAAGTTGTGAGCAAGCGATTTGGCTGCTGCATAAATCAGTTTGCTCTGGAGACATCCCTTCCTGAGCGAAGACAAAAATGTGCGAGCTGGAGGCTAAGAAACTTGTGAGCTAGCTCACACTAACTCAGCTCAGAGGGAACGCTGCCTACGTGTCTTTCTTCAAAATGGGTTATGTGACAGGGAGGGGGCATGGCGCAGTGACAGAGCCTCTGCTTGGCCTACAGAAGGTCCCAGGTTCAATCCCCGGCATCTCCAGTTAAACAGACCAGGCAGGAGGTGATGGGAAAGACCTCCGCCTGAAACCCTGGAGAGTTGTAAAGAAGGGCCATGGCTCAGCGGTAGAGCCTCTGCCTGGCATGCCGGAGGTCCCAGGTTCAATCCCCGGCATCTCCAGTTAAACAGACCAGGCAGGAGGTGATGGGAAAGACCCCCACCTGAAACCCTGGAAAGCTGTGAAGAGGGGCCGTGGCTCACCGGTAGAGCCTCTGCCTGGCATGCTGGAGGTCTCAGGTTCAATCCCCGGCATCTCCAGTTAAACAGACCAGGCAGGAGGTGATGGGAAAGACCTCTGCCTGAGACGCTGGAGAGCTGTAAAGAGGGGCCATGGCTCAGCGGTAGAGCCTCTGCCTGGCATGCAGGAGGTCCCAGGTTCAATCCCCGGCATCTCCAGTTAAACAGACCAGGCAGGAGGTGATGTGAAAGGCCTCCGCCTGAAACCCTGGAGAGCTGTAAAGAGGGGCCGTGGCTCAGCGGTAGAGCCTCTGCCTGGCATGCAGGAGGTCCCAGGTTCAATCCCCGGCATCTCCAGTTAAACAGACCAGGCAGGAGGTGATGTGAAAGACCTCCACCTGAAACCCTGGAGAGCTGTAAAGAGGGGCCATGGCTCAGCGGTAGAGCCTCTGCCTGGCATGCAGGAGGTCCCAGGTTCAATCCCTGGCATCTCCAGTTAAACAGACCAGGCAGGAGGTGATGGGAAAGACCTCCACCTGAAACCCTGGAGAGCTGTAAAGAAGGGCCATGGCTCAGCGGTAGAGCCTCTGCCTGGCAGGCAGGAGGTCCCAGGTTCAATCCCCGGCATCTCCAGTTAAACAGACCAGGCAGGAGGTGATGGGAAAGGCCTCAGCCTGAGACGCTGGACAGCTGTAAAGAGGGGCCATGGCTCAGCGGTAGAGCCTCTGCCTGGCATGCAGGAGGTCCCAGGTTCAATCCCCGGCATCTCCAGTTAAACAGACCAGGCAGGAGGTGATGTGAAAGGCCTCCACCTGAAACCCTGGAGAGCTGTAAAGAGGGGCCGTGGCTCAGCGGTAGAGCCTCTGCCTGGCATGCAGGAGGTCCCAGGTTCAATCCCCGGCATCTCCAGTTAAACAGACCAGGCAGGAGGTGATGTGAAAGGCCTCCGCCTGAAACCCTGGAGAGCTGTAAAGAGGGGCCATGGCTCAGCGGTAGAGCCTCTGCCTGGCATGCAGGAGGTCCCAGGTTCAGTCCCCGGCATCTCCAGTTAAACAGACCAGGCAGGAGGTGATGGGAAAGACCTCTGCCTGAGACCCTGGAGAGCTGTAAAGAGGGGCCATAGCTCAGCGGTAGAGCCTCTGCCTGGCATGCAGGAGGTCCCAGGTTCAATCCCCGGCATCTCCAGTTAAACAGGACCAGGCAGGAGGTGATGGGAAAGACCTCCAGCCTGAGACCCTGGAGAGCTGTAAAGAGGGGCCATAGCTCAGCGGTAGAGCCTCTGCCTGGCATGCAGGAGGTCCCAGGTTCAGTCCCCGGCACCTCCAGTTAAAAAGGACCAGGCAGGAGGTGATGGGAAAGACCTCAGCCTGAGACCCTGGAGAGCTGTAAAGAGGGGGCGTGGCTCAGCGGTAGAGCCTCTGCCTGGCATGCAGGAGGTCCCAGGTTCAATCCCCGGCATCTCCAGTTAAACAGGACCAAACAGTAGGTGATGGGAAAGTCCTCTGCCTGAGACCCTGGAAAGCCGCTGCCAATCTGAGTAGACAAGATTGATATTGTTAGACTGACGGTCTGAGCCCGTCGAAGGCAGCTGTGAGCTTCACAGGTCAATTATACATGGTGTGAAGTCCTGATCCTTTTTGCCTTCGTGGTGTTCGGCAGTACAATTTGGAAATGCCCCAGGGATGGGACGACGGGGAGGAGAGAGACCTGGTTTGGGTCCAGCGCATTGAGCGGCTGCCTCTAATTCTCTTGTAGGTTTTGATCTGGGCTGTCTTCAGCTGTCGAACGAAAAGGTGGGGGACGTGGTCCTTCCCCGGTGGGCGAAGTCACCCGAGGACTTCATCCGCAAGCACAGGCATGCGCTGGTAAGGAGGGGTAACCCCACCTGTATCACGGCTGTAGACGTCTGGGTTAAGATTTTATCCATAGAAACCTGGAGTTGGAAGGGGCCTGCGGAGTCATCTAGTCCAACCCTCTGCACAATGCAGGAACTTCACAAATACCTCTCTTTCCACACCCCTAGTGACCCCTGCTCCATGCCCAGAAGATGACAAAAACCCCTCCAGGAAAAATTGCTTCCTGACCCCAAAGTGGCAATCAGCCTTTTCCTGGGCATGTAAGAAAGGGCCACGAGAACTAAGCACGGAGGCTGCCCTTCCTGCCCTCCCTTCTTGTGATCTGCCTGAGTTCACAGAATCCACATTGCTGTCCGATGGCCACCTAGCCTCTGTTTGGAAACCTCCAGAGAAGGAGAGCCCACCACCTCCCGAGGAAGCCTGTTCCACCGAGGAACCGCTCTAACTGTCAGGAAGTTCTTCCAAATGTTTAGCGGAAAACTCTTCTGATTTAATTGCAACCCCTTGGTTCTGGTCCGACCTTCTGGGGCAACAGGAAACGACTCCGCTTTTAGCAGCGCTTAAGCCGCCAGTCCAGGCCTTTCCCCTCTCCCAGACTGGGTTTCCAGAATTACACAGTCCCCATTTTTTGTCCCTTGGAGAGTCAGATCGGAGAGGTGATTCGCTCCAACTCTTAAATTCCGCTTTCTTGTCACCTGTTTGGGGGAGGCAAGGGGCACAGTATAGGCCAGTCTCATCGGATCTCGGAAGCTAAGCAGGGTCGGAACTCAGAAAGGAGATGGCAGAGGAAGACTCTGCAGAGGATAAAAGGGTTGGAACACCTTCCCTATGAAGAAAGGTTAAAACGCTTGGGGCTCTTTAGCTTGGAAAAACGACGGCTGAGGGGTGACATGATCGAGGTTTATAAGATTATGCATGGGATTGAGCAGGTTGAGAAAGAAGCACTTTTCTCCCTTTCTCACAATACAAGAACTCATGGGCACTCCATGAAATTGCTGAGCAGTCGGGTTAGAACAGATAAAAGGAAATACTTCTTCACCCAAAGAGTGATTAACATATGGAATTCACTGCCGCAGGAGGTGGTGGCAGCTACAAGCATGGAGAGTTTCAAGAGGGAATTAGATAAACATGTGGAGCAGAAGTCCATCAGTGGCTCTTAGCCACAGGGTATAGATGGGAACTCTCAGTCTGGGGCAGGTGATGCACTCTATTCTTGGTGCTGGGGGGGCAGCAGTGGGAGGGCTTCTAGTGTCCTGGCCCCACTGGTGGACCTCCTGATGGCACCTGGTATATTTTGGCCGCTGTGTGACAGAGTGTTGGACTAGATGGGCCATTGGCCTGATTCAACATTAGCTTCTCTTATGTTCTTATGAGAAAGAAGCACTTTTCTCCCTTTCTCACAATACAAGAACTCGTGGGCACTCCATGAAATTGCTGAGCAGTCGGGTTAGAACAGATAAAAGGAAATACTTCTTCACCCAAAGAGTGATTAACATATGGAATTCACTGCCACAGGAGGTGGTGGCAGCTACAAGCATGGACAGTTTCAAGAGAGAATTAGATAAACATATGGAGCAGAAGTCCATCAGTGGCTATTAGCCACAGGGTATAGATGGGAACTCTCGGTCTGGGGCAGGTGCTGCCCTCTATTCTTGGTGCTGGGGGGGCAGCAGTGGGAGGGCTTCTGGTGTCCTGGCCCCACTGCTGGACCTCCTGAGGGCACCTGGTATATTTTGGCCGCTGTGTGACAGAATGTTGGACTAGATGGGCCATTGGCCTGATTCAACATTGGCTTCTCTTATGTTCTTATGAGGAACGCCATGTCCAACCACCCCTGCTTCTCGCTAGCCTGGAGAGCCCCTCCCTGGGGTCAACCTACCTTGGCTGCTACTTGACCTAACTTTACACAGACACAATCATGTATCTGTTTGGGGATTGGGGAGGTGGACTGACCTGTGACGTCACATCCTGCCTCGTGTCTCCGGTAGGAATCGGAGTACGTATCCGCCCATCTCCACGAATGGATCGATCTCATCTTTGGGTACAAGCAAAGAGGCCCAGCAGCTGTGGAGGCCCTGAACGTCTTCTATTACTGCACCTACGAAGGTGAGATGGCGAGCGATTTTACCCACACTGGGAATCCCTTCTACCACGTTACACTCACTACCAATGCTCCCTCCAGGGCTCTTTTTGTAGCAGGAGTTCCTTGGCATATTAGGCGACACACCCCTAACATAGCCAATCCTCCAAGAGCTTACAGAGCTCTTCTTACAGGGGCTACTGTAAAGTCTTGGAGGATTGGCTACATGAGGGGTGTGTCGCCTAATATGCAAAGGAGAGTTCCTGCTACAGAAAGAGCCCTGGGTCCCTCTAAGCTGTGGAGTCTTGTGAGCAAAAAATTCGACTTTGTGAGCTACTGGCATTAAAGTTGTGAGCGAGAGATTTGGCCTCTGCAGAAATTAGTTTGCTCTGGAGCCGTCCTTCCCGAGCTAAGACAACAATGTGTGAGCCGGAGGCTAAAAAACGGTGAGTTGGCTCACACTAACTCAGCTTAGAGGGAACGCTGGCTGCAATGCTCCCTCTAAGCTGTGGAGTCTTGTGAGCAAAAAATTCTCCTTTGTGAGCCGCTGGCATTAAAGTTGTGAGTGAGCGATTTGGCTACTGTAGAAATCAGTTTGCTCTGAAGCCCTCCTTCCCGAGCTTAGACAAAAATGTGTAAGGCGGAGACTAAAAAACTGTGAGCTGTGAACTGACATATAAACCTGCGATTTAAAAATGCAGGGTGATAATGCCGGACATAAACCGGTGTAATATCGAATCGTCCACTAGAGGGGGCAAAACACATGCAGAACAGGAAAAAACAGAACTGAAGAAACCAAAGGAACTTGCAAGGAAGGAAAACAGAAAAGCCGTTTATCCCTAATAAAAATAACCACCTGGGCCGGACGGTCATACCACAGTGTTGGCCCTCCAACAATGAACAGTTCTATTTTGCCCGTTTTTCCAAACAACAGTGACGCGGGAACCTTCCTAATACCCCAAAGGCAGATCTCTCCATAATGTGGGAGCCACCACAGGGAAGAATTAATAACAGAATAGAAATGCAAGAAGTAATACAAGTATTACAAGAATTAAGTATTATAAGAACAAAGTAATACAAGAATTAATAGGATTGATACCCATCAGACCTGCACCACAGGTCTAAAACACAAGTCATGCCAGGTTTATACATTCTCTCCCCCTTTGCTTTCAGGGGCGGTCGACTTGGACGCCATTGCCGACGAAACCCAGAGGAAGGCTTTGGAAGGCATTATCAGCAATTTCGGGCAGACCCCGTGCCAGCTGCTGAAGGTAAGAGGAGCTGGCGAGGACAGCCAACAGCGTTTCAGGAAGAAGCGCGAGCATCTTGCGTGCGAATCTTGCCCAGAGAGCAGCAGCGAGAGCACATGAGTCATAAACAGTGTTCCCTCTAAGCTGAGTTAGTGTGAGCTAGCTCACAGTTTTTTAGCCTCCAGCTCACACATTTTTGTCTTAGCTCAGGAAGGATGGCTCCAGAGCAAACTGATTTATGCAGTAGCCAGATCACTCCCTCACTCGCAGCTGCAATGCCAGGAGCTCACCAAGTAGAATTTCTGCTCACAAGTATCCACAGCTTAGAGGGAGCATTGGTTATAAACTACACAGCCATTGAAGCTGCTATAGTCCAGAGATTTTACTTTATTTTTATTCATTTAAAATGTCTATTAGCTGCCTTTCTACCTTATACGACAAAGAATAAATGGACCTCAGTTTGACTTTAGAAACCACAACATTCAAAAACCAGCGAGGGAACATTTTAACTTTCCAAAACATTCAGTTGCTGACCTAAGAGTAGCGGTTGTCTTACAAAGGAATTTCAAAGGGAGATTAGAAAGAGAGACTGCTGAATTGCAACTGGTAACGAAGCTCAAGGCAACGCGTCCTCCTGGACTGAATCGAGACCCAGGTTTCCTGTCTCATTACCAGTGCTGGTTTCTCCATGCCTGCTATCCCTCTGTATATCACACCTAATCCAATCACAGCTCCTGTTGTCATTCACCTGCTATTGTCATTCGGCATCTGAAACAACTCCGCTCTCCAAGATATAAGGACAGATGGACTCACGTTCTCGCTGTACCTGGAGAAGTGAGCAGTGACTCACGAAAGCTCATCCCCTGCCACAAATTTTGTTAGTCTTTAAGGAGCTACTGGACCTGTGCACTTTTCTATAAGTACCTGATAGGATTTCAAGGCAGCTTACAACGTAAATAATAATAAAGTACAATAAAATACATAACATATTATTTATTTAATTCAATTGTACTCTGCCTTTCTCCCCAGTGGGGGGCCCCAATTCACTTACATAATTCTTCTGTCCTCCATTTTACCCTCACAACCACCTTTCTACGATCCAGCCCATGAAAATCCTCCTTTTCTCTTAGTGCGTTCCCACAATTGGCCGTGAGAATTCTCTTTGGCTCTCAAACGCTTCTTGGTTATGAACATGGGCCGTGCAGGGTGGAAATTAGGTGAGAGTCATTCAAAAGTTGCTGTAGATTTTCCAGGTTGCGTGGCTGTGGTCTTGGCACTGTAGGACCTGACGTTTCTTCAGTAGCTGTGACTGGCATCCTCAGAGGTATAACACAGAAAGATGGAGTACTCCACAGGGAGTACACAGAGAGTCCTCCATCTTTCTGTGTTATACCTCTGAGTATGCCAGTCACAGCTACTGGCGAAATATCAGGTCCTACAATGCCAGGACCACAGCCACACAAACTGGAAAATCTACAACAACTAATGAACTCTGGCCGTGAAAGCCTTCGACAACGTATTAGTCATTCAAAAGCTTTAAAAAAAAACAGTCTCCCAGCAAGGGCCAAGTTAATGTTTCTATAGCAGCCCTGCGCTCCAATTACAGCCCTTACTCTGGTGTTCTGAGAGGGGCCGTGGCTGAGTGGCAAACAGTGTTCCCTCTAAGCTGAGTTATTGTGAGCTAGCTCACAGTTTTTTAGCCTCCGGCTCAGACATTTTTGCCTTTGCTCCGGAAGGGATGGCTCCAGAGCAGATTTAATTTATGCAGTAGCCAAATCGCTCGCTCACAACTTGAATGCCGGTAGCTCGCAAAGTAGAATTTTTGCTCACAAGACTCCACAGCTTAGAGGGAACATTGGTGGCAAAGCATCTGCTTTGCAAGCAGAAGGTCTCGGGGTTCAATCCCCAGCATCACCAGTTAAAAAAAGACCAGGCAGGAAGTGATGTGAAAGACTTCAGCCTCAGTCCCTGGACAGCAGCTGTCAGTCTGAGTACACTATACTCCCATTAATGGATGAATACCCTGACTCGGTATAGAAGAAGAAGAAGAAGAGATTGGATTTATACCCCGCCCTTCACTACCCAAAGGTGTCTCAGAGCAGCTTACAAACTCCTTTCCCTTCCCCTCCCCACAACAGACACCCTGTGAGGCAGGCGGGGCTGAGAGAGCTCTGACAGAAACGGCTCTCTTTCAAGAACAGCTCTTGTCAGAACTATGGCTTGCCCAAGGTCGTCCAGCAGCTGCATATAGAGGAGTGAGGAATCAAATCTGTTTCTCCCAGATTAGGTATGTGGGGCTGAGAGACCTCTTTCCAGAACTGTCCTTGAGAGAACAGCTCTGACAGAACTATGGCTTGCCCAAGGTCATCCAGCAGCTGCAAGTGGAGGCGTGGGGAATCGAACCCAGTTCTCCCAGATCACAGTCCACGCACTTAACCACTACAACAAATTGGCAGCTTCATGTGTCCTTCCCCACCTTACGTCTCTAGGAGCCCCATCCAGCCCGCCTGTCAGCCGAAAACGCCGCCCAGAGACTCGCCCGGTTGGACACCTCGTCCCCCAACGTGTTTGAGAATCTCAACCAGCTCAAATCCTTCTTTGTGGAGGTAAGGCCCGTCGGGGAGGCTGCCCAGTTGTCACCCATCTAGCTTGGGTTTTTGGGAGCGCAGGGCGGCCACTTTCCGGGCAGGCATCGAGAACGACAGATGTACCTAAGAAAAGCTCCAAAAGGAATTGTTCAGGGGAGATTGCAGGGCTGGAAACAGTACTGAGGAGGGTAACAAAGATGAATACGGGGTTGGAGCACCTTCCCTATAAGGAAAGGCTAAAGAGTCTGGGACTTTTTAGTTCAGAAAAGAGACGACTAAGTGGGGGGACATGAGACAGGTTTATTAAACGTTGTCGGGGCGGACTTGACAAAGGGAAAATTTTCTCCCTCTCCCAAAAGACTAGACCTCAAGGGCATCCCGTGAAGCTGATGGGCAGTAGGTTCAGGACGGACAAAAGGAAATACAACTTTACACAGGGAGTGATCAAAATTTGGAAGTCACTGTCAGAAGGTGTAATGATGGCCACAGGAATAAGAACATAAAAACATAAGAAAGTAAGAGAAGCCAATGTTGGATCAGGCCAATGGCCCACCTGGTCCAACACTCTGGGTCACACAGTGACCAAAAATACCAGGTGCCATCAGGACATCCAGCAGTGGGGCCAGGATACTAGAAACCCTCCCACTGTTGCCTGCCCCCCCAAGCACCAAGAATACAGAGCATCCCTTGCCCCAGAGTTCCTATCTGTACCTTGTGGCTAATAGCCACTGATGGACCTCTGCTCCAGATGTTTATCTAATTCCCTCTTGAAGCTGTCCATGCTTGTAGCTGCCACCACCTCCTCTGGCAGTGAATTCCACATGTTAATCCCTCTTTGGGTGAAGGAGGACTTCCTTTTATCTGTTCCAACCCAACTGCTCAGCAATTTCATGGAGTGCCCACGAGTTCTTGTATGGTGAGAAAGGGAGAAAAGTACTTCTTGCTCTACCTGCTCTATCCCATGCACAATCTTGTAAACCTCGATCATGTCACCCCTCAGCCATCGTTTCTCCAAGCTAAAGAGCCCCAAGCACTGTAACCCTTCTTCATAGGGAAAGTGTCCCAACCCTTTTATCATCCTAGTTGCCCTTCTCTGCACTTTTTCCAAAGCTATAATATCCTTTCTGAGGTGTGCTGACCAGAACTGCACACAGTACTCCAAATGAGGTTGTACCATTGATTTCTACAGGGGCATTACGATACTGGCTGATATCCCCTTTAAAAGGGGATTAGATAGATCCATTGAGAAGAGGTCTTTCAGCAGCTACTAGCCATGGTGACTGAGGGGGAACCTCCACATTCAGAGGCACTAATCCTCTGAATCTCAGAGCAAGGAGGCAACACCAGGGGAAAGTGTCAGCCTCTCTGCCCTGTTGTCAGCCCTCCAGAGGAACTGGCTGGTCACTGTGTGAGACAGGATGCTGGACTAGATGGACCCTCACTGGTCTGACCCAGCATGGCTCTTCTGATGTTCTTCTCAAGGGAAGGCCTCGGCCTCTCTGCCCTGTTGTTGGCCCTCCAGAGGAACTGGCTAGCCCCTGTGTGAGACGGGAGGCTGGACTGGAAGGACCCGCCCTGGTCTGATCCAGCAGGGCTCTTCTGATGTTCTTCCCAGGGGAAGGCCTCGGCCTCTCTGCCCTGTTGCTGGCCCTGCAGAGGAACTGGCTGGCCTCTGTGTGAGACGAGATGCTGGACTGGATGGACCCTCCCTGGTCTGACGCAGCAGGGCTCTTCTGCGGTTCTTCTCAGGGGAAGGCCTCGGCCTCTCTGCCCTGCTGCTGGCCCTCCAGAGGAACTGGCTGGCCCCTGTGTGAGACGGGAGGCTGGACTGGATGGACCCTCCCTGGTCTGACCCAGCAGGGCTCTTCTGAGGTTCTTATCAGGGGAAGGCCTCGGCCTCTCTGCCCTGTTGCTGGCCCTCCAGAGGAACTGGCTGGCCCCTGTGTGAGACGGGAGGCTGGACTGGAAGGACCCGCCCTGGTCTGATCCAGCAGGGCTCTTCTGATGTTCTTCCCAGGGGAAGGCCTCGGCCTCTCTGCCCTGTTGCTGGCCCTGCAGAGGAACTGGCTGGCCTCTGTGTGAGACGAGATGCTGGACTGGATGGACCCTCCCTGGTCTGACCCAGCAGGGCTCTTCTGGGGTTCTTCTCAGGGGAAGGCCTCGGCCTCTCTGCCCTGCTGCTGGCCCTCCAGAGGAACTGGCTGGCCCCTGTGTGAGACGGGAGGCTGGACTGGATGGACCCTCCCTGGTCTGACCTAGCAGGGCTCTTCTGAGGTTCTTATCAGGGGAAGGCCTCGGCCTCTCTGCCCTGTTGCTGGCCCTCCAGAGGAACTGGCTGGCCCCTGTGTGAGACGGGAGGCTGGACTGGATGGACCCTCCCTGGTCTGACCCAGCAGGGCTCTTCTGAGGTTCTTCTCAGGGGAAGGCCTCGGCCTCTCTGCCCTGTTGTTGGCCCTCCAGCGGAACTGGTTGGCCACTGTTTGAGAAAAGGATGCTGGACTACATGGACCCTTCCTGGTCTGTCCCAGCAGGGCTCTTCTGAGGTTCTTCTCAGGGGAAGGCCTCAGCCTCTCTGCCACATTGTTGGCCCTCCAGAGGAAGGCCTGGGAGGCTAGACTAGATGGACCCCCTCTGGTCTGACCCAGCAGGGCTCTTCTGATGTTCTTATTGAGGAAAGGCCTCAGCCTCTCTGCCCTGTTGTTGGTCCTCCAGAGGAACTGGCTGGCCCCTGTGTGAGAAAAGGATGCTGGACTAGATGGACCCTTCCTGGTCTGACCCAGCAGGGCTCTTCTGATGTTCTTAAGTTAAGATGTGTGTCCTTCTCTTCCCTTCCCTTCCCTTCTCCTCCCTCTCCAGGGCATCAGTGATGGAATTCCGCTGGTGCAGGCCGTGGTCCCGAAGAACCAAGCCCACTCTTTCATGACTCAGGGATCTCCCGACATGCTGGTAACTACCGTACCCCTTACACTGTCTCCCCTTCCCCTCCCAGCCCTTGAAATGAAAAAATACTTCGACTGAGTGGTGGTGACCCCCTGCGCCCTCCAGGGTAGCTGTACCAACCTGCGCTGCCGTGTTAAGAGGATTCAAGTAACAAATAGATACGCCGCAAAAACCTTTTCTATAACTTAATGTGGTCTGTTTATAACTAATATGTTACAAAATGCATTGTGTGCTATTATAATATCCTGAAACAGGTATATGTATTCATCACGTGCAATAACCGATAACCATCCGTTCATTCAGTATGGAAACGGCCAGTCGATTTACATCATTCTTTTCAAAGTCAAACCCCAACGGGAGTTCCCAGAGTTATACGCCCGCTTCTCCTTGCTTGACGTCTTCCAAAGGGGGGGAAGGCTTTCTTTTATAGTGACATTGATGTTTGTTGCTGTCAGGTTCAAAAGCAAGTAGATCCAAGCATTCTTAGGAGTGAGAAGGGCTTTATTGGAATACAGTGCTGAAACCCACAGTGTAGAGGTTATTGTCAGGAATGGCGATGCAAGCGGCTCAAGCATGGTTATAGTGTGATGCAAAATTGCGACTAGCAAAGGACCTGCAAGCGCGCGGGCGGGAAACTCCCGGCGGGAGAATTACTTAATGGGCGGGAGACGGCTCCCCCCTCCCCTCGTCTTCACAGGACTGGAAAATCCTCATACAAAGAAGAACAGCCCAAAGCCTGCACTCAAGGCCACCGTGATAAGACCGAGCGGCAGAGAAGAAGCTCCCACATTACTGCTAGCATACCTACGCAAGCGCAAAAGCAGGGACGAGATAGGGAACACAGCACAATGGATACAGTGTGAAACAATACAGAACCATTACTTCCAGTTGCTGGACCTGCAAAAGGCACACTAAGCCGCTGAAGTTCATGGGCTCCGGTGCTGCCTGCCTTTACGCCTCCCCTCCGAATAGCTGACGCTGCTTCCCCCTTCCCTTCCAGGTCACTGTCAGCGCCAACGGGCTGCTCGGGACCCACGGCTGGCTGCCCTACGACAAGAACATCTCCAATTATTTCAGCTTCACCAAAGACCCCACGGTCTCCAACTCCAAGTGAGTCGGCCGGCCCTTTCCACCCCTGCTCCCGCCCAAAGCACCCGCTCCCTTTATCGTCTTCTCTCTGCCCCATGGCATGGGGGTCCCCAACCTTTCTGAGCCCGTGGGCGTCAGTGGAATTCTGAACAAAAGGTGGTGGGCGCAGCCACAAAATGGCTGCCCTTAGAGGCGGGGCCAACCTCAAAATGTCAGGAAGCGAATTCAGGCATAATTATAATAGTAACTCTTCGGCGTTTTGGGCTGCAGCTCTGTTTAGTGGGGTTTAAGGAGGGGAGAGATTTCAACCGTGTCCAATACCATAGAATCTACCTTCTAAAGAAAGCCAGTTTGGTGCAGTAGTTAGGAACGCGGACTCTAATCTGGGAGAACCGGGTTTGATTCCCAACTCCGCCTCCATATGCAGCTGTTGGTGTGACCTTGGGTCAGTCACAAGTTCTCTCAGAGCTGTTCTCTCATGAGCAGTTCTCTCAGAGCTCCCTCAGCCCCACCTACCTCACGGGGTCTCTGTTGTGGGGAGGGGGAGGGAAGGGAGATTGTAAGCCGCTCTGAGACTCCTTCAGGTAGTCACGGGCAGGGTATAAACCCAGTCTCTTCTTCTTCTCTTGAATATCTTGTTTCCTTGCGCACACAGAGCTTGCCTGCAGTCATCCAGTGATGAGCCTCAGGCTGGACAGCCAATCAGAAGGCTTGCTGAGCAAAAGCCTCCCCTGGCCCCGCCCACTTTATAAAAATACTTGGGGGTGGCAGGGAATGTGTTGGCGGGCACACAGCGCCCCTGGGCGCCACGTTGGGGACCCGTGCCATAACCGGAGCATTTCCTTCTTCCTTGCTTGCACACACCAGGACCAAGCGCTACCTGTACGGCCCCTTTGTGCCAGGGGTGGACTTGTCCTTCAAGACCCTCGCCATCTCTCACGACGGGAAGCTTCTCTTCAGCGGGGGACACTGGGACAACAGCCTGCGCGTCACCTCGCTGAGCAAAGGGAAGGTTGTGGGGCACATCAACAGGCACATAGGTAGGTGTGAGAAGCAGCGTTGTTGCTGCCACCACTGTTCCCTCTAAGCTGAGTTAGTGCGAGCCAGCTCACGTTTCTTAAGCCTCTGGCTCACACATTCTTGTCTTAGCTCAGGAAGGGATGGCTCCAGAGCAAACTAATTTATGCAGTAGCCAAATCGCTCGCTCACAACTTTAATGCCAGTAGCTCACAAAGTAGAATTTTTGCTTACAGGACTCGCCAGCTTAGAGGGAGCATGGGCTGCCACTGGGTAGATCTAGGAGGGGGAACTCATCACCTTCCGTGCTGCCATTCCCTGGGAGCGGGAGCCATCGCCCCCTCCTTGATGTACGGTCGCCAAGCAGTAGCTCAGCTGGAGAGCCAGCCCCGCAAGAAAAAGAAGCTTAGCCGGACAGGGTGGATGGAGCTTGTTGCAGCTGCAGTGGAGAAAGCACAGGCTGTGGTCGATGCCAGGCAAAGACCAGCCAGTAGGGGTCAGCCTAACAACTGGCGCTGTGGGGAGAGACGGTCCTTTAGATACGTGGGTCTTAAGCCATGACGGTTTTTCAGAATCATAACCAACGTCTTGATTTGAACTCACAAAAAAAACTGGTAGCCAAAGTCGTTGGCCAGCCCCTACAGAAACTGGGGGAGCCATTACCAATTGCAAAATATATTCATAAACGTAGGGCATACAATTCAATATTTCATAATTGTCCAGTACAATTCACAAAAATACATAAATGCCAAGCAAATACAATTTTATACGAAGAGGCCGGCTTCAACTTCGTTTCGCAATTGAACTTCGTCAGAAGCGATACCTCTATTCTCTCTTGCTCCGGATTGCAAGACTAGATCTAATGGGTGGAAATTACAAGGGAGTCATTACGGGCTTAATATCAGGAGAAACTTCCTGACTGTAAGAGTGGTTGAGCAGTGGAACAGACTGCCTCAGGAGGTGGTGGATGCTCCTTCCCTGGACGTTTTCAAGAGGAGACTGGACAACCATCTTTTGGGTATGTTGTAGGTATGTAGGGGTTTCGGCTGTGTTCCTGCAGAGTGCAGGGGGTTGGACTAGATGGCCTGCAAGGTCCCTTCCAACTCTAACATTCTATGATTCTATGATTCTATGTGTTGTGTGATTGATTCTCATAGATGCACTTCCTCTACGGAGACGTTCTGAGCCTACCGCCTAGCACAACGAAGGCATGTCCATTATGAAATTCTATGTATTTTGTGGAATACAAGGGCTAGTCCCAGTTTAAATCGTAGCAACCTAGGAAAGGGAGGTGCATCTACGAAAATCAATCACACAACACATGTGAGATATCACTTCTGACGAAGTTCATTTGCGAAACCAAGTTGAAGCCGGCCTCTTCGTAAAAAATTGAGTTTGCTTGGCATTTATGTATTTGTGTGAATTGTACTGGACAATTATGAAATATCGAATTGTATGTCCTATGTTTATGAATATATTTTGCAATTGGTAGTGGCTTCCCCAGTTTCTGTTGTTGGTGGTGCTGTTACACTGGGAGGTCTTTCCTTTCTGGTTGTTGGCTAGCCCCGTTCTGGCTGAGCTGCCATTTCTGGGTCTTCTCGAAGGGCTGCCTCACACGGAGCTGTTCCCAAAGCGACGGGTCAGAAAGTGGCACGATCCAGGGGTCATGCAGAGATACAGTGGGCAGTCTCCTCTGGGACTGTGTAGCCGGCCCACCAAGGAGTGGATTCGTGTTGGGCAAGTTGTTGGTCTAGCTAGCATTTCTCTCCTTTCGCTGCAGACGTCGTCACTTGCCTGGCCTTAGATCTCTGCGGAATCTACCTCATTTCCGGGTCGCGAGATACCACCTGCATGGTATGGCAGGTCCTTCAGCAGGTGAGACCGAATGGGGGAGTTACTGACTCCTCCCTGAGGGCGGGTGGGGAGGAGGAAAAAGGCCCAGAAAGCAAACATGAGAGGTGGAAGAGAGAGAGAGCTTGGTGTGTGAGACATGAGAACCTAAGAAGAGCCCTGCTGGATCAGACCAGGGAGGGTCCATCTAGTCCAGCATCCTGCCTCACACAGTGGCCAACCAGTTCCTCTGGAGGGCCAACAAACAGGGTAGAGAGGCCAAGGCCTTCCCCCTATAAGAACCTCAGAAGAGCCCTGCTGGGTCAGACCAGGGGGGGTCCATCCAGTCCAGCCTCCCGTCTCACACAGGGGCCAGCCAGTTCCTCTGGAGGGCCAACAACAGGGCAGAGAGGCCGAGGCCTTCCCCTGATGGGAACACCAGAAGAGCCCTGCTGGGTCAGACCAGGGAGGGTCCATCTAGTCCAGCCTCCCGTCTCACACAGGGGCCAGCCAGTTCCTCTGGAGGGCCAACAACAGGGCAGAGAGGCCGAGGCCTTCCCCTGATGGGAACACCAGAAGAGCCCTGCTGGGTCAGACCAGGGAGGGTCCATCCAGTCCAGCCTCCCATCTCACACAGGGGCCAGCCAGTTCCCCTGGAGGGCCAACAACAGGGCAGAGAGGCCGAGGCCTTCCCCTGAGAAGACCCTCAGAAGAGCCCTGCTGGATCAGATCAGTGAGGGTCCATCTCGTCCAGCCTCCTGTCTCATACACCGGCCAACCAGTTCAGGTGGGGTAGCCGTGTTGGTCCAGAGCGGCAGCACAAAGTTTGAGTCCAGTGGCGCCTTTAAGACCAACAAAGTTTAATTCTGGGCAGGGCTATTTTGGGGCAGGAACGCACAGGAACGGAGTTCCGGCCGGCTCCCGAGTTGGCCACGCCCAGCAGGAACTCATTAGCACAATCGGCCACGCCCAACAGCAAAAACTCATTAGGATTGGCTACATTAGGGGGGGTGTGGCCTAACATGCAAAGGTAAACAGAATAAGAAGCAAAAGGTGGGTGTTCCGGATGACCACAGTCCTGGTAACATGGGGGTGTGGCCTAATAGGCTAATGAGCTATGTTGCCAGGGTGTGCCTTTCCTCTTACGAGTTCTCCAGCCATTTCCAGAGCGGGCCGGGATGGGAGAGGAGGAACTGGTGGCGACTCCTTAGCAAGGAAACGCAGCTCTCTGCAAATTCTGCCTCCTTGACCTGTTTCCTCTCCCTGTGCCAGGGTGGTTTCTCTTGTGGCCTGGTACCCAAGCCCGTCCAGGTTCTCTACGGGCATGACGACGAAGTCACGTGTGTGGCCATCAGCACCGAGTTGGACATGGCTGTGTCGGGGTCAAAGGTAAGGCGGTGCCGTGCTCGCTTGCGCCTTCAGAACGAGCCACGTCTGAGCTTCAGCCATTCCCGCCAGATATAGCCTGACGCATTTGTCCTTGAATGCAACTGGAGCAGAGTTCATAACAGAGCTGGTATGGCGCGGTAGATCATCAGGCTAGGATCTCAGAATACCCAGGTTTGAATCCCCACTGCTACCATGGAAGCCCGTTGGGTGACCTTGACCCCGTCGCAGACTCAATTTAAGAACATCAGAGAAGCCATGTTGGAACAGGCCAGTGGCCCATCCAGGCCAACACTCTGTGTCACACAGTGGCCAAAACCCAGGTGCCCTCAGGAGGTCCACCAGCGGGGCCAGAACTCCAGAATCCCTCCCACTGTTGCCCCAAGATTACAGAGAAGAGAAGCCATGTTGGATCGGGCCAATGGCCCATCCAGTCCAACACTCTGAGTCACACAGTGGCCAGAAATACCAGGTGCCCTCAGGAGGTCCACCAGCGGGGCCAGAACTCCAGAAGCCCTCCCACTCTTGACCCCCCCAAGCACCAAGAACATAGAGCTTCACTGCCCCATACATAAGAACATCAGAGAAGCCATGTTGGAACAGGCCCATCCAGTCCAACACTCTGTGTCACACAGTGGCCAACACCCAGGTGCTATCAGGAGGTCCACCAGCAGGACCAGAACTCCAGAATCCTTCCCACTGTTGCCCCCCAAGCACCCAAGAAGAGAGAGCATCACTGCCCCAGACAGAGTGTTCCATCTATACCTAATAGCCATTGATGGACCTCCACTCCGTACGTTTATCCTTAAGAACATAAAAGAGGAGACATGTTGGATCAGGCCAGTGGCCCATCCAGTCCAACACTCTGTGTCACACAGTGGCCAAAAAGACCAGGGGCCATCAGGAGGTCCACCAGTGGGGCCAAAACTCCAGAAGCCCTCCCACTGTTTCCCCACAAAAGCACCACGAAGACAGAGCATCACTGTCCCAGACAGAGTGTTCCATCTATACCTAATAGCCACTGATGGACCTCCATTCCATAAGTTTATCCATATCAACATAAGAGGAGACATGCTGGATCAGGCCAATGGCCGATGTAGTCCAACACTCTGTGTCACACAGTGGCCAAAACCCAAGTGCCATCAGGCAGTCCACCAGCAGGGCCAGAACTCCAAGAATACAGAGCATCACTGCCCCATATAGAGCGTTCCATCTGTACCTTGTGGCTAAAAGCCACTGATGGACCTCTCCTTCATATGTTTATCCATAAGAACATGAGAGAAGCTTAGTCGGATCAGGCCAGTGGCCCATCCGGTCCAACACTGTGTGTCACAATGTAGCCAAAACCCAGGGGCCATCAGGAGGTCCACCAGCAGAGCCAGAACTCCAGAAAATCTCCCACTATGCCCCCCCCCAAGCACCAAGAATACAGAGCATCACTGCCCCAGAGAGAGGGTTCCATCTGTATCTTGTGGCTAATAGCCATCGATGGGCCTATCTCACAGGGTGGTTGTTAAGGGAACAGAGGAGGGGAAACAAAATTGTAAGATACTTTGAGTCCCACCTGGGGGGGAGAGCAAGTTAGGAAGGAAGGAAGGAAGGAAGGAAGGAAGGAAGGAAGGAAGGAAGGAAGGAAGGAAGGAAGGAAGGAAGGAAAAATAGCCAAGCTTCTGCTGCAGGGCAGAGTCTGTTTCACATAGCCGCATTGATTTCTACACCTCAATAAGAGCCAGAATTCCACAGGCTGCAGTGATATAGTAGATAGCCAAGGTACGACTCTGATGCTAGAATTCTCCTCTTCTGCTCCAAAGGAGATTTCCGTGGCTGTGCATTTCCCCTCCTTTTCCTCACCCACCCCCCAGACCCTTCCCCCGTGTTCACCCTCAAGGGCTCTGTCTACTTGAGGGACCGCCTTTCCCCATATGTGCCCCAGAAACACTGAGGTCAGGGACTCAGAGTCGCCTGGTTCTCCCTGGCCCAAGAGACGCCAGGTTGGATGCTTCTAGAGCCAGGGCCTTTTCAGTGGCGGCTCCATACTGGTGGAATGAGCTCCCGGATAACATCAAGGCTCTGTGGGACCTTCTACAGTTCCGCAGGGGCCTGTAAAACGGAGCTCTTCCACCGGGCCTTCGACTAGGAGCCGCCACTGACCAATGTACCACCAGAACATGCTATGGCCTACATAAATATCGGTTGGATGCTGCTTCCCGTGAGGGGGTTGTAGACTGGTGCCGCCATCATTTGCACTGCTTTGTTAGATTTTTATGATGTCAGGGATCTGCCTATGCATATTTTGCTGTATTTTATTGCATTGGTTGTTTTATTGTTTTAATGTTGTCCGCCGCCTTGAGCCGGTTCCCGGCAAGGCGGGATATAAATTGGAAATAATAAATAATATTGAATGTCCCTGTCGGGCCCGCCTCCTCCTAAAAGCTGCTCTCCCTCCCTCCCTCCCTCCAGGACGGCACCATCGTTGTCCACACCGTCCGCCGAGGGCAGTTCATGAAGTCGATCCGGCCCCCTTGCGAGAGCTCCCTGCCGATCACCGTCTCCAGCCTGGCGGTGGGCCAGGAGGGGCAGATTGTGGTCCACACTGCCGTGGAGGGAAGGGCCTCTCTGAAGGTGGGGGTCGCGCCTCGGTAGACGGGGGGGGAGGCGGATGGCCAGACCACTCCTGCGGAGATGCTCCCCGTGAGGAACATCCAGCAGTGGCTCGTGGGAAGCTGTGCAGTGGTTAAGTGCACGGGCTCTAATCTGGGAGAACTGGGTTTGATTCCCCTCTCCTCCACTCGCAGCTGCTGGATGACCTTGGGCAAGCCACAGTTCTGTCAGAGCTGTTCCTGAAAAAGAGCAGTTTCTGTCAGAGCTCTCTCAGCCCCGCCTGCCTCACCGGGTGTCTGTTGTGGGGAGGGGAAGGGAAAGGAGTTTGTAAGCTGCTCTGAAACTCCTTTGGGTAGTGAAGGGCGGGGTATAAATCCAATCTCTTCTTCTTCTACTTCACCGGGTGTCTGTTGTGGGGAGGGGAAGGAGAAGGAGTTTGTAAGCTGTTCTGAGACTCCTTTGGGTAGTGAAGGGCGGGGTATAAATCCAATCTTCTCCTGCTTTCCTTCTTCCTCTTCTTCTTCATGTAAAAGGTGTAGACTTTCTGCTCACATTCTGCATTTGGTATGGTATTCTGTTCGACTGCAGCTCTGATCCACCATTAGTTTTTGTCCTTAGGCCAACAATGTCGTGAACACCTCATCGCCAGTTTGGTGTAGTGGTTCAGTGCGTGGGCTCTAATCTGGGAGAACCGGGTTTGATTCCCTACTCCGCCACTTGCACCTGCTGGGTGACCTTGGGCAAGCCATAGTTCTCTCAGAGCTGTTCTTGAAAGAGAGCAGTTTCTCTCAGCCCCACCTGCCTCACAAGGTGTCTGTTGTGGGGAGGGGAAGGGAAAGGAGTTTGTGAGCCTCTCTGAGACTCCAAGTGAAGGGCGGGGTATAAATCCAATTTCCTCCTCCTCTTCTTCTTCTTCTTCAAAGCAGCCCTGCTGGATCAGACCCCACTTGGTCCATCAAAGTCAGTATTCTCCACTCTGACTGGCTGCGGCTCTCCAGGGTCCCAGGCAGAGGTGTTTCATAGAACCTGGTCCTTTCTGCTGGAGATGCCGGGGATTGAACCTGGGACCTCCCGCATACCAAGCAGCTGTGGTGCAGTGGTTAAAGAGCGGTGGACTTTAATCCAAAGAAGCGGGTTTGATTCCCCACTCTTCCACATGCAACCAGCTGGGTGACCTTGGGTCAGTCACAAGTTCTCTCAGAGCTGTTCCCTCAAGAGCCGTCCTCAAAAGAGCTCTCTCAGCCCCACCTACCTCACAGGGTCTCCGTTGTGGGGAGAGGAAGGAAAAGGAGATTGTAAACCGCTCAGAGACTTCTTTGGCTAGTGAAGGGAGGGGTATAAAACCAACTCCTCTTTTTCTGCCTCTGAGTCACAGGCCCCTCCCCAAAGATGCAATATGAACACATGTGCCCGCCTTCTACTGAGTCAGACCCTTGGTCCATCAGATTCAGTACTGACTGGCATCGGCTCTCCAGGGTCTCACGCGAGGTCTTTCACATCATCTGCTTCCAGATACTTTTAACTGGAGATGACAGGGATTGAACCTGGGACCTTCTGCATGCCAAGCAGAGGCTCTACCACTGAGCCACGGCCCCTCTTTACACCTCTCCAGGGTCTCAGGCGGAGGTCTTTCCCATCACCTCCAGCCTGATCCTTTTTAACTGGAGATGCCAGGGATTGAACCTGGGACCTTCTGCATGTCAAGCAGAGGCTCTGCCACTGAGCCACGGCCCCTCTTTACAGCTCTCCAGGGTCTCAGGCGGAAGTCTTTCCCATCACCTCCAGCCTGGTCCTTTTTAACTGGAGATGCCGGGGATTGAACCTGGGACCTCCTGCATGCCAGGCAGATGCTCTGCCACTGAACCACAGCCCCTCTTTACAGCTCTCCAGGGTCTCAGGCGGAGGTCTTTCCCATCACCTCCTGCCTAGCCCTTTTAACTGGAGATGCCGGGGATTGAACCTGTGTCCTTCTGCATGCCAAGCAGAGGCTCTGCCACTGAGCCACAGCCCCTCTTTACAGCTCTCCAGGGTCTCAGGCGGAGGTCTTTCCCATCACCTCCTGCCTAGCCCTTTTAACTGGAGATGCCGGGGATTGAACCTGTGTCCTTCTGCATGCCAAGCAGAGGCTCTGCCACTGAGCCACAGCCCCTCTTTACAGCTCTCCAGGGTCTCAGGCGGAGGTCTTTCCCATCACCTCCTGCCTAGCCCTTTTAACTGGAGATGGCGGGGATTGAACCTGCGTCCTTCTGCATGCCAAGCAGAGGCTCTGCCACTGAGCCACAGCCCCTCTTTACAGCTCTCCAGGGTCTCAGGCGGAGGTCTTTCCCCATCACCTCCTGCCTAGCCCTTTTAACTGGTGATGCCGGGGATTGAACCTGGGACCTTCTGTATGCCAAGCAGAGGCTCTTCCACTGAGCCACAGCCCCTCTTTACAACTCTACAGGGCATCAACCAGAGGTCTTTCCCATCAGCCACTGCCTGGCCCTTTTAACTGGAGATGCCAGGGACTCAATCCAGGACCTTCTGCATGCCAGGCTGGTGGCTCTACCACTCAGGCATGGCACCTCCCCAAATGTTGTGAAAACAAAACCCCAGAGAATGGCACAGCCCCGCCGCATGCACAACCTCATGTACACGCCATAGCCCCTAGATTGGGACGCTCTTTAGAATGGCGCGCTTTCCAAAAGGCAGGAAGGAACTGCAAAATACGGGGGGCCTTGGAGAGTTCTCATTGCCCCTCTGCAAAACTAACCACTCGCCTCTCCTTTCTCCAAAGGACAAGTTTGCCCTCCACTTGTACTCGGTCAACGGCAAGCACCTGTCTTCCATCCCGCTGGACGAGGAGGTCACCGCCCTGTGCATCACCGGGGACTTTGTCGTGCTGGGGACCGTTCAGTGTTCTCTGCAGATCCGGGAGCTTTGGAGGTAAAAGTTGGACCCCCGTGACCTGGCTAAAGGCATCCGACCCCACTGCCCATGCCCGAGCAGGACTTGTCCTTGTTTTCTCTGCATGCCATGGAACTGAACATCTGGGTATAAGGAGCCTCCGCACACATTTTACCAAAGTTGCCCCCCCAGCACCAGGAATACAGAGCATCACTGCCCCAGACATAAGAACATAAGAGAAGCCAATGTTGGATTAAGCCAGTGGCCCATCCAGTCCAACACTCTGTGTCACACAGCGGCCAAAACCCAGGTGCCCTCAGGAGGTCCAGCAGTGGGGGCAGAACTCCAAAAGCCCTCCCACTGTGGCCCCCCCAAGCACCAAGAATATAAAGCATCACTGCCCCAGACATAAGAACATAAGAGAAGCCATGTTGGATCCGACCAATGGCCCATCCAGTCCAACATTCTGTGTCACACAGTAGCCCAAACCGCAGTGCCATCAGGAGGTCCACCAGCAGGGCTAGAACTCCAGAAGCCCTCCCACTGTTCCCCCCTCCAAGCACCAAGAAGACAGAGCATCACTGCCCCAGACATAAGAACATAAGAGAAGTCGATGTCGGATCAGGCCAACGGCCCATCCAGTCCAACACGCTGTGTCACACAGTGGCCAAAACCAAGGTGCCCTCAGGAGGTCCGCCAGTGGGGGCAGAACTCCAGAAGGCCTTCAACTGTTGCACCCTCCCCAGGCACCAAGAATAGAGCACATCACTGCCCCAGACATAAGAACATAAGAGAAGCCAATGTTGAATCAGGCCAATGGCCCATCCAGTCCAACACTCTGGGTCACACAGTGGCCAAAACCCAGGTGCCTTCGAGGGGGGGGGTGTTTCCATGCTCTTTCATCCATGACCCCTCACAGAGGAATTTCAGTCAGCTGAGGCCTGCCACATCCCATAGTGCGGGCCTCATTACTTCCTGCCCTGATTGTCGGACCCACGGATTCTCGTGTTTACCAGTGTCCACCTTTGCTGTCCTTTCAGCCTCCAAGCGGCCATTTCCCCTTTGTCGATGAAGGTTCCCATCCACAGCGTCTCGGTGACCAAGGAGATGAGTCACATCTTGGTGGGTCTGGAGGACGGGAAGCTGATCGTGGTGGGAGCAGGGCAGCCATCCGAGGTGAGCCGCAAGCGTCCCACTCTGGCATCCACACTGCGATCCTCTGTGGGAACGGGGTCCAAACGCTCATATTGGGTCCATGACCCTTAAAGACTGGCTTGAAAAGTGAAAGATGGAGTGATTGGCAAGGTAGAAACTTGGCCAGAAGGATACGATTAAGAACATAAGAACAAGAGAAGAGCCCTGCTGGGTCAGCCCAGGGAGGGTCCATCTCATCCAGCCTCCCGTCTCTCACTCAGGGGCCAGCCAGTTCCTCTGGAGGGCCAGCAACAGGGCAGGGAGGCCGAGGCCTTCCCCTGAGAAGAACCCCAGAAGAGCCCTGCTGGGTCAGACCAGGGAGGGTCCCTCCAGTCCAGCCTCCCGTCTCACTCAGGGGCCAGCCAGTTCCTCTGGAGGGCAAACAACAAGGCAGAGTGGCCGAGGCCTTCCCCTGAGGAGAACCTCAGAAGAGCCCTGCTGGGTCAGACCAGGGAGGGTCCCTCCAGTCCAGCCTCCTGTCTCACACAGGGGCCAGCCAGTTCCTCTGGAGGGCCAACAACAGGGCAGAGAGGCCGAGGCCTTCCCCTGAGAAGAACCTCAGAAGAGCCCTGCTGGGTCAGACCAGGGAGGGTCCCTCCAGTCCAGCCTTCTGTCTCACACAGGGGCCAGCCAGTTCCTCTGGAAGGCCAACAACAGGGCAGAGAGGCCGAGGCCTTCCCCTGAGAAGAACCTCAGAAGAGCCCTGCTGGGTCAGACCAGGGAGGGTCCCTCCAGTCCAGCCTCCCGTCTCACACAGGGGCCAGCCAGTTCCTCTGGAGGGCCAGCAACAGGGCAGAGAGGCTGAGGCCTTCCCCTGAGAAGAACCTCAGAAGAGCCCTGCTGGGTCAGACCAGGGAGGGTCCCTCCAGTCCAGCCTTCTGTCTCACACAGGGGCCAGCCAGTTCCTCTGGAAGGCCAACAACAGGGCAGAGAGGCCGAGGCCTTCCCCTGAGAAGAACATAAGGAGAGCCCTGCTGGGTCGGACTAGGGAGGGTCCATCCAGTCCAGCCTCCCGTCTCTCACTCAGGGGCCAGCCAGTTCCTCTGGAGGGCCAGCAACAGGGCAGAGAGGCCGAGGCCTTCCCCTGAGAAGGACATCAGAAGAGCCCTGCTGGGTCAGACCAGGGAGGGTCCCTCTAGTCCAGCCTCCCATCTCACACAGAAGCCAACCAGCTCTTCTGGAGGGCCAGCAACAGGGCAGAGAGGCTGAGGCCTTTCCCTGATGTTGCCTCGGCCCTGGGTTTCAGAGAACGTGGAGGTTCACCACAGTCACCATGGCTGGTAGCCACTGATAGATTTGTCCTCCATGAATCTATCTGATTCCCTTTTAACGCTGTTTATTCCTGTGGCCCTCACGACCTCCTCTGGCAGCAAATGCCACCTTTTGATCACTCTCTGTGTAAAGCAGCAGTCGAAAAGAGTCCAGCAGCACCTTAAAACTAACAAAATTCGTGGTAGGGTATGAGCTTATCTAAAGAAGTGAGCGGTGACTCACAAAAGCTCTTACCCTGCCACAGACATTGTTAGTCTTTAAGGTGCTCCTGGACTCTTTACCCTTTTCTACTGATAGAGACAGACTAACGCGGCTACCCATCTTGGTCGGTGTAAAGTAGTGTTTCCTTTTGTCCGCCCTGAACCTACTGCCCATCAGCCTCATTGGACGCCCTCAAGCCCTAGTCTTTTGGAAGAGGGAGAGAAATGTCTCTCTGTCAACTCCCTCGACCCCATGCATAATTTTATGAAACTTTTATGTCCCCCCCCTTCGTCGTCTCTTTTCTAAAAGAGAAGTCCCAGACTCTTCAGCCTGGTGGAGAACTTAGATCCAAAGTAAGCAATATCCACTAGAGAAAACATCATCAAAAATCCCCAAAATGTGTACTGTATTCACAAATATAAAGTTGGTGGTGTCACAACGTCAAAATTAAGCGCATACTGTCACTATGAACAAGGCATGAGATACAATGGTTTCCTCCTTCAAAGATAAATATAGTCCACGTAATCAGTTCAAGATAGGAGGAGGAATCCACGTTTTCAAAACCTGCGATTAGCTCTACACACTATGAACCTTGTTGTCAGCAGAAATTGTTGAAATCGGGTTCCAGCTATGCAGCCGGCAAACTGAAGAAGTTGATGGAAACATCTCCTTTAAGTATCTAGAACGGGCGTCTTTGCCAAGGCTGTTTTTGAAAATGTTTTGCAAACGTGGATCCCTCCTACTGACTTGAACTGATGACGTGGACTATATCTATCTCTGCAGGAGGTAAACATTGCATCTCATGCCTTGTTCATAGTTACCGTGTGCACTTTTAATTTTGATGTTGTGACACCACCAACTTTATATCTGTGAATATAGTATACATTTTGACAATTTGGTGCAGTGGTGAAGTGCGCGGACTCTAATCTGGGAGAACCGGGTTTAATTCCCCATTCCTCCACTTGCACCTGCTGGATGTCCTTGGGTCAGTCACAAGCTCTGGCACAGCTGTTCTTGAGCAGTTTCTGTCCGAGCAGCTCTCTCAGCCCCGCCTACCTCACAGGGTGTCTGTTGTGGGGAGGGGAAGGGGAAGGAGTTTGTAAGCCGCTCTGAGACTCCCTTGGGTAGTGAAGGGCGGGGTATAAATCCAGTCTCTTCTCTTCTTCTTCTTTTTGATGGTGTTTTCTCTAGCGGATATTGTTTATTTCAGATCTCTGTGACACTAGTCTTCCCCATTTCTTTGGATTGGGGGGAGAACTTAGGGCAGGGGTCCCCGAGCTTTTTAAGCTTGCAGGCACCTTTGGGTTCTGAGAGGGGGGGTGCCCAGTGCCGCCCCAGAATACCCGCTGTGGGAGACTGAGCCAAGCCCGAAACGGCGACTGCAGGGGGGCCAAATGGAATATCTCCCTGCACACACCTTCTGGGAGGGAGGAAAGCCAGGAAGGGGACATGGAACCACACACTGGTAATCCAGGTGCTTATCGGTCTCCCTGATACTCCCGCGGAAAACCCTTTCATTTGAATAACAAGCCATGCCTTGCAATGGCCCCGCTCATTTTCTGAAAAGTTCAGTGGGTACCAAGGGGAAGTGTTCATAGGCACCTGGGAAACCCTGAATTCGGGGCTTTCCCCCTAGCCCGGGACAAGAATTTGCTTTGTCATAATTGTCCTGAATGCGGTCTATCTTTTGCCATTTTCTCCCTGTTTCTGAGAAAGATTCTCATAGGACAGGGATGTCAAACATGTGGCCCGGGGGGCAGATCAAGCCCCTGGAGGGCTTCTCTCAGGCCCGCAGTGGAACTGGCTGTCTTCTGCGTCTTCTTCCAGTTCAGCTGCTGCTGCGTCATTGTAGGTGTGCAGCTGACAGAGACACATCTGAACAGCGTACTCAAGATTGCAACAGCACAGGCATTTAGATGCAGTAATTCAGAGCAAGAGGTGTCAGTGATCAGACACCGTTAAATAAACAAAATATTGCGAGAGTGCTGATCTTTTGAGCAAGCTCTTATTTTAAGTTAAAAAGAAAGCCTATGTGTTTGTGCCCTTTATAAAGTTGATATCTCCGCTACCTGGCATGACATTTTATGACACCCACGGCCCGGCCCAGCAAGGTCTCATTTATGTCAGATCCGGCCCTCCTAACAAACGAGTTTGACACCCCTGTTGTAGCATCTATTGATCTGACGATAACCGCAGGGAGGCGTGGGTTACCTTGGGCATCCAAGGCCAAGTTTGAATCGGGACTCTGCCCTGCCAGCACGGCCTAATGCAGCCCACCGATCCAGCCCACCTCTGCCGTATTGGCTTGAAGTCCACAAGTGCAATGACCTTGTCCCCGCAATTCTTGTGAGCAGCACCCGGGGAACCAGATTCGAGTTCTGTAGCATCTCAGAGACCCACGAGATTTCCAGGGTGTAAGCTGTCCAGAGTCGAGAGGCGGGCTTCGACTCGGAAAAGTTCATCCTGCCGACCAAAACAGCCACCCTCCGAAACCGTCCCAGAGAACTGACCTCCCTCTGGCTGTTTTCTCTTCCTCCAGGTGAGGCCAGGCCAATTCCACCGGCGGCTCTGGCGTTCGACTCGGCGCATCTCCCAGGTGTCGTCCGGCGAGACGGAATACAACCCGACGGAGTCCAAGTAACCGCCCCGGGGTCGGCTTTCCACCTTCCTGTTGCCTTCCGTCTGCATCTGCGGCAGAGGGGACCCGAGATCTGCCCGGCCTCATCTGCTGGGGCCTTCTTCAAGCACTCCCCTGCTAGCGGTCTGCTGCCGACGGTCTCCTTGCACCGCCCCTGGTTTGCCGCTGCAGAAACTGCCTCGAGGGCTCCTGTGCAAACCAGAGGTCTGTGCCCCTCTCGCACAGTGGTCCGGGGGGGCGGGTGTGCGCAGGACAATCTCCGGAGGGGGCTCTCGAGAGCCCATCCAGCCGTTCCTCCCTTATTTCTTGATTACTGTTATTATTATTATTATTCTTTGATTCCTGTGGAGCTTGAAGTGGCAAATGTTTGTATCCGTCGTCTTACACTGGAAAGAGAGGAGGAGGACAAAGAGGGGGACGGGAGGCCGGGAGCTTCCGCCGCCTCCTGCCGCCCGGCGGGGGAAACGAAAACGCAATAGACACACGCCCAGCCTCGAGACAGCGGGCTGGTCTTTCTCCGGTGGCCTTAAAGCAGACCTTTCTCTTGCACTACATAGAAGACCCGCGCCAGAACCGAGGACTGCAAATTGTCGCTTGCCCTGGGGGTGGGGGGCGGTCTTTAACGGTGAGCTGAAAGGGGAAGGTATCCGTAGGGGCGTGCTGTTCTTCTCCGGACGGGGGCACTGGATGGGGTGGAGGGGGGAACCTCCTCTGTTCGGGGCCGAAGATATCAGCCAGGCCGCCAACCCTGCAAGCGTCGAAGCAGAGGGGGGTGGCGAATAGGCAGCGTGTCCTACCTCGCTGGGTTGTTTTCCCCCCTCCCCAATATCCACAGGGATCAGGTTACTTCCTATCGATGACCTCAGAGGGGGGGAATCTATTGACTTTATGGGGAGGCGGGACGTCTGTGAGTATTTGGCACCAACCTCGGTGCCATGCACAGCCACACCAGCAATAAGCCCCTGCCTCTCGGTAGACTCGTGTCTCCACACCCAATCCCAGGAGGCCTTCTGTTGTATCTTGAGGGGGAGGCCCCACAGAAGATTCTTGTGCCGCCTCGGTTCAGGAATTCCTTATCTCCGCCTGCCGCGCTTCCCAGTCCTCCAGAGCGCAGCGCTACCTTTTTGGAAAAGGGCTACTCTGCTGTCCCAAGCCAAAACAAAGCCGGTCGGGAGTTCTAGAAGGCTTTCCGCGAGCCGACTGAGCCGCTGTTTGGAAACTTTTGGTTATGGCTTCCCATAATGTGTTCGAGAGCAGGGCTGGGTGTGTTGCTGTCCGTCCAGTTCCCCTTTAAGCACTTTTCGATAACCAAAACCACTCAAACATTGAAAGTGAAATTAAAGACTGTGATTCAGAAGAGACGCCGGATGCATCGCAGCCCTCAATGAGAGGGCATCGGGGGGGGTGTCTCTTTTCCACCAGATGTGAAGGGGCAAGCCGTTTCAGAACAGGTCCGTCCCCCCCCCAGGAGAACCTGCTTGTTTTTCTCCGCCCTTCTCCCTGGATATCGGCTGGGGCTGGTCCAGATAGATCGTTGGCACGGAAGTGGGGAAGGGAAAAGTTACACTTGGTGGGGCACGACAAGAACCAGGTCGCCTCTGAAATGAAGAGCTTTGCCTTGACCTACTGAAACATCGACAACCCAGAGCAAACGCCCCACGGAGTCCAGAAGGGTATCAGGAGCTCAGTGGGGATTTCAGCCAGTTCCTAAGGATGCAGTCGGGACGTTGGTGAAAAGGGTGGTTCGGAGATGACAGCGGATCATGCGGGCTTTGATCGGCAGCCCCGACGGTGGCCCAGTTCTGCAAAGAGAAGGATCCAGGCGTCGTCTTTTTTCAGCCTGCCGCTGACTCACAAACGGCTGGCTTTGTTTCGTTCCTGCGATCACCCACCTTTTGTGAAACCGAGAAGCAAGCCTGGACGGTTTTTAGTTTTTCTGCAGAAGGCAGGTGCGCGTAATCTCCTCGGCCCTTGCCCCCATCCCTTCCTGGCACTCACACCCATGTGTCGCTTCCGTCGAGGAAACTGAAGTGCTTAGAGGTTGTATGCCAAAAGATTCTTTCCGTTTCCGGGATTCGGTTGGGCTGCCCACTCGTAACTTCATGCAGCGCGAGGACTTTGGACCTTTCCTTCTCACACGACTCGCAGGGAACCGAAGCAGTCATGGGTCGTGGAGAAAACAGAGACGTTCGGCCAGTCGACATCCAAATCTCTAGGCCTCGGTTACATCTCTCTGGTCACGTAGGGCACATTGAGTTAGTGGGACTGCAGACATTCGGAAGAGAAGTATCTCCCCTGGATCCCGAATTTGGGTCCCTCGGTTCCGTCTCCCCTGTAGCTTCCTTGCTGTGTTACATCACGTGTCCGTCCCCACAGCACCGAGGAACATTCCGCCACTACGATTGCACACGGGAGACCCTCGGTTGACTAGCTACCCTGAGAAAGCCGCCGATGCTTTATCCCCGAGTGATTTTGCTGTTGACGCTTGATTCTTCCCGAGCCACGTTGTTGGCTTGTCCCACTGTTCCCTTGGAAGCAGAGGGGAGGATTGGTACTGTGACTGTTACTTACGTGACTTCAAGAATGTGTAGGCCTGGTCGTCCGTGCGGATGTTCAAGCGCCAAGGTTAAGCAAACATGTGACGGTGGATTCTCCCGTCCTAGCTCCAAAACCTGGAACTGTAAAAAAAGGGATGCCTTCTTTCAAACAGGGCTTTCGCAAGAGGGCTTTAAGACCCACTGGAAGAAGCGTTTTGGCTCTCTGTGTGCCGAAAATGGCACTATGAACCTTGAAACTCTGTAGGGGAAGATGTTTTGCACTGGACAGTTGACTACTGAAGGTTTTTTTCACGGAGAACCACTGGTCTTGACTCTCTCCCCCTCTCTTAGGACCAACCGGCTCTCCTGGGTCCCTCTATGGACCCAGGAACGACTTCTATTCAGACGATAGATAACGCCTTCCTCCTTCCTTTGCTAAAGAGAAGGTCTGGGCTCTCAAAGCAATGACCTCTGACCCTACCCCCCTCCCCAACTCCCAAACGTAAAACCTTGGTGAAGACCAAGTTTGAAGAACACCAAGTGCAATATTGGCATTTTGCAGGAAAAAAAGATGCTCTTTTCTGACTGTCCTGTTGTATCATGGTTTTCCGTGTACATAATAATATATAAACAAGTTTTTTGTACCTTTTATGAATGTTGATCCAAAATTTTCTACTGTTTTGTATTTTATTGGGGGGAGGGAGAGTTACTTTGAGCTTTTCGGACTCCTGCGGGCTTCGAGGGAGCGCCCAGGTCTCCAATGTGGATTTATCCTCTGTTCAGGGTGAGAATTTTACAAGGGGCACACGGTCACCCTTCCAGGGGGCAGTGCGCCGGCAAAATCATCTTGGTTTCCATCTCTTTATTCTGTTCTGGCTTTGTGCGGGATCAAATAGGCCCGAGGGAGTTTTGCAGCTTAAAAATCAATGCTTCTGAGCGACTTGACCTGTTCTTTCATGGTCCTGATTCAAAGTTGGTGGCTGTCAAATGCTCATCCCAGTAATGGGACTGAGAGAGAATCACACTATAAGACAGTATATCAAAGGAAGCATAAGCTATTGTGATAAGATTATGAAATACTTTTACTAACATAATACACCAGTATACCAAAACACCATAGTTGTGTGGAAACAAACATACAATAATCCTCTTGTCTCTTAATAGGCAGACCCGTTTCTGAAAATAAACTGTTTTCCGGACTCCCGTCTTGTTGTTTGTAGATGGTAGCGTACTTGAGTGCTTGCGTGCACGACCAGCAATCGACTATTTGCCAGTTTCACAATGGTTTCCTCAGGCACACAGCCCAGTTCTAAAACAATACAAATTTCTAAGTGTACAAACAACAAGACAGGAGTCTGGGAAACAGTTTATTTTCAGAAACGGGTCTGCATGTTAAGAGACTTTATAGTCTTATAAACGAGAGGATTTATTGTATGTTTGTTTCCACGCAACTATGTTGTTTTGGCATATTGGTGTATCATGTTAGTAAAAGTATTCCGTCATCTTATCGCAATAGCTTATGCATCCTTTGACATAAATGCTCATTCCAGGCAATTGTTCCAAGGGAGACCGGATACCCGTAGCATCACGCTTCGATGCATGCAACGGAGCGCTTTGATGCATGCAACGGAGCGCTTTGATGCATGCAACGGAGCGCACGCAACGGGACACACAATGAGGTTGGGGAGATGTGGGAAACGAAAGCTAAGAGCCAATTTTGGATTCTCTCCTTAGCCCTTATTTTTTTCCCCATTTGGACACGGACGGGTGTTGACACGGGAAGAGTCCCAGAAGGGTTTTCACACCTGCTGTTGCCTTGGGTCCCACTAAGAGGTGAGCCGTTGTTCCAGTTTGACCCGGCCTCACCTTGAGTTAGGAGGGAAGGCAGAATTGCATCTTCCCCTAAGGACTGTTCTTCGAGATGCCGTCTGCACAGTCACACATCCCCGTCAACGTCCATCCCTAGAAGTTATCCGAGTCAGTGGAGGTCACTGTGAGATTGCAGAGGGACCGAGCGAAGGGGTTACTGGCCTCGCCCTTTTGAACGAAGGGGCGCCGGGAAGCTAGTCAAAGGGGAGCAAGACACACTTCCACTCTGGCAATTTCGAGTTGAGCGCACGGTTCCCCTCTATGGGGCTGCACAGGGAATCTCTCACAGATCAGCCGTTAACGGATTTGGGCGACTCTTTGCAAACGATGTGCGGTTGGACTCAGTTTCTGTATCGGTCAAAGGACCTGTGTAGCAGCTGTCTGGCAGGGAAGCGATAACGGCATAGGGTTAATCAAGATAATCTTCTTCCCTAGATCTAGAGGGTTAGTGCAGGCATATCTAGAGGGGGCGCAGGAAGTCCAGCTTTCAAAGGGAGAGGAGAAAGACTGGTGGCCGGTTCCATTTGCGCCCGTTTTCATTTGCAAATGATCTTTCCATCTGGTCCTTCACACGAAGGGGCCACGCAACAGCCCGTCAGTGATTGAGTTCCTAGTTATGAACGAGGTTTGAGGCTCACTTTGCGGGTCTCTCTCACTCTCGGCTCCAGAGTCCAAAACGGTGGCTTTCAGGGGCAGGACAAATCCACATCGGACCGGTCTGCTCTCAGGAGACCACCTACAAAGCCCAGGGTGTTGTCCGTCCACACAAAGCACAATCCGAATTTAAATTAAAAAAAAAAGTTTATGCCTTAAACTTGAAAACAACTGCCTTCAGCTGTCTGGAGTTTTGTCCTGCGGCCTTGATGGTATCCTGTTCATAAGACTTTGAATAAACTTCTGAAAGAAACAAGACCCTGGCGTATTCTCTGTTCTTCCGCAGCCTGGATTATTAAGGGCACAAGCTAGCGAGATCGTCCCTTTTAATTTTCTTTCTCCCCCATAAAGGCAAAAAACAGTGAGGTGTAGTGGTTAAGAATGTCGGACTAGTATTTAGAAGACCTGAATTCGAATCCCTACTTTGTGCCCTGGAAGCTCACCGGGCCAATCAAACTCTGTCAGCCTTTCCTACCTCACTGGGTCGTTGGGGGGTTAGAAGGAGAATGGTGCAAGCCACTTTGGGTCCCCATTGGGTGGGGTATAAATGGTGGACTTTGGCCACCAAATGAGAAGGGAGCACTCGCTGGAGAAGTCCCTGATGCTGGGAAAGTCTGAATGGTGCAAAACACAAGAGACCACTGGCTGAAATCACTAAAAGTGAACAGATAGATAGATAGATAGATAGATAGATAGATAATTTTAAAAAATAATATTTATGGCCAAGTTCACTATCAGTATAACTGGATGAAACCTAAGTATTCCTACAAGGAACAACATTAATGCAGAAAAATAAAGTCACAATAGTACAGAAAAGTAAAGTCCCAAAAATGTCAGTGTGTCTCACTCCTGTTGTATTATAATATCATAAGTCCAACTTGACATGCATTCATCATGGAGTGGACTCATATAGTTCCAGGAGGATCCAAATAATCTTGAAGACCATAAACCATAAACGACGTGTAGTCCGGATGCAAACCGCCACGTTTCGAATAATTCTTTTTCAAAGCCGAAAGGCTATCGTGGGATCCGATCTCAGTAGTAACACATACAGACATCAGTTTAATCAATCACAAAGGATCATGGAAAGATAGAAGGTCAAAGAAGCAGGGGACAACAAAGGATGAGATAATTAGACAGTGTTATTGATGCAACGAAGATGAAGTTGGGCAAACTCCGGAGGAACACGGGAGGGCCTGGCATGATGTGGTCCATGGGGTCGCAAAGACTCGACTGTGCGACTGAACAACAATGGCAATAAATGAATTAAATTTTAAACATTAAAAACAAATATAATTACAGGGAATGTTTTGTTAACTAGCATCTATAGGGAATTGTGTTTGCCGGTTAACCAAATATTGCCAGTTAATAAAGCTTTTGGCCCAGTTTGCTCTCAAGTCGCTCTCATGCCATGCCATTTAATACAGCTGTTCCGTTATCTGAGTGCTAGTTAACAAAGCTTTTATCGTACAAGTAAAGAGATTTCTGGAGTTTCTGACTTTCAGGAGAGTGAAGAGTAATATGGAGGCTAGAAAGAAAGGAAAGGAGAGGTGAAAGAGAAGTCCGTGACCAACAGGGTAAAGAGGCTGAATTAGTTTGAGACTGAGAATGTGAGATGGTTGAATTGACAATAGCAGGGAAGCAAATAAAAGAAGGAAGAAACCAGAAGGACTGGGCAATAAGGAAGGTGATGTAACTCATTCCGTAAGGTATTAGACATTACCAGCTATTATAGGAATCTCTTGTTCACTCCTCTGGGGCTGTTGCAGAAGAAACCTCTTGCTAACATATCAGGAGGAATTTTGTGAGTCAAGAGCTCACTTCATCGGATGCAATGGAAAAAAGAAAATCATCTGCCTCGTTGGATGGAGAAATTATGGGAGAGGAGATGGAGGAGTTGAGCAAAGAGAGGCCTGATAATCTAAATCATGTGTGATTCTCCATGTGGGATCTAAACCCCATGGGCCGTTAATAACAGATCAGAGAAGTCAGAGGCTCTAGCTTATCTCCCCGGGGGGGGGGAGATTTCAATACTAGTAAGATAAACTAATTAAGGAAGAGGCAGTTTGAAGCATGAGAGAATTGATTTTGATTTTTGATTTATTGGATTTGTATCCTGCTGTCCCCTGTATCCAGGCTCGGAGCCAGTAACGTCACTGGTAAAATCATGTAATGATTCAGTATTAGCATTTCTAATGTAGGATACAATAAAATACCTAATAATGTATAATCAAATGCATCACACTGGAAGCCAGCAAGGTGAGTGACATCGTTAAAGGGTTATTAGGGTCTGATGCAACATGTCAAGAACAGTCGGTGAAAGTTTCTGAAAAGAAATGTTCTTTAAGAACTCTGGAAGTGTGACATGTCAAAGCCGGACTTCACCAGGGCTGTTTCACCTTCCAAATTCTGCACCAAGGAAAGAGTCCCTGCAGCACAGGCCCAGCAGAAGTTCCATACTGTGCCAAATTAGGGTTGCCAGGTCTGGGTTGGGAAATACCTGGAGACTTTGGGGATGGACCCAGGAGAGGGCAGGGTTTGGGTAGGGGAGGGCCCTCAGCATGGGGCAATGCCTGACAAAGTGCCCACGCCTTCAAGAGCTGCCCTTATTCTCCAGGGGCTCCAGGGGAGCTGATCTCTGTCCGCTGGAGATCAGTTGCAAAAGCGGGAGATCCCCAGGCCCCACCTGGAGGCGGTCAACCCTATGCCAAATTTCACATCCTTGTAGTAATTCCACACTGGAATCCCTACTTTGGAGGACGGGCTCTATAGCATTATACCCCATTGAGGCCCTTTCTCTACCCTCCCTCTCCCCAGATATCCAGGAATTTCCTAACCCGGGAGTTGGCAACCCTATGAGAGGGCTGCTATAAACGCTCGGCGCGGAGGGGCGAGTGGACCGAGCCACAAAGAGTTAAACACCTTTCGTCTCAGCCTCACTTCCTACCTCCGGCCGGCAAGCGGCGCTGTCCGCCAAACCCTCCGTCTCGATGGCCGCGCTGCGGGAGGCCGGGCGCGTGCGCACTGCCCTCCAGCCTCTCGCCAGCCCGGGTCTGAAATCCCGGGCGCGGGTTAACTCCTTCGTGGCCAGATTGCCTCTTTGCAGAGTTCGCCGGAGTAGGGAGGGCAAGCGGGGCGCGGCTTACACGTTGCTGGGCAGAGGCGCAGGGCCGGATCTAAGAAGCTGGCAACTCACCAAGCTGCCAGAACACCCAGCTGGAGTCGATTCTTCCATCTGGTCAGCTCGATCTGGCATTCTGAGGACTTTTAATGCGAATTTTTTTAAGCCCCCCCCCTTGCCTTCAAAAAATAACCACAACAACCGCGCAGTTTGATGAAAACTTCCCAAATTCTGCTGAAATCTCAGAGCGCTTGCAACTTGCTCACCAAGACAGAGATTGCAGAACCCACGCCTTGCCCAGGACCTGCGGCTCGTGTGCAGCGGCCCCTGTCCCGTGTACCACCGCAGGCTGAAGACCAAAGTTCAAGTCCAGCGACACTTGTAAGACCCAACAAAGTTTTATTCTGGGTGTACGCTTTCGTGTGCATGCAACGGAGTGCATCCAGCGAAGTTTAATTCTGGGTGTCAGCTTTCGTGTGCATGCAACAAAATGCATCCAGCAAAGTTTAATTCTGGGCAGTGTTCCCTCTAAACTGACTTAGTGTGAACTACCTCACAGTTTTTTACCCTCCGGCTCGCAGATTTTTGTCTCAGCTCAGGCAGGATGGCTCCAGAGCAAACTAACTTATGCAGGAGCCAAATCGGTCGCTCGCAACTTTTAAGGCCAGTAGCTCACCAATTAGAATTTTTGCGCACAACACGGCTTAGAGGGAGCATTGACTGGGTATACGCTTTCGTGTGCGTGCAACAGAGTGCATGCAGCAAGGTTTACTCTTGGGTATCAGCTTTCGTGTGCATGCAATAAATGCATTCAGCAAAGTATAATTCTGGGTATCAGCTTTCGTGTGCATGCAACAAAATACATCCGGCAAAGTTTACTTTGGGTATCAGCTTTCGTGTGCATGCAACAGAGTGCATCCAGCAAAGCTTAATTCTGGGTATCAGCTTTCGTGTGCATGCAACAAAATGCATCCAGCAAAGTTTAATTCTGGGTATCAGCTTTCGTGTGCATGCAACAGAGTGCATCCAGCAAAGTTTAATTCTGGGTATCAGCTTTCGTGTGCATGCAACAAAATGCATCCAGCAAAGTTTAATTCTGGGTATCAGCTTTCGTGTGCATGCAACAAAATGCATCCAGCAAAGTTTAATTCTGGGTATCAGCTTTCGTGTGCATGCAACAGAGTGCATCCAGCAAAGTTTAATTCTGGGTATCAGCTTTCGTGTGCATGCAACAGAGTGCATCCAGCAAAGTTTAATTCTGGGTATCAGCTTTCGTGTGCATGCAACAAAATGCATCCAGCAAAGTTTAATTCTGGGTATACGCTTTCGTGTGCATGCACACTTCTGCAGGCGGAGTTTCTGCCGTTGTCCCCCGCCTGCCTGGCTCCCTCTCGGCTATTGGCTCTGCGCCGCTGCCCACTTGGACTTTGCCCCGACCGAGTCTTGCCGCAGTTGGGACCGAGAGAGAACAGCCCCAGGCAAAGGTACGCTTTCCTCTCTTTTTTAGCCAGTGTGGAAGTTGGCTGCGGGCCTGCGGGTTCCCCCCAGATACCAGGGGCGAGCAGAAGAGCGCGACAGTTTTGCGTTGCTTGAAAGAGGGGTCCGCTTGGCTTTTGTGGTGCGTGTTTTGTGGTGCACAACGCTGGCCGGGGAAGTTCCTGGAGATTTGGGGGGCAGTGCCTGTAAAAGAGGAAATGTGGGGAGGGCCTTCACCTAGAATCTATGGTATCTCATAGATTTATATAGAAACCATAGAGCTGGAAGGGGTACCCAAGGGTCATCTAGTCCAACCCCCTGCAGAATGCGGGGAATTCACCACTACCTGCCCCGCCCCCAAAGAACTCCCCCAGTGATCCCTGCTGGCCTGCTCTATACCCAGGGGAAGACAAAAATCCCCCAGGATCCCTGGGGCAATCTGAAACAGCCATTTCCTCCAAGGGAACTGATCTCTGTAGTCCCGAGATCATTCGTAAGCCCAGGAGAACTCCAGTACTCACCTGGAGGTTGGCAACCCTTCCTCCATGCAGTTGCTTAAAGCCCAGTTCTTCACTTAGGTTGTCACCCAATCAGTGTTATTATTCCAACCGCAGGCATGTTCTGTGAATCACACTTTAATCCCCACCACCACCAAAGGTAAAGCTAAAGGTTTCCCTTGGTCGAAAGCCAGTGGAATTCGACTCTAGGGTTGCAGTGCTCATCTCCGTTTCCAAGCCGAAGAGCCAGCGCTGTCCGAAGACTTTTCCACGGTCATGTGGCTGGCATGACTGGACGCCGAGGCACACAGAACACTGTTACCTTCCTACTGCAGCGGTTCCTATTTATTTACTTGCAGTTTCTTGCTTTCGGACTACTAGGTTGGCAGGAGCTGGGACCAGAGACGGGAGCTCACTCCGTCGTGCGGCACTCGGGTCTCGAACTGCTGAACTACCGACCTTCCAGCCTGCAGTGGCTCAGTGGTTAAGAAGCTGAACTGCAGACCAGAAGGTTCCCTGCCTGTTTCTCTTTTCTCCCCAGATGCATGCAGGGCGGCGCGTGGAGGATCTTCCGACTCCGGCGTTCACCGTGGACCTTGACGTGGTGGAGAGGAACACGCAGGAGATGACGGAGCGCTTCCGGGCCCTGGGGGTGAATCTGAGGCCTCACATGAAAACCCACAAGACCCTGTGAGTGGCTTCCTTTTGGCTCACCTCTTCTCTGAACCCTTCCCTCTCTGTGTTTGGGCCACGTCTACGGTTGCCAACCTCCCCGGATTACACCTGGTCTCTAGGTAAAAGAGGTCAGTTCCCTGGAAGAAAATGGCTGCTTTGCAGGGGGGGCTGTATGGCATTTTAGAGAGAAGAAGATAAGAGATTGGATTTATACCCCGCCGTTCGCTACCCAAGGGAGTCTCAGAGCGGCTTACAAACTCCTTCCCCTTCCCCTCCCCACAACAGACGCCCTGTGAGGGAGGTGGGGCGGAGAGAGCTCTGACAGAAACTGCTCTTTTTCACGAACAGCTGTGCCAGAACTTATGACTGACCCAAGGTCATCCAGCAGGTGCAAGTGGAGGAGTGGGGGAATCAAACCCGGTTACTCCCAGATTAGAGTCTGCACACTTAACCACTACACCAAACTGCCTCAGAGACCACAGAGGTCTCTCCACTCCCCAAACCTCATTTGCCTCAAGCTCTGTCCCCCAAAGTCTCCAGGGATTTCACAGTCTAGAGCCGGCAATCTTAGAAGAAGAAGAGGAGGAGGAGGAGGAGGGAAAGCAGTTTGTAAGCCGCTCTGAGACACCTTTGGGTAGTGAAGGGCAGGGTATAAATCCAGTCTCTTCTTCTTCTTCTGTTCTATCCCCCAAAGTCTCCAGGGATTTCACAGTCTAGAGCCGGCAATCTTAGAAGAGGAAGAGGAGGAGGAGGAGGAAAGCAAGTTTGTAAGCCGCTCTGAGACACCTTTGGGTAGTGAAGGGCAGGGTATAAATCCAGTCTCTTCTTCTTCTTCTGTTCTCTCCCCCAAAGTCTCCAGGGATTTCACAGTCTAGAGCCGGCAATCTTAGAAGAAGGAGAAGAGGAGGAGGAGGGAAAGCAGTTTGTAAGCCGCTCTGAGACACCTTTGGGTAGTGAAGGTCAGGGTATAAATCCAGTCTCTTCTTCTTCTTCTGTTCTATCCCCCAAAGTCTCCAGGGATTTCACAGTCTAGAGCCGGCAATCTTAGAAGAAGAAGAAGAGGAGAAGAGGTGGAGGAGGAGGAAGAGGGAAAGGAGTTTGTAAGCCGCTCTGAGACACCTTTGGGTAGTGAAGGGCAGGGTATAAATCCAGTCTCTTCTTCTTCTTCTGTTCTATCCCCCAAAGTCTCCAGGGATTTCACAGTCTAGAGACGGCAATCTTAGAAGAAGAAGAGGAGGAGGAGGAGGAGGAGGGAAAGCAGTTTGTAAGCCGCTCTGAGACACCTTTGGGTAGTGAAGGGCAGGGTATAAATCCAGTCTCTTCTTCTTTTTCTGTTCTATCCCCCAAAGTCTCCAGAGATTTCACAGTCTAGAGCCGGCAATCTTAGGAGATGTTCCTGGATGGGCAAAAAACACAGTTTTTGCATTCTTAAGGAATGCCTTCTGAATCTGAGCTGGCTGGTTGTGGGAGAAGTCCCTAAATATTTACAGGACGGAGGTCACAGAGCCACCTCTTGATTTCCATTTTCAAGTTTGGCTTTCAAGTGTCCCTAACTGCAGGGCCAGTTCAGGATATTTTGAAGAGTTGCCAACTCCCAAGTTGGGAAATACTGCAGATTTGAGAGGGTGGGAATGGGGAAGAGATTTCAGCGTGGTATAACCAGCGGGGTTATAGTGGTTAAGAGTGGCGGGCTCCGATCTGGAGAACCGGGTTTGATTCCCCACTCCTCCACATGAAGCCAGCTGGGTGACCTTGCGTCAGTCACTACTCTCTCTGAGCTCTCTCAGCCGCACCTACCTCACAGGGTTTCTGTTGTGGGGAGAGGAAGGGGTGTTTGTAAGCCACTCCGCGTCTCCTCCAGGTAGCGAAGGGCGGGGTATAAAACCAGCTCTTCTTCTGCTCTGTTCTTGGCCCTCCAGTGGAACCAGTTGGCCACTGTGCGGGACAGGACGCTGGACTAGATAGTCCCTCGCTGGTCTGACCCAGCAGGGCTCTTCTTAGGTTCTTCTCAGTGGAAGGCCTCGGCCTCTCTGCCCTGTTGCTGGCCCTCCAGAGGAACTGGCTGGCTCCTGTGTGAGAAAAGAATGCTGGACTAGATGGACCTTCCCTGGTCTGACCCAGCAGGGCTCTTCTGGTGTTCTTCTCAGGGGAAGGCCTTGGCCTCTATGCCCTGTTGTTGACCCTCCAGAAGAACTGGTTGGCTTCTGTGTGAGATGAGATGCTAGACTAGATGGACCTTACCTGGTCTGACCCAGCAGGGCTCTTCTGGTGTTCTTCTCAGGGGAAGGCCTCGGCCTCTCTGCCCTGCTGTTGGCCCTCCAGAGGAACTGGTTGGCCACTGGGTGAGACAGGATGCTGGGCTAGATGGACCCTCACTGGTCTGACCCAGCAGGGCTCTTCTGGTGTTCTTATCAGGGGAAGGCCTCGGCCTCTCATGCCCTGTTGTTGAGCTCTCCAGAAGAACTGGTTGGCTTCTGTGTGAGATGGGATGCTGGGCTAGATGGACCCTCCCTGGTCTGACCCAGCAGGGCTCTTCTGGTGTCCTTCTCAGGGGAAGGCCTCGGCCTCTCTGCCCTGTTGCTGGCCCTCCAGAGGAACTGGCTGGCCCCCGTGTGAGACAGGAAGCTGGACTAGGTGGACCCTCCCTGGTCTGATCCCACTGGGCACTTCTTAGGTTCTCGCGTTCTCATTTCCAGTGTACCAAAAGGAAATCTCCACTTTAAAAGAAGTTATCTTGGGACACCATTCAAAGCGTTTCATTTTTTCTAATGGTAATAAGAATAAGTCAGTTCTGTTGTTGCAGCCTTCTGACAACAGCCCTGCGAGGCAGTGCCGTCTCATCCCTGTGTTTCAGATGGGCCGGGGCACTCAGAGAGGAGGGGTCACCCAAGGCCACTTCCGAGTTACTGAATTTTACGTTTGCTGGGCTGGAAAATTTGTGGAGATTTGGCGGGAAGGGGGGAGCCAGGGGAAGGGTTGGGTTTGGGGAGGGGAAGACCCTCAGTTGGGATGTAATGCCACAAAGTCCACCCTCCAAAGCGGCCATTTTCTCCAGGGGGTCTGTTCTCTGTCGCCTGGAGACCACCTGTAATCCCAGGAGATCTCCAGGCCCCACCTGGAGGCTGGCAAGCTGAGTGTTTCCACACCCTTAGGGATGCCCATTTCCCGGCCACTGCTGATAACCGTGCCCCTCACTCCTTCCCAGGGAGGGCGGAGACCTCATGACTGGGGGCACGCGGCGACGGATCGTCGTCTCCACTCTGGCCGAGGCCCGCTTCTTTGCCGGCGGCGGGTTCGACGACATCCTCTACGCCTACCCGCTGCCCTTCGACAAAGTGGACGAGTGCGCGGCCCTGACGGAGCGCCTGGAAAGCTTCCACGTGCTGGTGGACAGCCCCGAGGCCTTGGCCTTGCTGAAGGGGAGGCCGTTGCACGGAGGGAAGCGCTGGAAAGTGTGGCTGAAGGTTGACTGTGAGAACGGACGAGGTAAGAACGTCTGAAGAGCCCCGCTGGGTCAGACCAGGGAAGGTCCATCTAGTTCAGCATCCTGTCTCATACAGGGGCCAGCCAGTTTCTCTGGAGGGCCAGCAACAGGGCAGAGAGGCCGAGGCCTTCCCCTGATAAGGACACCAGAAGAGCCCTGCTGAGTCAGACCAGGGAGGGCCCATCCAGTCCAGCCTCCCGTCTCACACAGGGGCCAGCCAGTTCCTCTGGAGGGCCAGCAACAGGGCAGGGAGGCCGAGGCCTTCCCCTGAGAAGAGCATCAGAAGAGCCCTGCTGGGACAGACCAGGGAGGGTCCCTCTAGTCCAGCATCCTTTTCTTCCACAGTGGCCAACCAGTTCCTCTGGAGAGCCAACAACAGGGCAGAGAGGCCGAGGCCTTCCCCTGAGAAGAACACCAGAAGAGCCCTGCTGGGTCAGACCAGGGAAGGTCCACCTAGTCCAGCATCCTTTTCTTCCTACAGTGGCCGACCAGTTCCTCTGGAGGGCCAGCAACAGGGCAGAGAGGCCAAGGCCATCTCCAGAGAAGAACCTCAGAAGAGCCCTGCTGGGTCAGACCAGGGAGGGTCCATCCAGTCCAGCATCCATTTCTCCTACAGTGGCCAGCCAGTTCCTTTGGAGGGCCAACAACAGGGCAGAGAGGCCGAGGCCTTCCCCAGATAAGAAGCTCAGAAGAGGTTCCCCTTTCAACAGTCAAAGCTCCCTTTGTCAGGTACAAGTTGGAGTTTTATCTGACGGAGGGAGGTTTGACTCTTGAAAGTTTGTACCCTGAAAAACTTGTCGGTCTCCCAAGGTGCCGCTGGGTCTTGACACTAGCTCATCCAGCTAGGGTTATGCCTATATCTGCCACTAGATGGCGATATGCCCCACTACTGAACAGCAATGTTTTACACTCTAGGAATCAGTTGGTTAGCCGTGTTGGTCTAAAACCGTACAACAACTTTAGAGCCCAAGGGCACCTTGAAGACCAGCAGAGGTTTACTACTGGTATGAGCTTTCGTGTGCACGCACAGTTTATCAAATACATTAGAATGCCAGGCAACGTTCAAACTCATAGCCAGAGAGTGAACAGCAAATTAACAAATTAACATTTTATGTCTGACATCACAGCATTTTTTGGAGAGGGAGGTGGCGCTAAGTGCCCTCCATGCCTGACAGGAGAGAGTGAATATTCCCAGTCACTTTCCACAAATAGAAAAGACACCTTTAGACATTTTTTCTGCCAGTTTGACGCATTTATTGCTTTACAGCTGTTGACCCTATAACTTTACCTTCTTATTTAGGGTCACTTTGCACGTCTTGATCATCATCATGTTGCATGTTAATTTGCTGTTCATTCATTCATTGAACTTTGCATGCCATTCTGACGTATTAGACAAAGTGTGCCTTGCACACGAGAGCTTATACCTCGAATACATATGGAATTCACTGCCACAGGAGGTGGTGGCAGCTGCAAGCATGGACAGTTTCAAGAGGGAATTAGATAAACATCTGGAGCAGAAGTCCATCAGTGGCTATTAGCCACAGGGTATAGATGGGAACTCTCAGTCTGGGGCAGGTGATGCACTCTATTCTTGGTGCTGGAGGGGGCAGCAGTGGGAGGGCTTCTGGTGCCCTGGCCCCACTGCTGGACCTCCTGATGGCACCTGGTATAATTTGGCCGCTGTGTGACAGAGTGTTGGGCTAGATGGGCCACTGGCCTGATTCAGCATTGGCTTCTCTTATGTTCTTATGTTATGTTCACATAAACCTTTGTTGGTCTTCAAGGTGCCCCACTGGACCCTGAATTTGTTGCAGTCTAGGAATCAGGAGCTGCGGTGGCTCAAGTGGTTAAGACGCTGAACTGCAGGCTGTGGAAGGTCAGTAGTTCAGCAGTTCGAGACCCGAGAGTGCCGCATGATGGGGTGAGCTCCCGTCTCTGGTCCCAGCTCCTGCCCACCTAGCAGTTCGAAAGCAAGAAATTGCAAGGAGATAAATAGGTACCACTTTGGTGGGAAGGGAACTGCATTCCTGTGCACCTTGGTGTTTAGTCATGCCGGCCACATGACCACGGAAACGTCTTCGGACAGCGCTGGCTCTTGGGCTTTGGAAACGGAGATGAGCACCGCAACCCTAGAGTCGGATTCGACTGGCTTTCGAGCAAGGGAACCTTTACCTTTAGGAATCAGACAGGCTGCGGTGGCTGAAGTGGTTAAGGCGCTGAGCTGCAGACCGGAAGGTCGGTAGTTCGACAGTTCGAGACCCGAGTGCCGCGTGATGGAGTGAGCTCCCATCTCTAGTTCCAGCTCCTGCCAACTTAGCAGTTCGAAAGCAAGAAATTGCAAGGAGATAAATAGGTAACGCTTTGGTGGGAAGGTAACAGCATTCCGTGGGCCTCAGTATCTAATCATGCCGGCCCCATGACCCCTGAGATGTCTTTGGACAGCGCTGGCTCTTCAGCTTAGAAACGGAGATGAGCAGTGCACCCCTAGAGTTGGATTTGACTGGCTTTCCCTAGGAATCAGATATGGGCAGGACGGACCCTTGTACCTTTGCTGATCCTGTTTCCCGATCTCTTGTTTCCAGCCGGCTTAAGACACACTGACCCAGCTGCCCTCGAGCTGGCCCAGGCGATTGCGGCGGGGCCTACGGAGTTAGCGGGGGTCTACGCCCATTGCGGCAACTCTTACCACTGCCAAGGGGTGCCTGAAATCCAGACTGTGGCCGGAACCACCACCAAGCGGGTCCTGCAGTTCGTGGAGAAGTAAGTGAGTGTGCCCAGCACGGCCTTTCTTTCTGGCTGTCCGTAGTTGTGCCGACCTCTTCCGGTCTGTGGAAACAGCTTTGGTGCAGGAGGCAGAGACCCATCCGCTCCGGCCTTCTGTTTCTGGAACTGGTCAATCGGGTGCCTCCGAGAAACTCTGCAGTTGGGCGGAGGTGGAAGCAGTCCTCCTCTGCCTCTCCCCCAGCATCTGGGGATCAAAGGTACACTGCTTCTAGACATGGAGGTTCCATTATTCCTGTTTTTCAAAGATCCACACCGCATCTCTGGTTGTTCCCAGTCAATGTATCTCTGAACAATTCGTGCGTTGTTCTTTCTATATCCGCTGGTAGAATTCCTAATCGCATCGTCTCTGGTGACAGAGCAAATATAATATTCAGTTTTTTTAAAAATTCTATTTGTATTTCTGTCCACTATTTGCTAGGGTTTTTTTTTTTTTTTTTTGGAAGGCCACCACATATGATAAAAGGTGCCATCTGCCTCTTGACGCTTCCTATGCAAGCTGCGGTGGCTCAAGTGGTTAAGACGCTGAACTGCAGGCTGTGGAAGGTCAGTAGTTCAGCAGTTCAAGACCCGAGTAGTGCCGCATGACGGAGTGAGCTCCTGTCTCTAGTTACAGCTCCTGCCAACCTAGCAGTTCGAAAGCAAGAAATTGCAAGGAGATAAATAGGTACCGCTTCGGTGGGAAGGTAACAGCGTTCCGTGCGCCTTGGTGTTTAGTCGTGCCGGCCGCATGACCACGGAAACGTCTTCGGACAGCACTGGCTCTTCGGCTTTGAACCAGAGATGAGCACCGCAACCCTAGAATCGGATTCGACTGGCTTTCGAGCAAGGGAACCTTTACCTTTACCTATGCAATAGTTTTAAAAAAACAAAATGACCACTGTCTAGGAGAGAGAGGGGCAGGGTTCTTATAAAAATAGAAGGCGGTATCACGCGCACTGCCCTGTCCCCGGACATTGCCGTGAGGTCGCTGTGGCGCCACCACCTTTCAGTATATGTAATGGCACCGTCTTCAGTTTATGAGCTTATGAGGTGACTGATCGGTCCTAATTCCTCTCTCTGAGGGCTGACCAGCTCACCCTTAACAGCAGTCTCTTCGGGGTTTGCTTTAACTTCTGGCTATATGGAGTACCACTGCCCTGTATTAGTCTTCCCCACCGAGTCAGGCACCAGGGCTTATAAAGGTCACACAGCCCAGATCTTTATTAGACAGAAAACCCCAACAGCGGGATGGGCTATATATTTACACAGGATACTTTGGGTACTTTGTAGTATAAACACCGCACTTTGCCTTTTCATAAGCTGTAGGCTTATCCCTCTCAGTGTAACTCAGGTGGTCTCTGGTTCACAAAACCCTTCTCTGACTCCACTTCTCCAGAACCTGTTTTGCGGTTCACCTTTGGGGCTTTAACTGCCTGGCCTCCTGAGTCTGCTGGTTTGACAGAACCCAGCTCTCCAGACTCCTCCAGTCCTTTGCCCTTCCTTAGGGACCTTAAGTTCGTATGGAGCAGGGATATTTGTGGTTTGTGACCCCTTGAGGTCTTGTACATTTTCACTCTCTCGCCACTCTCCTCTTTAGGTTAGAGGGTACCAGTGCAGAGGGCTTTTTTTTCAGCCACAGTTTTCCACTTCAACTGCTCTCAAGCTGATTCCACTGAGCTCAGAGGCTGTTGTGCTCTCCAAACTCTCCCAGTAACACTCTGTGTGTGTTAACTCTCTGTCACCAATCTACCAACTCCCTGACTCTCCCAACGGTCAGCTCTCAACTGTCCTTTCTGGACCGTTATCTGTCACTCATCGCCCTGTGTGTGTTAACTCTCTGTCACCAATCTACCAACTCCCTGACTCTCCCAACAGTCAGCTCTCAACTGTCATTTCTGTACCGTTATCTGTCACTCATCACCCTGAGAGTTCCGAGCCCCCCAGCCCCCACCTCTCTCCGTGTCATGTGACTCAGCAGCTGGCTGGGTTTACCTTGCTGGGGTCCGTAAACCCCTAATTCCGTCACAGCAGAAAACCTAAACTAATGGTAACCGAAGGTGGGGGGGTTCTACTGAAGATCAAGTTCAGGACCTGAAACACTAAAAAAAAGGAATTCTATAATCAAGGCACAGCAATAAAGAGAGCATCCTAGTTACGCAGCCTGGGTGATGCCGATTAACTTCATTTCTACCCTGCGTTTCTGTTGTTCTTGTTGTTTTGGAAATGCCTTAAATAGCCCAGATCCAAGGGTATCTGGAGGTCCAGGGTATCTGGGGGAGGGGGGTTCCCCCCTCCAGTGTTCCCTCTAAGCTGAGTTAGTGTGAGCCAGCTCACAGTTTTTTAGCCTCCGCCTCACACGTTTTTGTCTCAGCTCAGCTTTGTTTCATTTTACATTGTATATAGTCCGCCTTTCTCATTGAAACTGAAGGCGGATGACACAACATCTCATGATAAATAAATAAATAAATAAATAAATAAACAATCGTGCCTTCCTTCGGCTGTGAGTTCCGCAGGCAAACTATGCTGCAGAAAGAAGTGGGCGCATTTTGTTTCTTTTGACTCTGTTGCCAATCAGATCCCGTGCCTGACTTCTAAGTTCAGCTGTTTTGGGAACACACGGATGGTTTATTTCTGGCTGCCCTGAAAACTAGGCAGATAAAAAGTTCCCAGACACTTTATCCATGCCAGCGGGAACTTTATAAACTGTCATAGAATCCTAGAATGATAGAATGTTAAAGTTGGAAGGGACCTTGCAGGTCATCTAGTCCAACCCCTGCACTCTGCAGGAGCACAGCCGAAACCCCTACATACCTACAACATACCCAAAAGATGGTCGTCTAGCCTCCGCTTGAAAACGTCCAGGGAAGGAGCATCCACCACCTCCGGAGGCAGACTGTTCCACTGCTCCACCACTCCTACAGTTAGGAAGTTTCTCCTGATATTTAGCTGGTGACGACTCCCTTGTAATTTCCACCCATTCCTGCCCCCCCTGTCATCACTTTGCAAAGCGCGCCCCAAATTTCTTTCCGTGTGCATCACTGCATTTTGTGTCTGCGTCTTTATCTGCCGATTAGAAGGTGCCGCGGCCTGCGCCGTTCCCTTCCCCCACGGCCTTTGCAGCCTCCTTGGACAGACATGCTGGTCAGCCAGTTGCGTTCTTGTTCCATGGTCGGTTTTGGCCCGCCTTCCTTTTTTTAAAATATATATTTTTATTTCCACATTTTGACCTGTCTACCTCAGTGCCATATGTACATTTACTTAGTTACAAGTCGTCTTCTTTTCTTTGGTAACAAACAGATTGAATACGTTGTCGAAGGCTTTCACGGCCAGAGTTCATTAGCTGCTGTAGATTTTCCGGGTTGTGTGGCCATGGGGTCTTGGCATTGTAGGACCTGACGTTTCGCCAGCAGCTGCGACTGGCGTCCTCAGAGGTATAACCCAGAAAGATGGAGTGCTCTCTGTGTCAAGGTGAGCAGGAAAATGGTAGGCAGGTAATTTATATCTACTCAGGAAGGTGGGGTAGGGCTGAGTCATTGTCTTGTAGGAGTTCCCCAGGCCACACATGCTAATGGAGGAGTTTTCCTGAGGAGGTTCTTTTGCATGTGGATTCGCCGTTGAAATTCTAATCTTGTCTGTAGTGCTATTGTCATCTGTAGAGCCTTCAGTGTTTTTCAGGACAGGAAACCATGCCCTGTTTTGTTTTTAAATTCTCTCCTTTCCTGTTAAAATTGTGTTTATGTTTATGACTTCCAATGGCTTCCCTGTGTAATCTGACATGGTAATTGTCAGATTACAAACAGATTCTTTTAAATGTAAAAATAAACCTCAGTGCCGGGGTGTTGTGTGTGTGTGTGTTAGTAACTGAACTGGTTCTAGCCAATCAGAGCTGTGCCGAGCAGCCTCTAACACAGACAGAGGGAAATCACTATGGCTCATGTGTAATCCGGGGACGAAGATGCTAGTTCTGACCAAACCCCTGTTCTTCTACAGTGACCACGGTTCAAGTTACATGTGTTTGGACACGCCTGGGGAAAATAAAACCAAATAAAAGAGTTTTATGGTCGCTTAATCTTCTCGGAAGCGCGTCCTAGAGTTCACGGATTAGCTACCGCTGCCGTAAATTATCCTCGTTCTTTTCAGGAGTCCCACAGGCTGAGACAAGCAGCCCCTGGAACTGGAATCCCTTTTTAACGCTCTGAGCGAGGCTGGGCTCCTTTGGCCACTAGGGGGCACTGGGCGATCAGCAGCAAAGCCCCCCTCGCCTGGACCGGGACACACAGATGCATATGCAGTGTTTGTGTGTCTTTGTGTATATCCCGTTTCATCGAGGGCAAATTTCTCTCAGATGTTCTGGCAGATGGAAAATTAGTTGCAGGCGGGAAGTGGTACCCAGTTGTGGGGCAGAGAAGGGGGAGGGGGGTCGAGGGGAGGACCTTCCCGGTCTTTAATCAGGCGCATGCGGTGCGGGGGGGGAGCAGAGCGCGTAGCAGCTGTCATTGGTGACCCACGAGGGGGGCGGGGAAGGCAGGATCGGTCCCCGGCTTAGGCATCCTGCGTCTTTGCTCTTGGCGGGCGGGGGGGGGTGTCCCTGTTTTGCAGTCCTTTTCCAAAGCACCAGTTGCTGGCTCACAAAATCGGACTCGCTTTCAGCCCTCTCCAGCCTTGCTTGGAAGCAATGTTCCCTCTAAGCTGCAGGGTCTCCTGAGCAGAAATTCGACTTTCTGGGCTCCTGGCGTTCAAGTCGTGAGCGAGCGATTTGGCCGCTGCGTAAATCAGTTTGCTCTGGCACCATCCTTCCGGAGCGGAGACAGAAATGTGTGAGCCGGAGGCTAGAACACTGTGAGCTGGCTCACACTCGCTCAGCTTAGAGGGAACACTGGCTGCAATGCTTCCCTCTAAGCGGTGGAGTCTTGTGGGCAAGAATTCTACTTTATGAGCTACTGGCATTAAAGTTGTGAGCGAGCGATTTGGCAGCTGCATCAATTGGTTTGCTCTACATAAGAACATAAGAGAAGCCAATGTTGAATCAGGCCAATGGCCCATCTAGTCCAACACTCTGTCACACGGCAGCCAAAAATACCAGGTGCCATCAGGAGGTCCAGCAGTGGGGCCAGGACACTAGAAGCCCTCCCACTGCTGCCCCCTCCAGCACCAAGGATTGAGTGCATCACCTGCCCCAGACTGAGAGTTCCCATCTATACCCTGTGGCTAATAGCCACTGATGGACCTCTGCTCCAGATGTTTATCCAATTCCCTCTTGAAACTGCCCATGCTTGTAGCTGCCACCACCTCCTGTGGCAGTGAGTTCCATGTGTTAATCACTCTTTGGGTGAAGAAGTATTTCCTTTTATCTGTTCTAACCCGACTGCTCAGCAATTTCATGGAGTGCCCACGAGTTCTTGTACTGTGAGAAAGGGAGAAAAGTACTTCTTTCTCAACCTGCTCAATCCCATTCATAATCTTATAAACCTCGAACATGTCACCCCTCAGCCGTCGTTTCTCCAAGCTAAAGAGCCCCAACCGTTTTAGCCTTCCTTCATAGGGAAGGTGTTCCAACCCTTTGATCATTCTAGTTGCCCTTCTCTGCACCTTTTCCAATGCTATAATATCCTTTTTGAGATGTGGGGACCAGAACTGTACACAGTATTCCAAATGAGGTCGCACCATTGATTTATACAGGGGCACAATGATACTGGCTGATTTGTTTTCAGTTCCCTTCCTAATAATCCCCAGCATAGCGTTGGCCTTCTTTATTGCAGCTACACACTGTCTAGACATTTTCATTGAGTTATGCTCAACTAACTCATTTTCATTGAGTTATTGCTCTGGAGCCCTCCTTCCTGGGCTAAGACAAAAACGTGTGAGCTGGAGGCTAGAAAACTGAGAGCTGGCTCACCCTAACTCAGCTTAGAGGGAACACTGGCCGATGCGCCCTCTAAGCTGTGGAGTCTTGTGGGCAAAAATTCTGCTTTGTGATCTACTGGCATTAAAGTCGTCTGTGAGCGATTTGGCTGCTGCATAAATTAGTTTGCTCTGGAGCCCTCCTTCCTGAGCGGAGACAGAAATGTGTGAGCCGGAGGCTAGAAAACTGTAAGCTGGCTCACCCTAACTCAGCTTCGAGGGAACACTGGCCAGTGTTCCCTCTAAGCTGTGGAATCTTGTGAGCAAAAATTCTGCTTTGTGAGCTCCTGGCGTTAAAGCTGTGAGCCAGCGATTTGGCTGCTACGTAAATTAGTTTGCTCTGGAGACGTCCCTTCCTAGGCGAAGACAGAAACGTGTGAGCCGGAGGCTAAAGAAACTGTGAGCTAGCTCACACTAACTCACCTTAGAGGGAACACTGCTTGGAAGTCAAAGGGGGAGGGGAGGGGAGAAGAAGCAGACAAAGGTTGCCAGGTGGGGCCTGGAGACCCCCCCCATTGCAGTCAATCTCCAGGTGACAGAGAAAAGGGGCTGCTTTAGTGGGTGAACTCCGTGGCCGTGGCACCCTCCTGAAGTCCCTCCCCTTTTCCAAAGCCCACCCTCCCTGGACTGCGCCCCCAAAATCCCCAGGTATTTCCCCACCGGGAGCTGGCTACCCGAGAAGTAAACCAGCCTCACTCCATGTCCAGGAGTTTTTTGTGGTGGGAAAGCAGTGAAGTCCTGCAGTGGAGCCAGTTTCCTCTCCCACCGAAACAAAAAAACACCTTTGCAATAGAACAAGGTCTGAGTCCAGCGGCACCTTTGATTTCTCACAAGACGAGGACTCGTGGGGCACTCCACGAAACTGCTGAGCAGTCCAGTTAGAACGGATAAAAGGAAGTCCTTCTTCACCCAAAGAGTGATTAACATATGGAATTCACTACCACAGGAGGTGGTGGCAGCTACAAGCATGGAAAGTTTCAAGAGGGAATTAGATAAACATATGGAGCAGAAGTCCATCAGTGGCTCTTAGCCACAGGGTATAGATGGGAACTCTGGGGCAAGTGATGCTCTGTATTCTTGGTGGGAGGGCTTCTGGTGTCCTGGCCCCACTGCAGGACCTCCTGATGGCCCCTGGTGTTTTTGGCCACTGTGTGACACAGAGTGTTGGACTGGAGGGGCCACTGGCCTGATTCAACATTGGCTTCGCTTATATTCTTATGAGACCAACAGACTTTATTCAAAGTGTACGCTTTCATGTGCAAAGCACACTCCTTCAGACAAAACTGGAATAATCATTGTGTTTTGCACACGAAAGCTGACACTTTGAATAAAACTCTTTCGGTCTCCAAGGTGCCTGAATGGACCCCAACTTCGTCCTGCCGCTTCAGGGTAACGTGGCGACCCCCCGGAATCTACATTTTGCAACAGAAGAGGCCTCCTGATGGAGTTGCATGGGGTTGCCAACCTCCAGGTGAGGTCTGAAGATGCCCCAGAATTACAACTGATCTTCGGATGGCAGAGATCCGCTTCCCTGTAGGAAATGGCTGCTTTGGAGGATGGACTCCATCGCATTTGACCCCACTGAGGTCGCTGTCCCAAATATCTAGGAGTTTCCCAACCAAGAAGAAGAGGGAGTTGGATTCCCTTCCCAAGGAGGAAGGGTTGAAGAGTCCGGGACTTTGCAGCTGAGAAATGAAACGGCTACAACAGACATGATACAGGGTTAGAAAATCATGCAGAGGGAGGAGAGAGTTGACAAAGAGAACCTTTTCTCGCTCTCCCAAAATACTGGAACTCAAGGGCATCCGATGAAGCTGACGGGCAGTAGGTTGAGGAAAGAGTAAAGGAAATACTGCTTTACACAGAGAGCGATTAAAATGTGGAATTCACTGCCAGAGGATGTTGTGATGGCCACGGGCGGGGGGGGGGAAGCAGCTTTAAAAGAGAATTAGATTCATGGAGGAGAAGTCAATTAGTGGCTCCTTAGCCATGGCAACGGAGGGGAACCTTCGCATTCAGACGCACTGATCCTTTGAATAACAGAGCCAGGAGGCAGCAACAAACGGAAGGCCTCGGCCTCTCTGCCCTGTTGCTGGCCCTCCAGATGAACTAGTTGGCCACTGTAGGAGAAAAGGATGCCGGACTAGATGGACCCTCCCTGGTCTGACCCAGCGGGGCTCTTCTGAGGTTCTTCTCAGGGGAAGGCCTCGGCCTCTCTGCCCTGTTGCTGGCCTGCCAGAGCCACTGACTGGCCACCGTGTGAGAAAAGGATGCTGGACTTGGCGGACCCTCCCTGGCCTGACCCAGCAGGACTTTCCTTAAGAGGCCTGGAGGGGGATGCCAGCCCAACCCCTCCCTCGAAGCGCCACCCGCGTTAAGAGGCCATAAATGCCGGTCTCTGGCGAGCCTTTATAGCCTCCACTGGCTGGTTATGGAAGGCCCTGCTTCCTGAGCCGGTTCCCGAGGGGAGGGCCGAGATGATATTCAGCGGGGGGGGGGGGCAGCCTTCAGGTGAGTTTGCTTTCCTTTCAAGCGGCTGGTGGCATCCTCCCCGCTCCCCCATCATCCCTGGGGCGCCTCCCCCTTCCTGCCCCCCCTCCCCACTTAACACAAAGCCAGAGCCCCGGCTCACACCCAGGAGCGAAGAGCCGGAGAGGGTTAGCACCGGGCTGCAAAGGAGGTCGGTCCCCCGTCCCCCCAGCAACCAACTCCAGAAGTTCCCAGAACTGTCTCTCGAACTGTCCCGGCTGGTTGTGATTAATTGCAAAAGCATAAACGCTTCCCTAAGAGACAGAGAGAGAAAATGACCCCCTCCCTCCAGCCCTGGGGGAATCATTCCCAGCTTTCTGCTGCATCTTTTGTTTCCCAATGGGGGGCGGGGGGGAGAGTCTTTTGTGTTTTTGCAGACCCCCCCCCCCCCAAAGAAAAAATTAGCTTGGGAGGTTCTCGCCCCGAAGCGTTCCTGGGATTGATTTGCCTTTAAAAAAACCCAAACAGACAGTATGATGCCATCAGCAGAATGGAATCGATCTGGCAGGAAATTCAGGATTTTATCTTTTGTTTGACTTGGTCCCGATCCCGCCCCGGCGGCGTGCGTCCTTTCTCCTCGTTTCTGTTTTACCCTTACGACGACCCTGTGAGGTAGATCAGGGTCTGAGGAAGGGAGCGGCGATTCACGGAAGCTCCCGCCCTGCCATGTATTTTGTTGGTCTCAAATGTGCTGCTGGACGCTGTCTGCTAGGTCGCGCGCAGAGGTGGGTGACTGGCAGAGAGCTGCGTGGCAGTCTTCTGTGGCGCGAGCAGGATTCGAACCTGGGTTTTCCAGATCCTAATCCAACACTGCACTGGCTGTCTCACTACACCACGCAGTTTGGTTTAGTGAGTTAAGTGCGCGGACTCTAATCTTGGAGAACTAGGTTTGATTCCCCACGCCTCCACTTGCAGCTGCTGGTGTGACTGTGGGTCAGTCACAAGTTCTCTCAGAGCTGTTCCCTCAAGGACAGTTCTCTTAGAGCTCTCTCAGCTCCGCCTACCTCACGGGGTGTCTGTTGTAGGGAGGGGAAGGGAAAAGGGGTATGTAAGCCGCTCTGAGAGTGAAGGGCGGGGTATAAATCCAATCTCTTCTCCTCCTTCTTCTCCTCCTCCTTCTCCTCCTCCTTCAGAACTCCAGAAGCCCTCCCCACTGTGCCCCCCCCCCAAGCACCAAGAATACAGAGCATCCCTTGCCCCAGTCTGAGAGTCCCTATCTATACCTTGTGGTTAATAGCCACTGATGGACCTCTGCTCCATATGCTTATCCGGTTCCCTCTTGAAGCCGCCCATGCTTGTAGCCGCCACCACTTCCTGTGGCAGTGAGTTCCATGTGTTAATCACTCTTTGGGTGAAGAAGGACTTCCTTTCATCCATTCTAATCCGACCGCTCAGCAATTTCATGGAGTGCTCACGAGTTCTTGTATTGTGAGAAAGGGAGAAAAGTACCTCTTTCTCTGCCTGCTCTATCCCACGCATAATCTTGTAAACCTCGATCATGTCACCCCTCAGCTGTCATTTCTCCAAGCTAAAGAGCCCCAAGCACTTTAACCTTTCTTCATAGGGAAAATGTTCCAGCCCTTTTATCATCCTAGTTGGCCTTTTCTGCACTTTTTCCAGTACTATAATATCCTTTTTGAGGCGTAGTGACCAGAACGGTACACAGTACTCCAAATAAGGTCGCACCATCAATTTACGCGGGGGTATCCTCAGACCACGCCTGTGACAAACATTGCCGTTATTCCCATTTTACAGTTAGGCAACTGAGGCGGGATGAGGAGGATTCCCGCCAAAGCCATGGCCCATTAGCGGGGCTGTCTCATAAATCCAGCACGTTCCCCGCTGCCAGCATGCCACCTCTTGGACTGTACAGACAGGTTTTGCTCTGACTCTTGCACTGTCCTCCTGTTAATACCTTGCACTTATATAGCGCTTTCAGCAGGCAAAGCAACATTTGTATAGCGCTTTCAGCAGGCAAAAGCATACCTCGGTAATCCTGACGACGGCCCTGGACTGATATTCTTAGTCCCACATTGCAAATGGGAAATGAGAGAGGGCATGACTCACTCAGGGGGTCCCCGGCACCTTCTCGGGCGTCCACCAAGAGCTTTCAGCAAGTAGGCGGAGCTAGGTAAGCGGGGCTTCTGATTGGCCATGCAGATTAAAAGGCATCCCGTTAAAAAGAGGTTCTGCTTGAAGTGTCAGCAGGAGTCACTATTAGATTTATGCATAGCCCGCCTCCCGGACGTTTTGTGGCTGGCTCCGCCTCCAAAGGCAGCCATACTGTGGCGGTCTCCTTCGTCGGAATGACAACCAGTTTGGTGTCGTGGTGAGGAATGTGGACTCTGATCTGGGAGAATCGGGCCTGATTCCCCACTTCTCCACATGCGGCTGCTGGTGTGACCTTGGGTGAGTCACAAGCAGCGTTCCCTCTAAGCTGAGTTGGTGTGAGCTAACTCGCAGTTTTTTAGCCTCCGGCTCACACATTTTTGTCTTAGCTCAGGAAGGGATAGCTCCAGAGCGAACTCATTTACGCAGTAGCCAAATCGCTCGCTCACAGCTTCAATGCCGGTAGCTCACAAAGTAAAATTTTTGCTCATAAGACTCCACAGCTTAGGGAGCATTGGTCATAAGTCCTTTCAGAGCTGTTCTCTCAGGAGCAGTCAGAAGAAGAAGACGAAGAGATTGGATTCATACCCCTTGCCCTTCACTCGGGAGTCTCAGAGCGGCTTCCAATCTCCTTTCCCTTCCCCCTCCCCACAACAGACACCCCGTGAGCAATGCCCCCTCTAAGCTCTGGAGCCTTTGTGAGCAAGAATTCTACTCTGTTCAGCTGCTGGCATTAAAGTTGCGAGCGAGCTATTCGGCTGCTGCATAAATTAGTTTGCTCTGGGGCCACTCTTCCTGCGCGAAGACAAAAATATGTGAACCAGAGGCTAAAGAACTCTGAGCTAGCTCACACTAACTCATAAGAACATAAGAGAAGCCCATGTTGAATCAGGCCAACGGCCCATCTAGTCCAACACTCTGTCACACAGTGGCCAAAATATACCAGGTACCCTCAGGAGGTCCATCAGTGGGGCCAGGACACTAGAAGCCCTCCCACTGCTGCCCCCTCCAGCACCAAGAACAGAGTGCATCACCTGCCCCAGACTGAGAATTCCCATCTATACCTTGTGGCTAATAGCCACTGATGGACTTCTGCTCCAGTATGTTTATCCAATTCCCTCTTGAAACTGTCCATGCTTGTAGCTGCCACCACCTCCTGTGGCAGTGAGTTCCATCTGTTAATCACTCTTTGGGTGAAGAAGGACTTCCTTTTATCTGTTCTAACCCGGCCGCTCAGCGATTTCATGGAGTGCCCACGAGTTCTTGTATTGTGAGAAAGGGAGAAAAGTACTTCTTTCTCAACCTGCTCAATCCCATTCATAATCTTAGAGGGAACACTAGAGGAAACTCAGCTTAGAGGGAACACTGCCTGTGAGGTAGGCGGGGCTGAGAGCACTCTTTCCAGAACTGTCCTTTCGAGGACAGCTCTTGTCAGAACTGTGGCTTGCCCAAGGTCATCCAGCAGCTGCAAGTGGAAGAGTGGGGGAATCAAACCCGGTTCTCCCCAAATTAGAGTCCGCGCACTTCACCACTAAACCAAACTGGCTTTCTCAGCCCCACCAACCTCACAGTGTGCCCATTATTAGGAGGGGAAGGAGATTGCAAGCTGCTCTGAGACTCCTTCGGGTAGTGAAGGGCAGGGTATAAATCCAATCTCTTCCCTCCCTCCTCTTCAAAGGTGCCCAGAGCAGGCCCGGAGCTACAATGGGGCATCTCGGGGCTAGCCCCCCCCCAACTTGCTGGCATGGCCCCCTGACTTCCCATCCATCCCAGAGCATTCGACCTTCTCCCACAGATTCATTTGATTAGCCAGTGCCCCCTGAGAAATTTAAATGCCCCCTGACTTAAAAAATCCTGGCTATGGGCCTGGCCCAGAGTCTCAAAAAGGTGGTGGACACCCCCTATCTAAGAACAGATAAAAGGAAGTCCTTCTTCACCCAAAGAGTGATTAACACATGGAATTCACTGCCACAGGAGGTGGTGGCAGCTACAAGCATGGACAGTTTCAAGAGGGAATTAGATAAACATATGGAGCAGAAGTCCATCAGTGGCTATTAGCCACAGGGTATAGATGGGAACTCTCAGTCTGGGGCAGGTGATGCCCTCTATTCTTGGTGCTGGACTCTGGAGGGGGCAGCAGTGGGAGGGCTTCTAGTGCCCTGGCCCCACTGCTGGACCTCCTGATGGCACCTGGTATATTTTGGCCGCTGTGTGACAGAGTGTTGGACTGGATGGGCCATTGGCCTGATTCAACATTGGCTTCTCTTATGTTCTTAAGATCACCTAGTGAGCCAGTGGAAGAGATGAGGTCTAGACTAGGGACCTCCCCCCCCAAGACCCGCAGACAAAATGTTGACCAAATCTAGCCCAGACCCTTCCATTTTTTTTCAAATGTAGGAACTAGGTTAGTTGAAAGGATGGCTTTTAACGTTCTGGGAACTGGGGAAGGGCTTCCTCCAGGGAAGATGTCTGGTTGAAGTCCTCCACCCACCCACCCACCCCCAAGTGCTTTTATTGCAAACCTTTAAAGAGCCCTTTGCCGGGTCGCTTGGCTCAGCGAGAAGAACCCCTCGCAGGTGAGCCATCTTGACAAAACAGGAGCCTTTTGTTCGCTCCACATATTTGCCAGCAGGAGAGCAAATTAAACTCTTTGTGGGCTAATAACTTGGTTGGGCGTCTTTATAAGGGTTCTTTATGGGACATGACACCCCCAGCCCGATGGGGGAGGCGGGGGTTTGTTCTTAAACCCCCCGAAACAGCCCTTGAAATCAACAAAACGAGCCAGTTGTGAGTTGCCGCTGATCCATTTAAACACAAAACACAATTCTTTTGGCCGGGATTGCCATTCTGCCCGTCACTGATTTTTGGCCGGAATTTCAGTGGCAGGGTTGGGTTTCTTCCCCCCCAGACTGCAACCTCGAGGGCTAGAGCCTTGCCAGCTTGACGTAGTGGTTAGGAACGTGGGCTCTAATCTAGGAGAGCCGGGTTTGATTCCCCACTCCACCACGTGCAGCTGCTGGTGTGACCTTGGGTCAGTCACAAGTTCTCTCAGAGCTGTTCTCTCAGGAGCAGTCCTGGAAAGAGCTCTCTCAGCCCCACCTGCTTCACAGGGTGTCTGTTGTGGGGAGGGGAAGGGAAAGGGAGTTTGTAAGCCGCTCTGAGACTCCTTTGGGCAGTGGAGGGGCGGGGTATAAATCCAATCTCCTCCTCTTCTTCTTCTTCCTCTTCTTCTCCTTCTTCATGTAAAAGGTTTAGACTTTTTGCTCAGATTCTGCATTTGGTGCAGTATTCTGTTGGACATCAGCTCTAATTCATCGTTAACTTTTGTCCTTATGCCAACAATGTTGTGAACGTCACATAGGGCATGTCCCCCCCCGGTCTTTAGCCACGTCTCTGCACCCCTCAGGGGAAAGTATTTTCAGAGTGGTCTGCAGCCAGGCCTGACTTGGCCGTGTAGGGCTGTTTCTGCATTGCTGTGGTGACGCTAGGATTGCCAACCTCCAGGCAGGGCCTGGAGATCCCTCAGAAATACAGCTGATCTCCAGATTAGCCAGGAATCACTCCTGCTGGAGAAAACAGCTGCTTTGGCGGGTAGACCCTGCGGCATGATACACCATAGAATCACAGAGGTGTGAAGTCCAAACCCCCCCCCCTCTGCTCAGTGCAGGGGCCCTCCTTCCTGAGCTAAGGCAAAAATGTGCGAGCCGGAGGCTAGCAAACTGTGAGCCGACTCACACTAACTCAGCTTAGAGAGAACACTGGCCTAGCGGATCCCTGACCAGTGTTGGTCCAGCTGCTGCTTGAAGACTGGCAGGGGGGGGGGGAGCTCACCACCTCCCGAGGCAGCCGATTCCACCGTGCAACAACCCTTACCGTAAAAAAGTTTTTCCAAAAATCCAGCCGGTACCTTCCCGCCCTCAATGTAAACCCATTAAATTATCCTCCTTGTGCCAACAGGGAACAGCTCCCTGCCCACCTCTCCAATACTCCAAGAGAGCAACCACCCAATACCTTCCCCAAGTAAAAGTTCCCTTGCTCGAAAGCCAGTCGAATCCGACTCTAGGGTTGCGGTGCTCATCTCCGTTTCCAAGCCGAAGAGCCAGCGCTGTCCAAAGACATTTCCATGGTCATGACTAAACACCGAGGCACACGGAACGCTGTTTCCTTCCCACCGAAGCGGGACCTATTTATCTATTTGCAATTTCTTGCTTTCGAACTGCTTGGTTGGCAGGAGCTGGAACCAGAGACGGGAGCTCACTCCGTCACGCGGCACTCTCGGGTCTCGAACTGCTGAACTACCGACCTTCCGCAGCCTGCAGTTCTGCATCTTAACCGCTTGAGCCGCCGCAGCTCCTCCTTCCCCAGGATCCACCCTTAAATCTGGGAGTTTTTCAACCTGGGGTTGGCAACCCAGCGCTGGCGGAACTGTTACCAGGGCCCTCCGCATTCCGGTTGACCCAGCTCAGGGGGGTCTCCCTTCCCTCCCTCCCTCTGCTCTGTCGCTCTCTCTCTCTGGTGCAGGCCAGATCTCTTCCCGGGAAGGAATGCGCTCCAGATGTTCAGCAGGATCCCCTCCAGGGCCGGGCGGGCGGGAAGGGGAGCCAAGACTTGCAACCGACAAACCCTGCCGTTCTCAAAGGGGCCAGTTCTACACACCCCGAGACCAAGAGCGGAGCTTCTCTGGCCAAGGACGCCCTTGAGTGTAGCAAGGGAAAAGGGGTTGCAATCTTGCCTTCTCCGGCTCCTGGGAACCCCCTTGACCAGTTGAGAGCCGAGGGAATAGAGAAGAGGAGAAGAGATTGGGTTTATCCCCCGCCCTTCACTTGGAGTCTCAGAGCGGCTGACAAACGCCTTTTCCCCTCCTCTTCCCCACAACAGGCACCCACAATATTCCCTCTAAGCTGTGGAGTCTTGCGAGCAAAAATTCTGCTTTTTGAGCCACTGGCATTAAAGTTGTGAGCGAGCGATTTGGCCGCTGCATAAATTAGTTTTCTCCGGAGCCCTCCTTCCTGAGTGGAGACAAAAATATTGTGAGCCAGAAGCTAAAAAACTGTGAGCTAGCTCACACTAACTCAGCTCAGAAGGAGCACTGCCGGTGAGGTGGGCGGGGCTGAGAGAGCTCGGAGAGAAACTGCCCTTGAGGGAACGGCTCTGACAGAACGATGGCTTGCCCAAGGTCATCCAGCAGCTGGAAGAAGCAGAAGTTGGTTTTTATATCCCGCTTAAGACGTTGAACTGCAGGCTGCGGAAGGTCGGTAGTTCAGCAGTGCGAGACCCGAGAGTGCCGCATGACGGAGCGAGCTCCCGTCTCTGGTTCCAGCTCCTGCCAACCTAGCAGTTCGAAAGCAAGAAATTGTAAGTAGATAAATAGGTACCACTTAGGTGGGAAGGTGACAGCGTTCCGTGCGCCTTGGTGTTTAGTCATGCCGGCCACATGACCACGGAAACGTCTTCGGACAGCGCTGGCTCTTCGGCTTTGAGACAGAGATGAGCACGCAACCTTAGAGTCGGATTCGACTGGCTTACGAGCAAGGGAACCTTTACCTTTACTTCACTGCCCAGAGGATTCTCAGAGCGGCTTCCAATTATCTTGCCTTCCCCCTCCCCAGAACAGACGCCCTGTGAGGCAGGTGGGGCTGAGAGAGCTCTGACAGGAACTGCCCTTGAGAGAACAGCTCTGAGAGAACATAACTGACCTAAGGTCATCCAGCAGCTGCAAGGGTAGGCGTGGGGAATCAAACCCCGGTTCTCCCAGATTAGAGCCCGCGCACTTAACCACCGCACCAAACAGAAGAGAACCTTTGAATCCAATGGTATCTCCTTTGAAAGTAAAAAAATCTTTCTGTTAGGCAGGAAACTATGCTGAGTCCAACCCGGCTTTTGCAGATTCCTTGCAAACTCACATAGCAGGGCAGGCAGGCAGGCCTTTCCTGCTTTCCTGGCGAACAGCCTGGGTTAGACCTCTTCCACAGATCCACCGATACGTCCCCTTTTAAATGCACCTTTGCATCTTGAGGCAGGGAGTTCCACAGGCAACGTTGGCCTGTCTCGGATCAACCCGCCAGCCCTTTGCACAGGGTGAGAGTATTATAACGACGGCGATGAAGCTGTCACTGGCAGATATTTAACTGGTAGACGGTGTTCGGCCGTTTGTGATCTCGCCAAGTTCTTGGGAATTGCAGATATGTCTTCGCGGGATTCTGGCTGTTCCCAGCCGCACTGTCTTCTGGAGCGGAGCCGGCGTTATTTACCCAGTGCCCGGAATGTCCAGATGTTTCTTGAGGCTTCTAGGCACGACTCCAAGGGCTCCGGTGACAACTGGCACAATGGTCGCCTTCTTCTCCCAGATGTGCTCAAACTCGAGGCGTAGATCTTGGTATTTGGTGATCTTCTCTAATCTGGAGGAGGAGGAGGAGATTGGATTTATACCCCCACCCTTCACTCGGAGCCTCAGAGCGGCTTACAATCTCCTTTCCCTTCCCCTCCCCACAACAGAGTGGTGTAGTGGTTAAGTGCACGGACTCTAATCTGGGAGAACCAGGTTTGATTCCCCACTCCTCCACATACAGCTGCTGGTGTGACCTTACATAAGAACATAAGAGAAGCCCATGTTGAATCAGGCCAATGGCCCATCTAGTCCAACACTCTGTCACACAGCGGCCAAAATATACCAGGTGCCCTCAGGAGGTCCAGCAGTGGGGCCAGGACACCAGAAGCCCTCCCACTGCTGCCCCCTCCAGCACCAAGAACAGAGTGCATCACCTGCCCCAGACCGAGAGCTCCCATCTATACCCTGTGGCTAACAGCCACTGATGGACTTCTGCTCCAGATGTTTATCTAATTCCCTCTTGAAACTGTCCATGCTTGTAGCTGCCACCACCTCCTGTGGCAGTGAATTCCGTGTGTTAATCACTCTTTGGGTGAAGAAGGACTTCCTTTTATCTGTTCTAACCCGACTGCTCAGCAATTTCATGGTGTGCCCACGAGTTCTTGTATTGTGACTGACCTTGGGTCAGTCCCAAGTTCTCTCAGAGCTGATCTCTCAAGGGCAGTCCTCGAAAGAGCTCTCTCAGCCCCACCTACCCCACAGGGTGTCTCTCAGCCCCACCTACCTCACAGGTTGTCTGTTGTGGGGAGGGAAGGGGAAAGGAGTTTGTAAGCCGCTCTGAGACTCCTTTGGATAGTGAAGGGTGGTGTGTAAATCCAAGCTCTTCTCTTCTTCTTCTCCTCTGTGAGGTAGGTGGGCCTGAGAGAGCTCTCTTAAGGACTCCCCTTGAGAGAACAGCTCTGAGAGAACTTGGGACTGACCCCAGGTCATACCAGCAGCTGCATGTGGCGGCGTGGGGGATCAAACCCCGGTTCTCCCAGATTAGAATCCGTGCTCCTAACCACTACACCAAACTGGCTCTCAGTTCTGTGGTTTTGATTCCCTGCTCCTCAACGTGAAACCTGCTGGGTGACCTTGGGCCAGTCCCAGTTCTCTCAGGACTCTCTCCGCCCCACCTGCCTCACGAGGTGCCGGTTGTCGGGAGAGGAAGGAAAGGCGATTGTAAGCCGCTTTGGGACTCCTTAGGGTAGAGAAAAGGTAAAGGTTTCCCTTGCTCGAAAGCCAGTCGAATCCGACTCTAGGGTTGCGGTGCTCATCTCCGTTTCAGAGCTGAAGAGCCAGCACTGTCCGAAGACGTTTCCGTGGTCATGTGGCCGGCATCACTAAACACCAAGGCGCACGGAACGCTGTTACCTTCCCACCGAAGTGGTGCCTATTTATCTACTTGCAATTTCTTGCTTTCGAACTGCTAGGTTGGCAGGAGCTTGGAACTAGAGACGGGAGCTCACTCCGTCATGCGGCACTCTCGGGTCTCGAACTGCTGAATTACTGACCTTCCACAGCCTGCAGTTCAGCGTCTTAACTGGGGTATAAAAGCCAACTTTTCTTCTTCATCTCGTGGACTTCGGTCTCCCTGTGAACACTCGCTCTGTATCTGGTGGTCCTGGTTTGTCGCCAGCGTCTGGAACAACGCGCGGAGTCTCCCACACTTTGGCAAACATGCAGAATTTCACATCAGTTCAGCATCCGGAGAACCTCAAGTGTTTACTTCTTTCTTGGGAAAGGGAGCAAACAAGTGGCTAGTCCTCACGCCTGCAGCGTTAATCCATACATCGCTGAAACATCCAAAGGGTGCTCGGGTAGGGTTTCGTCAGTAGGATTTCCGGTGTTAATTACGCAGAGTACAGCAATATATGCAAACGTGCTTAATTTGCACGAGGAGCAGAATGCTGTTTTTTTCACGGTCCGGAAATCTGGGGGGGGGGGGGGGCAGAATCCCTATATCGTATCTTTAACAGCACTCATCCACTTGCCTCTGGCTCAGCTCAGAGACGAATGTGGGGAATATTTCTCCTAAGCGCCCTGTTTTTCCGTCTTCCGTGATCAGATTTCTCTGTATTCCAGGTAAGGAGCGAAAGGCAACTTCTCCCAGTTTTACCCCACAAAAACCTTGTGAGGTAGATTAGACTTGGCCAAGGATCAGATCACCGCTAAGTTTTGTGGCCAAGAGGGAATAGAATCATAGAATCACAGAATGTTAGAGTTGGAAGGGACCTTGCAGGTCATCTAGTCCAGCCCCCGGCACTCTGCAGGAGCAAAGCCGAAAGATAGCCCTACATACCTACAACATACCCGAAAGATGGTCGTCCAGCCTCTGCTTGGAAACGTCCAGGGAAGGAGCATCCACCACCTCCCGAGGCAGACTGTTCCACTGCTCAACCATTCTGACAGTCAGGAAGTTTCTCCTGATATCTAGCCGGTAACGACCCCCTGTAATTTCCACCCATTAGATCTAGTCTTGCAATCTGGAGCAAGAGAGAATAGAGCTGCTCCATCTTTTACATGGAGAGCCAGTTTGGTGTAGTGGTTAAGTGTGCAGACTCTAATCTGGGAGAACCAGGTTTGGTTCTCCACTCCTCCCCTCGCGGCTGCTGGATGACCTTGGGCAAGCCATAGTTCTGACAAGAGCTGTCCTTGAAAGGGCAGTTCTTGAAAGAGCTCTCTCCACCCCACCTACCTCACAGAGTGTCTGTTGTGGGGAGGGGAAGGGAAAGGAGTCTGTGAGCCGCTCGGAGACCCCGAGTGAAGGGCGGGGTATAAATCCAGTCTCCTCTTCCTCTTCTTCCTCCTCTTCCTCTTCTTCTTCTTTGGTGTAGTGGTTAAGTGCTCAGACTCTTATCTGGGAGAACCGGGTTTGATCCCCCACTCCTCCACTTGCACCTGCTGATGTGACCTTGGGTCAGTCACAAGCTCTGGCACAGCTGTCCTTGAAAAAGAGCAGTTTCTGTCAGAGCTCTCTCAGCCCCGCCTACCTCACAGGGTGTCTGTTGTGGGGAAGGGAAGGGAAAGGAGTTTGTAAGCCGCTCTGAGACACCTTTGGGTAGTGAAGGGCAGGATATAAATCCAATCTCTTCTTCTACCTCACAGGGGGTCTGTTGTGGGGAGGGGAAGGGAAAGGAGTTTGTAAGCCGCTCTGAGACTCCCTTGGGTAGCGAAGGGCCGGGTATAAATCCAATCTCCTCTTCTTCTTCTGCCTCACAGGGTGTCTGTTGTGGGGAGGGAAAGGGAAAGGAGTTTGTCAGCCGCTCTGAGACACCTTGGGTAGTGAAGGGCGGGGTATAAATCCAATCTCCTCCTCCTCCTCCTCCTCCTCCTCCTCCTCCTCCTCCTCCTCCTCCTCCTCCTCCTCCTCCTCCTCCTCCTCCTCCTCCTCCTCCTCTTCTTCTTCTTCTTCTTCTTCTTCTTCTTCTTCTTCTTCTTCTTCTTCTTCGTCGTCTCCCATCTGAGTATTAACCTGCCTGGGCCATCAACAGAGGAGGATTTTTTAAAAAGGCAGGAGAAAGCAAACGCATATCGAAACCATGACCGGCTCGATACGGTTTGTCTCTTGGTATTGGCCCAAGAGGCGCGGGGGGGGGTGTCCTGGCTTCCTGCCCGGGCTCTCGGGGCATTCCTACCCTCCACTTGTACCGTGCTGTTATTTATGGACCCCTTCTCTCGCCACTGGTGCTCTCCAGGTCCTAAGCGGCAGCTTCTCCGAGAGGCCGAAATGGGAGCTCAGGAGCGGTCCCCTGCAACTCGGCCGCGTCTGTGCAACTGCTCTGCAGAACCACCCCTTCCCTTCCCTATACGTGCCCCCCAAGCAGAGAGGGATAAATGGCAGTCGATTGACCACCACGAGGAATGGGGGAACTGGTCACACAGCTGCTGTGCAAATGTTCCGGAGCGCCCGCAGAGCTGTCGAAGGGATCGCCGACCATTCGAGAGACAGTGCGGTGTAGTGGTTAGTGCCGGACTCGGATCCGAGGAGATCCGGGTTAGAATCCCCACTCCTGCCGTGGGAGCTCTCTGGGTGACTCTGGACCAGGCGTGTAACCTCAGCCCCCAGCCTACCTCAATGGGTTGTTGTGAGGCTAAACCGGAGAAGAGGGGGATGACCCAAGCCGCTTTGGGTCCCTGTTGAGAAAGGCTGAGTACCAATGAATAAAATAACAATTATTATAAAATGTGTAGCAGCATGTGTAGAGTAGCCAGGAGATCCTAAGATTGTCTGGCAGGCAGAAGTTCTAGCTTGTTCAGTGTTACGCACCCCTGGGTGGTGATCCAGACTTTGGGGTTTTTTTAAGGTAAGAGACATTTCAGAAGAAGAAGTGGAAGAAGAGATTGGATTTATACCCCGCCCTTCACTACCCAAAGGAGTCTCAGAGCGGCTCACAAACTCCTTTCCCTTCCCCTCCCCACAACAGACACCCTGTGAGCAATGTTCCCTCTAAACTGAGTTAGTGTGAGCTGGCTTACAGATTTTTAGCCTCCGGCTCACACATTTTTGTCTTAGCTCAGGAAGGGGATGGCTCCAGAGCAAACTAATTTACGCAGTAGTCAAATAGTTCGCTCACAACTTTAATGCCAGTAACTCACAAAGTGGAATTTTTGCTCACAAAACTCTAGAGCTTAGAGGGAACATTGCCTGTGAGGTAGGTGGGGCTGAGAGAGCTCTGACAGAAACGGCTCTTATCTCTCGGCACACCAAAGCACTACGATCCCAGTATCCAGCCCCTGATATTGGCTCTGTACATTTTGGGCTACTGGAAGCGTCTTTCCTGCAAGGCTGCCGGGAGATCGGGAGCCCTCCCTGTTCCAATGCCCCTCTCTTTGCCCTCTCCCGCAGGCTGCGAGGAGAAGGGGTGCCCTGCCCCGTGGCCAGCATCGGTTCCACCCCGTCCTGCAGCCACCCCGTGCCCGAGATGGCCGAGCTTCAAGAAGTCCATCCCGGGAACTACATCTTCTATGGTAAGCTGAACGTGCGTCATAAAGCCGTGTTACTATTCCAGAGTTACCAATGTAGCCTTGGGCATCTCTGCCTGTGTATGCCTCTGTGCGACTCTACATCTGTGGATCCTTCCGATCTGCCAAGGAGTTCCACGTGACGTGCATGGTCACCTCTCCTTCCCCCCCCTTGCAAAGTTGGAGGGGCGGCATTTGATCCTCACAACAGCATTGCAAGTATACTGAACGCAGACCACAAGAGACCCACACGGCCATGACGGTTACACCTCTTAGGCTAGGCTGTGGGTGGAAAGAGGGGCTGCGGCTCAGTGATAGAGACTCTGCTTGGCATGCAGAAGGTCCCAGGTTCGATCCCCGGCATCTCCAGTTGAACAGAACAGGCAGTTAGTGCCCCGACTTGGATAGCCCAAGAAAGTCCAATCTCATCAGATCTCGGAAGCTAAGCAGTGCCGACAGGTCGGTCGCCAGGAGGGAGGTGGACTCCTTTAAAAGAGTTCTTCTGTCCGAGTGTTAGCTTTCTTGACTGTAGAAGTCATCACCCCCATCTGCCCACTTGTTCTCAGAAGGGACGCTTGAGCTGGCAAGATGTGATTAACTTGCAGCGTCTGCGAACTATCATCTAAAAGGGTTGACCGTTTGCAATTCAGAGATCTATCCCAGTGACAGCTTTCTATCGGCTAAATGGCTTTTCTTTCTGCACTGAGAACTTCCGCCCCACCAGAAAAGAAAATTGCCCCACAAGCAATGCTCCCTCTAAGATGTGGAGTCCCGAGAGCAAAAATTCTACTTTGTGAGTGACCGGCATTAAAGTTGTGAGCAAGCCAATTTGGCGGCTGCATAAATTAGTTTGCTCTGGAGCCCTCCCTTCCTGAGCTAAGACAAAAATCTGCGAGCTGGAGGCTAAGAAACTGGGAGCTAGCTCACACCAACTCAGCTATGAGGGAACACGGGCTGCAATGGTCCCTCTAAGCGGTGGAGTCTTGTGAGCTCCTGGCATTACTTTGTGAGCTCCTGGCATTAAAGTTGTGAGTGAGCAATTTGGCTACTGCATAAATTAGTTCGCTCTGGAGCTGTCCTTCCTGAGCGAAGACAAAAAAATGTGTGAGCCAGAGGCTAAAAAACTGTGAGCTGGCTCACGCTCACTCAGCTTAGAGGGAACATTGCCCATAAGCCACTGCATGGTATGCCTTGTGCACTCTGCTGACTTATTTTTTTTTTTAATAATGAACTTTCCGCAAAGAAAAAGAAAGACAGGCACTACAGATACAAAGAAACTAACACAAAACAAAGACAAGCATGTAAATGAATCTACTTAAGTTTTACATCTATAGAATCATTCTTTTATGCACCTAAACCAGTTTAACAATTTGAAATATAAAGATTATATTTCAATAACTACACTTTAAGAACATAAGAACATTAGAGAAGCCAGTGTTGAATCAGGCCAATGGCCCATCTAGTCCAACACTCTGTGTCACACGGTGGCCAAAAATACCAGGTGCCATCAGGAGGTCCAGCAGTGGGGCCAGGACACTAGAAGCCCCTCCCACTGCTGCCCCCTCCAGCACCAAGAATAGAGAGCATCACCTGCCCCAGACTGAGAGTTCCCATCTATACCCTGTGGCTAATAGCCACTGATGGACTTCTGCTCCAGATGTTTAGCTAATTCCCTCTTGAAACTCTCCATGCTTGTAGCTGCCACCACCTCCTGTGGCAGGGAATTCCATGTGTTCATCACTCTTTGGGTGAAGATGGACTTCCTTTTATCTGTTCTAACCCGACTGCTCAGCCATTTCATGGAGCGCCCACGAGTTCTTGTCTTGTGAGAAAGGGAGAAAAGTCCTTCTTTCTCAACCTGCTCAATCCCATTCACAATCTTATAAACCTCGATCATGTCACCCCTCAGCCGTCGTTTCTCCAAGCTAAAGAGCCCCAAGCGTTTTAACCTTTCTTCATAGGGAAGGTGTTCCGACCCTTTGATCATTCCAGTTGCCCTTCTCTGCACTTTTTCCAATGCTATAATATCCTTTTTGAGATGTGGCGACCAGAACTGTACACAGTATTCCAAATGAGGTCGCACCAATGATTTATACAGGGGCACGATGATACTGGCTGAACGTCTTTGAAGATGTTCCTCAATCCATTTATAGAATCTTGACCCAAGTTTTCTCAAAAATATCTTCTTCTTTTTCTTGTAGTTGTAAAGTTACTTTGTCCATTTCCGCTGTTTCAATTAATGTATAAATTATTTCTTCTTCTTTTTTTAAAAAAAAAGATTTTATTTATATACATTTTCAATATACAGAAAGAAAAGAAACAGAAAAAAGAATTATATAAGTTCCTGGTAACATACATAAATTAGTTTGAGGTCCAAATAGGTAGTTACTATTTTTTTCAATCCACTTATAGATTTTTTTTCCCATCTATTTTGACGTACTGACTCATCCCTTCCTAGGAGTAACATACTGAACTTGTCTGATTCAGCTACTTCCATCAATTTGTCTATTGTTTCTTCTTTTGATGGAACGTCTTTTTTCCACACTCCGCTGACTTATTCACGGCTCCTGGCTATACCAAACCAGAAAATCTAACATCCCAGACACAAGTCCAACACTCTTAACCCCTCCGTCACCCTGCAGATGCCCAGCAGATGTCGATCGGGTCTTGCCGGCTGGAGGATATCGCTGTGAGGGTCCTGACCCGAGTGATCGGCCACTACCCGCATCGGAACCAGATGCTCGTCGACTGCGGCTGGACCGGGCTCAGCCTCCACAGCCTCGGCCAGCTGCCCACCGGCTACGCCCTTGTGGAGGGCCACCCCGATCTCAAGTACGTGACGCTCGCTTTGATACAGCAGCCTGCTCCGTCAGGTAGAGTCCGTGCAGCCCCACGCCTTTGCGGGCCGCATTCCCATCAGAAGCACTCGCCAGCTTAGACCAAGACTCCATCTGGCACAGCATTCTTGTTGCCAGCCAGGGCACCAGTAAGTTGCTTCCAGGGAATTCACCCGCAAGCCACGAAGGCAGTAGTCAAGGAGCTGGGTGCCACGGATCTCTTCGTCTAACCGTGGTGGTTTTCTGTGGTGGAAAGACATTTCCTCAGACGCATCTTGGATCTGGGGAAGGTTTCTTTGCACCAGGGAAAGTGCACCTGTTAGCTGAACGGATCTCTTTGCTCTGTTTCGACCTCACCTAGACTATTGTTTGGTGTAGAGCCAGTTTCGTGTAGTGGTTAATTGCACGGACTCTAATCTGGGAGAACCGGGTTTGATTCCCCCACTCCTCCACTTGCAGCTGCCGGATGACCGTGGGTCAGTCACAAGTTCTCTCAGAGCTGTTCTTGAAAAAAGAGCAGTTCCCGTCAGAGCTCTCTCGGCCCCACCTCCCTCACAGGGTGTCTGCTGTGGGGAGGGGAAGGGAAAGGAGACTGTAAGACGCTCTGAGACTCCTTCGGGTAGTGAAGGGCCCGGTATAAATCCAATCTCCTCTTATTCTTCTTCTTCAGTTTTGGGGCAGCACAATTTAAGGAGATAGACAAGCTGGTCCAATCTCCTGGGGCAACAGAAAACAACTCCGCCCCATCCTCAATGTGAGAGCCCTTCAAGCACTTCTAGTTGGTTCTCATATCGCCTCTCAATCGTCTCCAATATTCCCTCTAAGCTGCGGAGTCTTGTGAGCAAAAATTCTACTTTGTGATCTACTGGCATTCAAGTTGGGAGCCAGTGATTTGGCTGCTGCGTAGATAAGTTTGCTCTGGAGCCCTCCTTCCTCAGCTAATACAAAAAAATGTGTGAACCGGAGGCTAACAAACTCTGAGCTAGCTCACACTAACTCAGCTTAGAGGGAACACTGGTCGTCTCCTCTCCAGGCTGAACAGACCCAGCTTCTTCAACCTCTCCTCATAGGACTTGGTCTCCAGACCCCTCGCCATCTTCGTTGCTCCCCTCTGGACACGTTTCCAGCTTGTCGATATCCTTCTTGAATTGTGGTGCCCAAAACTGAACACCAATACTCTAGGTGAGGTCTAGCCAGTCACCCCAATACGAAAGCTTCTTCGTGGCTGTCAGTCGTGCAGGGGAGGTTGTTGGAGCAGGACACCCCCCGGATTGGCAGAAGCCGGGCTCATAAGGGGGTGAGCAGCGGGATTCTCTGACTTGCGGGGAAAGGAGGACCACAAAGGAGGTTCCAGCGGAGATGCTCCGTTCCTTCTCCTCCTTCACAGGTTGGTGGGGATGACCCAGGAGCACGGACGGATCGAGCCGGCCGCAGGGAAGCTGGATTTCGCACACTTCCCCTTGGGGAGCCTCCTGGCCTTGATCCCTTATCATGTAAGTATTGTTCCTATGGTTGCCAGCCTCCAAGTGGGGCCTAGATAGTTCCCACCATTATAGCTGTTCTCTAGACAACCAAGGTCAGTTGGCCTGCAGAAAATGGCTGCTTTGGAGGGTGGAAGAACATCAGAAGAGCCCTGTTGGATCAGATCAGGAGTTCATCTAGTCCAGCCTCCTGTCTCAGACAGGGGCCAACCAGTTCCCCTGGAGGGCCAGCAACAGGGCAGAGAGGCCGAGGCCTTCCCCTGAGAAGGACATCAGAAGAGCCCTGGCAGAGAAGCCGAGGCCTTCCCCTGAGAAGGACATCAGAAGAGCCCTGCCGACTCAGACCAGTGAGGGTCCATCTTGTCCAGCATCCTGTCTTACCCAGTGGCCATCCAGTTCCTCTGGAGGGCCAACAGCAGGCCTTCCCCTAATAAGAACATCAGAAGAGTCCTGCTAGATCAGACCAACAGTCCATCTAGTCCAGCCTCCTGTCTCACCCAGTGGCCAGCCAGTTCCTCTGGAGGGCCAGAAACAGGGCAGAGAGGCCGAGACCTTCCCCTGATTAGAACCTCAGAAGAGCCCTGCTGGATCAGACCAGGGAGGGTCCATCTAGTCCAGCCTCCTGTCTTATACAGCAGCCAGCAAATTCCCCTGGAGGTCCAACAACAGGGCATGGAGGCCAAGGCCTTCCCCTGATAAGAACATCAGAAGAGCTCTGCTAGATCAGACCAACAGTCCATCTAGTCCAGCCTCCTGTCTCAGCCAGTGGCCAAACAGTTCCTCTAGAGGGCCAGCTACAGGGCAGAGAGGCCGAGGCCTTCCCCTGAGGTTGCTTCCTGGCTCTGGGATTCAAAGGCTTAGTGCCTCTGAAGGTGGAGGTTCCCCCCAGTCACCAGGACTCATATCCACTGATGGAGTCCTCCTCCATCAATCTCTCTAATCCCCTTTGAAAGCTGTTTATCCTTGTGGTCCTCACTACACCCTCCAGCAGCCACTTCCACATTTTAATCACTCGCTGTGTAAAGCAGCGTTTCCCTGATGGCCTGGTACCCTGCTGAGGCCCCTCCCCTCCCCAAACCCCGCCCTCCCCAGGCTCAACCCCCCCAAACCTCCAGCTATTTCCCAACCCAGAGCTGACAAACCTTGTTCATAACTTTAAGCCCACGTCTACGTACCTGCAGGGTCATTTCAGAGAAAAAGAGGTGCAGGAGCTCATTGGCATAACTCATTAGCATAACTTATTTGCATATGCCACACCCCCGACATCTCCCTTCCCTTTGTCTTCAAGCGGGACAAAGGAGGGTGGGGGGGAGGAGCTCAGGCGCTTCTGCCTCACAGAAGCGTGTCAGGGAAGGCGGCGGGCGGACTGAGGAAGGCATGGGGAGGCATTGGTGGGTGGGCCAGGGAAGATAGAGGGGGAGCTTCTTACTGCCAGAACGCCGTCCCGGCTCGCTCCGGCTGCAAATGGCCCCCGCTGCAGACTTGCTGGTGGCGACAGTGCCTCTGAGCATGTATGGAGCAGGCTTCCCTCGAGACTGTGTGCCACCCGCTGTGTTCACTCACTCTCCTGCCTCAAGCAGTCCCTTCTCACACCCCACCCACCGGCCACTGTTTGGCCAGTGTTTTATTTTCCGTCTCTTCTCTGTCCACGACAGGCCTGCGCCACTGCAGCGATGCACCCCACTTACTACGTCCATGTCAAGGGCCAGGTGGTGGCCACCTGGAAGCCAGTCCGAGGGTGGTAGAAGGAAGTCTTGGAGGAGAACACTTCCGGCTTGGCCAGGAGAAGGAATCTTCGGAAGAAAGGTGGGCGTGGCCTCCGGACGCAGACGCTTGGAGGAGTTCGGCCAGGCTGGTTGGAACCAGTAAAAATTGTCTTTGCGTCAAATCTTTGATTCTTAAGAACGGAGAACATTCCTTGCCGGTGCACCCGGGTCGTCTAGGAACTAACCCAATGCTCCTCACCGCTGCTCTAGCATAGCACTTTCAAACAATGAGTAGATACTGTCTCCGAATACAAAGTTTAATAGCAAAGTGATTAAAAACACGTATTAATAAATGGGCCCTTTCTTGGACGGCCCAGGCTAACTTGACCTCTTCACGTCTCGGAAGCTAAGGAGGCTTGGCCCTTGTTCTAAACTGGATGGGAGACTGCCAGGAAAGTCCCAAGGTTGCAACGCAGGGCAGGTAATGGTCAACCACCTCTGCTAGCCAGATCCCATCGGATCTCAGAAGCTAAGCAGGTTCGGCCTCGGCTAGTATTTGGATGGGAGACCTCTAAGGAATACCAGGGTCGGGACGCAGAGGCAGGCAATGGCAAGCCACCTCTCTGGAACATCCAAACCCCCCACTGGGCTCACCAGAAGGCACCATGACTTCCAAGCACACACGCACACGCACACACAAAATGCTCATAGAAAGAAAGAAAAAGACCAGTAAAGTTTTATTCCTGGTATAAGCGTTCGTGTGCGCGCCAGTGTTCCCTCTAAGCTGAGTTAGTGTGAGCCAGCTCACAGTTTTTTAGCCTCCAGCTCACACATTTTCGTCTCAGCTCAGGAAGGGATGTGGCTCCAGAGCAAACTGATTCATGCAGCAGCCAAATGGCTCGCTCACAACTTGAATGCCAGCAGCTCACAAAGGAGAATGTTTGCTCACAAGACTCTCCACAGCTTAGAGGGAACATTGGTGCAGGCAGCACTGAAGTGCTGGTCTTAAAAGATGCCATTGGACTCCAGCTTCGTTCTGCTGCTTCGAACCAACACGGCTGACCCGCCTGGGTCTAGGAGAATCCAGCGGGCCGTGACAGGATTGTGTAGACGCAGGCACCAGAGAGTTTGGTCCCCAGACGGCAGTGGCGCTGATGTTTTGCAAGAGGAGTTGCTTGCAGCAGTTCCGTTGCATTCAGGACTCTGCTGCAGGTAGATTCGGGTGGGTCTGAAGCAACAGAACAAAGAATCTGGAAGAAGAAGAGAAGAGATCGGATCGATACTCCGCCCTTCACTACCCAACGGAGTCTCAGAGCGGCTCACAAACTCCTTTCCCTCCCCCTCCCCACAACAGACACCCCTCTGTGAGGTAGAAGAAGAAGAGGAGATTGGATTTATACCCCGCCCTTCACTACCCAAAGGTGTCTCAGAGCGGCTCACAAACTCCTTTCCCTTCCCCTCCCCACAACAGACACCCCCTGTGAGGTAGAAGAAGAAGAGGAGATTGGATTTATACCCCGCCCTTCACTACCCGAAGGAGTCTCAGGGCGGCTTACAAACTCCTTTCCCTTCCCCTCCCCACAACAGGCACCCTGTGAGGTAGAAGAAGAAGAAGAGATTGGATTTATACCCCGCCCTTCACTACCCAAAGGTGTCTCAGGGCGGCTTACAAACTCCTTTCCCTTCCCCTCCCCACAACAGGCACCCTGTGAGGTAGAAGAAGAAGAAGAGATTGGATTTATACCCCGCCCTTCACTACCCAAAGGTGTCTCAGAGCGGCTTACAAACTCCTTTCCCTTCCCCTCCCCACAACAGGCACCCTGTGAGGTAGAAGAAGAAGAAGAGATTGGATTTATACCCCGCCCTTCACTACCCGAAGGAGTCTCAGGGCGGCTTACAAACTCCTTTCCCTTCCCCTCCCCACAACAGGCACCCTGTGAGGTAGAAGAAGATGAAGAGATTGGATTTATACCCCGCCCTTCACTGCCCAAAGGTGTCTCAGAGTGGCTTACAAACTCCTTTCCCTTCCCCTCCCAACAACAGGCACCCTGTGAGGTAGAAGAAGAAGAAGAAGAAGAAGAGATTGGATTTATACCCCCGCCCTTCACTGCCCAAAGGTGTCTCAGAGTGGCTTACAAACTCCTTTCCCTTCCCCTCCCAACAACAGGCACCCTGTGAGGTAGAAGAAGAAGAAGAAGAAGAGATTGGATTTATACCCCCGCCCTTCACTACCCAAAGGTGTCTCAGAGCGGCTTACAAACTCCTTTCCCTTCCCCTCCCAACAACAGGCACCCTGTGAGGTAGAAGAAGAAGAAGAAGAAGAGATTGGATTTATACCCCCGCCCTTCACTGCCCAAAGGTGTCTCAGAGTGGCTTACAAACTCCTTTCCCTTCCCCTCCCAACAACAGGCACCCTGTGAGGTAGAAGAAGAAGAGATTGGATTTATTCCCTGCCCTTCACTGCCCAAAGGCATCTCAGAACGGCTTACAAACTCCTCTCCCTTCCCCTCCCCTCAGCAGACACCCTGTGAGGTAGAAGAAGAAGAGATTGGATTTATACCCCGCCCTTCACTACCCAAAGGAGTCTCAGAGCGGCTTACAAACTCCTTTCCCTTCCCCTCCCCACAACAGGCACCCTGTGAGGTAGAAGAAGAAGAAGAAGAGATTGGATTTATACCCCCGCCCTTCACTACCCAAAGGTGTCTCAGAGCGGCTTACAAACTCCTTTCCCTTCCCCTCCCAACAACAGGCACCCTGTGAGGTAGAAGAAGAAGAAGAAGAGATTGGATTTATACCCCGCCCTTCACTACCCAAAGGTGTCTCAGAGCGGCTTACAAACTCCTTTCCCTTCCCCTCCCCACAACAGACACCCCCTGTGAGGTAGAAGAAGAAGAAGAGATTGGATTTATACCCCGCCCTTCACTACCCAAAGGTGTCTCAGAGCGGCTTACAAACTCCTTTCCCTTCCCCTCCCCACAACAGGCACCCTGTGAGGTAGAAGAAGAAGAAGAGATTGGATTTATACCCCGCCCTTCACTACCCGAAGGAGTCTCAGGGCGGCTTACAAACTCCTTTCCCTTCCCCTCCCCACAACAGGCACCCTGTGAGGTAGAAGAAGATGAAGAAGAGATTGGATTTATACCCCGCCCTTCACTACCCAAAGGTGTCTCAGAGCGGCTTACAAACTCCTTTCCCTTCCCCTCCCAACAACAGGCACCCTGTGAGGTAGAAGAAGAAGAAGAAGAGATTGGATTTATTCCCTGCCCTTCACTGCCCAAAGGCATCTCAGAACGGCTTACAAACTCCTCTCCCTTCCCCTCCCCTCAGCAGACACCCTGTGAGGTAGAAGAAGAAGAAGAGATTGGATTTATACCCCGCCCTTCACTACCCAAAGGAGTCTCAGAGCGGCTTACAAACTCCTTTCCCTTCCCCTCCCCACAACAGGCACCCTGTGAGGTAGAAGAAGAAGAAGAGATTGGATTTATACCCCGCCCTTCACTACCCAAAGGAGTCTCAGAGCGGCTTACAAACTCCTTTCCCTTCCCCTCCCAACAACAGGCACCCTGTGAGGTAGAAGAAGATGAAGAGATTGGATTTATACCCCGCCCTTCACTACCCAAAGGCGTCTCAGAGCGGCTTACAAACTCCTTTCCCTTCCCCTCCCCACAACAGGCACCCTGTGAGGTAGAAGAAGAAGAAGAGATTGGATTTATACCCCGCCCTTCACTACCCAAAGGTGTCTCAGAGCGGCTTACAAACTCCTTTCCCTTCCCCTCCCCACAACAGGCACCCTGTGAGGTAGAAGAAGAAGAAGAGATTGGATTTATACCCCGCCCTTCACTACCCAAAAGTGTCTCAGAGCAGCTTACAAACTCCTTTCCCTTCCCCTCCCCACAACAGACACCCTGTGAGGTAGAAGAAGAAGAAGAGATTGGATTTATACCCCGCCCTTCACTACCCAAAGGTGTCTCAGAGCGGCTTACAAACTCCTTTCCCTTCCCCTCCCCACAACAGGCACCCTGTGAGGTAGAAGAAGAAGAAGAGATTGGATTTATACCCCGCCCTTCACTACCCAAAGGAGTCTCAGAGCGGCTTACAAACTCCTTTCCCTTCCCCTCCCCACAACAGACACCCTGTGAGGTAGAAGAAGATGAAGAGATTGGATTTATACCCTGCCCTTCACTACCCAAAGGTGTCTCAGAGCGGCTTACAAACTCCTCTCCCTTCCCTTCCCCACAGCAGGCACCCTGTGAGGTAGAAGAAGAAGAGATTGGATTTATACCCCGCCCTTCACTACCCAAAGGTGTCTCAGAGCGGCTTACAAACTCCTTTCCCTTCCCCTCCCAACAACAGGCACCCTGTGAGGTAGAAGAAGAAGAGATTGGATTTATTCCCTGCCCTTCACTGCCCAAAGGCATCTCAGAACGGCTTACAAACTCCTCTCCCTTCCCCTCCCCTCAGCAGACACCCTGTGAGGTAGAAGAAGAGGAGATTGGATTTATACCCCTCCCCGCAACAGACACCCTGTGAGGGTGGTGGGGCTGAGAGAGCTCTGACAGAAACGGCTCTTTTTCAAGAACACCCCTGACAGAACTACGGCTTGCCCAAGGTCATCCGGCCAGGTGCAAGCGGAGGAGTGGGGAACCAAACCCGGTTCTCCCAGATTAGAGTCCGCGCACTTAACTGCTACACCAAACTGGTGCATGCACATGAAATCTCATATCCCGAATTAAACCTTGTTGATCTTAAAGGTGCCGCTGGACTAAAACTTCGTTCTGCTGCGGGCGTTTGGGTCGCAAGGCTGTCTACCAGTGGGGGTTTATATATGTGCTGTGCCGAGCACTGTTGGAAGGTACATTGATGCCTTGCTGAAATTCAGAATGTCTGGCACTAGCCATGTTTCGGGGCTGGGGGGGAACCTCCAGGGAAGCCCTCCGCTTTGGGCAGTGCCTTGAGTTTTGTCTGAATTGCTCCCACAAAATCGGCCACCCGGTCCCACCGAAGAACTTCCAGTGGGAACCCAATCACCATTTGGCTCCAAGTATTTACACGTGGCGTGTAACCGGACTTCCTCTTTTTCCCAGAAGGATTTCACGGGGCCGGTAGCGGGGGAATGCTAGTTACAAACTTAAATTGTGATTTGTAATTGAACGGCATTGAGGTGGCAAAAATTAAATTCTTCCCAACCTCTCTCTCTCTCTGTTTGTTTTCCTTTATTCCTATACTTAATCAAAATTGGGAGCGGAGGGGGGATGGATAAGAAGTTGATGATGATTGGGACCAGGATATTGGAAGGACCGTCCTGATGGCCACCTGGTGTTTTTGGCCACTGTGTGACCCAGAGTGTTGGACTGGAGGGGCCGTTGGCCTGATCCAACAATTGGCTTCTCTTACGTTCTTATGGATAAACATCTGGAGCGGAAGTCCATCAGTGGCTCATTAGCCACAAGGTATAGATAGGAACTCTCAGTCTGGGGCAAGGGATGCTCTGTATTCTTGGTGCTTGCAGGAGGGGGCAACAGTGGGAGGGCATCTAGTGTCCTGGCCCCACTGGTGGACCTCCTGACGGCCCCTGGTATTTTTGGCCACTGTGTGACACAGAGTGTTGGACTGGATGGGCCATTGGCCTGATCCAACAATTGGCTTCTCTTATGTTCTTAAGAGTCGGATTCGACTGGCTTTCGAGCAAGGGAAACTTTTACCTTTACATTTTTAGAGCACTTGTATTTTTTTATATGAATGATGGTTTCATTGCTTGTTTTATCCTGTTTTGACCCGTTTTAATCTTGGCATATGTGCCTCATTTGTTAGCCGCCCTGAGCCCATCTGGGGAGGGCGGGGTATAAATTTAATAATAAAGTAAATAAAATAAAAATAAATAAATATCCTAAAGGAAATCCACCCTGACTGTCCCCTGGAAGGCCAGATCCTGAAGCTGAAGCTCAAATACTTTGGCCACCAGATGAGAAGGGAGCACTCCCTGGAGAAGACCCTGATGCTGGGAAAGATTGAAGGTCAAAGAAGAAGAAGGGGACGGCAAAGGATGAGATGGTCAGACAGTGTCACCGATGCAACGGACATGAAATTGAGCAAACTCCAGAGCATGGCGGAAGATGGGAGGGCCTGGCGTGATCTGGTCTGTGGGGTCGCGAAGAGTTGGACTCGACTGGGGGACTGAACAACAACAACAAATGAGTTTCCGGGGCCCTGGCTTTTTTCTACTTCTGTGTCCTTCCAGGGCAGGTTGCTTGCGAGGCAATTGGGGGCATAAGAAGAGCCCCATTGGTTCAATCCAGCAGGGCTCTTCTTATCTCCTTATGCCGGGCCCACCCTTTGGTTCATGGGGGAGTTGAGAGAGAGATTAGGAGAGCAGAGATCAATCGGTTAAAAGTAGCTGCAAATCCCCATGAGAAAGGGATCCGGGGACTTGAAAGGGATCCAGTCCTCGGGATCGTAAAATTCTATTGCCCATCCTGCTCGGTGGGGGAGTCAGATAAGACAGAGACACACACCCCTTTGATCTTTCTCCCCGGCCCCTTGAAGTTCCTCCTCCCCCCTTTGCAGCAGGAAGACGAAAAGCTGTTGGTTATGTCAACACCTGGAGCGAACTGGGAGAGGGCGTAGGTAAAGGAGACGCCTCCCGTCAGGCTGAAGAAAAGACAGAAAAAGACCTGCAAAGGGATTGTGGAGGCAGATCTTGCTAGTGTTTCTGTATTTCTAATTGGATTCCTTTGTAATTTTTAACTGCACAAATATTTAATGCTCTCTTTTTTTCTTTTTTTTTTACAGGTGGGTAGTCGTGTTGGTCCGGAGCAGCAGAACAAAATTTGAGTCCAGTGGCACCTTTTAGAGACCGGCAAAAGTTTTATTCTTATAGCCAAAATGAAACTTTGTCGGGCTGAAAGGTGCCACTGGACTCAAATTTTGTTCTGGGTTTGTTTTCTTACATTCACTGCCTTGTGGAGCCGGACTGGGTGGCATAGAAATGTTTTAAATAGATAATTTTAAATAATAATAATTTTAAATAAATAATTATTATTATTTCGTTCGTACCCCACATTTCTCCCCAACAGAGACCCAAAGTGTCTTACATGGTTCTCCTGTCCTCCGTTTTATCCTCACAACAGCCCTGCGGGGTTGGTGAGGCCGACAAGAGCACGACTGGCCCGTGGTCACCCCACGAGCTTCCTTCGAACCCAGGCCTCCCGGATACTAGCCCGACGCTCTTAACCACTACACCACAAAGCGACTCGCAAGTGTAGACCCCGTTGCAAGTCTGGGATGGGGGTAACATGAGGCCAAGCGCCAGGCCTTCCTTCTGCCCGCACCGCTCTGCACCAAGCGGTAAGAGTGTCTGTTGACCTTGAGGACTGATACTGCTAAAAGGCCTGGGTCATGCTTTGCACCTGCTCAGAAGCCGTTGTGCAAAATCTTGCTTCCCCAGTGTTCTTCCCCCTTCACGAGCCGAGAATCCTGCGGCCGACTCTGTCTACCCTGTAAGCGCAGAGTTGTGCATGAACATCCACATCGTCTGTCTGGCCTCCTGTTCTTACGAAGTCTGTCGGCAATCTGGTATTTACTTTATTTATTTATTTATTTATTTATTTCTACCATTTATGTTTATTAATTCTATTCACCTTTCTCCCCAACAGGAGCCTGAGCAGGGTTCCCTCTAAGCTAAGTTAGTGTGAGCTAGCTCACGGGGTTTTTTAGCCTCCGGCTCACACATTTTTTTTAGCCTCCGGCTCACACATACGGAGCTGCGGTGGCTCAAGTGGTTAAGACGCTGAACTGCAGGCTGTGGAAGGTCAGTAGTTCAGCAGTTCGAGACCTGGGTGCCGCATGACGGGGTGAGCTCCCGTCTCTAGTTCCAGCTCCTGCCAACCTAGCAGTTCGAAAGCAAGAAATTGCAAGTAGGTAAATAGGTACCACTGCGGTGGGAAGGTAACAGTGTTCCGTGCACCTTGGTGTTTAGTCATGCCGGCCACATGACCACGGAAACGTCTTTGGACAGCGCTGGCTCTTCGGCTTTGAAATGGAGATGAGCACCGCGGATTCGATTGGCTTTCAAACAAGGGAACCTTTACCTTTACACACATTTTTGTCTTTGCTCAGGAAGGGACGGCTCCAGAGCAAACTAATTTACGCAGTAGCCCAAATCGCTCGCTCACAACTTTAAAGCCAGTAGCTTGCAATGTAGAATTTTTGCTCACGAGACGCCATAGCTTAGAGGGAGCATTGCAGCCAGTGTTCCCTCTCAGCCGAGGTAGTGTGAGCCAGCTCCCAGTTTCTTAGCCTCCGGCTCACACATTTTTGTCTTCGCTCAGGAAGGATGGCTGCAGAGCAGACTAATTTACGCAGCAACCAAATCGCTCGCTCACAGCTTTAACGCCAGGAACTCACAAAGTAGAATTTCTGCTCACGAGACTCCACAGCTCAGAGGGAGCATTGGGCCCGAGGCGCCTTACATTGTCCACCTCTCCTTTGTTTTCTCCTCACAACAGCCCTGTGAGGTATGTTAGGCTGGGGAAGAGTGTGACTGGCCCAAGGTCACCCAGCAGACTTCCATGGCAGAGTGAAGATTTGAACCTGGACCTCCCAGATCTTAAAGGTAAAGGTTCCCTTGCTCGAAAGCCAGTCGAATCCGACTCTAGGGTTGCGGTGCTCATCTCCGTTTCCAAGCCGAAGAGCCAGCGCTGTCCGAAGATGTTTCCGTGGTCATGCGGCCGGCATGAGTAAACACCAAGGTGCACGGAACGCTGTTACCTTCCCACCAAAGTGGTACCTATTTATCTACTTGCAATTTCTTGCTTTCGAACTGCTAGGTTGGCAGGAGCTGGAACTAGAGACGGGAGCTCACTCCGTCATGCGGCACTCACGGGTCTCGAACTGCTGAACTGTGGACCTTCCACAGCCTGCAGTTCAGCGTCTTAACCACTTAACCTGACACTTAACCATGACACTACATTGGCTCCCTCTTGGCTTCTTGAAAACATGATTGAGGGCGCTGTCGAAAGAAACCATTTGGCAACTTAACATGATGCGAATAAATCCTAATGCTCCCCGTAATCTTTGCAGCCAGTCAGCTGTTTATTCCTGCGGTCATCACTGCATCCTCCAGCAGTGAATTCCCCATTTTAATTGCTCTCTGTGACACATAGTAAAGTAGTAGTAGTCTTTTGGGAGAGGAGTCACACACACTAAAGAATCCACTTTCAATGCACGTTCCAACTGGGTTTTGCCAGTTCACACAGTAAAAATCCATAAGAACATCAGAGAAGCCCATGTTGAATCAGGCCAATGGCCCATCTAGTCCAACACTGTCACACAGCGGCCAAAATATACCAGGGGCCATCAGGAGGTCCAGCAGTGGGGCCAGAACACCAGAAGCCCTCCCACTGCTGCCCCCTCCAGCACCAAGAATAGAGTGCATCACCTGCCCCAGACTGAGAGTTCCCATCTATACCCTGTGGCTAATAGCCACTGATGGACTTCTGCTCCATATGTTGATCTGATTCCCTCTTGAAACTGTCCATGCTGGTAGCTGCCACCGCCTCCTGTGGCAGTGAATTCCATCTGTTAATCACTCTTTGGGTGAAGAAGGACTTCCTTTTATCTGTTCTAACCCGACTGCTCAGCAATTTCATAGAGTGCCCACGAGTTCTTGTATTGTGAGAAAGGGAGAAAAGTGCTTCTTTCTCAACCTGCTCAATCCCATTCGTAATCTTATAAACCTCGATCACGTCACCCCTCAGCCGTCATTTCTCCAAGCTGAAGAGCCCCAAGCATTTTAACCTTTCTTCATAGGGAAGGTGTTCCAACCCTTTTATCATTCTAGTTGCCCTTTTCTGCACTTTTTCCAATGCTATAATATCCTTCTTGAGATGTGGCGACCAGAACTGTACACAGTATTCCAAATGAGGTCGCACCAATGATTTATACAGGGGCATGATGATACTGGCTGATTTGTTTTCAATTATGATACTGGCTGATTTGTTTTCAAGCTCTACAGCCACAGCGGCCCCAGGCTGCCATCCCACCCCAAATTAAATAAAAATTTAAAAGGGCACAAAATTGTAACCAGCAAGATAAAATGAGCGCCCCCCCCCCCCAAAAAAAAAATCACTTCATCGAATTCTCTACATCTTCAGACAAGGACCCGACATTAAAAGAGAAAAAGCCGGTTGCTGAATGTGCAGATTTCAAGGTGGGGAGTTAAAAAGGCGCGGCTCATCCGAGAAAGAGGATTAAAGCCTTGAAATTGAGTTTCAGTTATTTCAAAGGTGGCTGTTGACAGGGGGCCTTGGCAGCTACAGGTGTGCAGGGGCTAATAAGTCTCTAATGAGCTGCGCTTCGCGTCAGTTCAGGGAAACGCCGAGACCGAAACGATGCCAAAGCCAGCGTTTTCCTGCGCAGGGATACCGCCCGAGACATCCTGGGGCATGAGTCTGAAAATCCCTCTGGCGCCCCTTTCCATTAGGATTGGCAGCCCTGGGTTGGGAAATACCTGGAGATTTGGAGGGTTGTTGTGTACTAGCTAAAACCGCACACGTGGCCTGGCAGCCCCTTGGCCTGACTGCCTAGCGAAGCTTCGCTATCTGAGACAATAGAGTCCAAGGCTGCTAAAACCTGCCAACCGGCAAGCTGGGATCCTAGGGAAAACCCTATAAGATCGTAACTTGTAAACAGCCTATCGTGGGTGTGTTTGTAAAGGTAAAGGTTTCCCTTGCTCCAAAGCCAGGGGAATCCAACTCTAGGGTTGCGGTGCTCATCTCCATTTCAAAGCCGAAGAGCCAGCGCTGTCCGAAGACGTTTCCGTGGTCATGTGGCCGGCATGACTAAACGCCAAGGCGCACGGAACACTGTTACCTTCCCACCAAGGTAAAAGGTAAAGGTTCCCTTGCTCGAAAGCCAGTCGAATCCAACTCTAGGGTTGCGGTGCTCATCTCCATTTCAAAGCCGAAGAGCCAGCGCTGTCCGAAGACGTTTCCGTGGTCATGTGGCCGGCATGACTAAACGCCAAGGCGCACGGAACGCTGTTACCTTCCCACCGAAATGGTACCTGTTTACTTGCAATTTCTTGCTTTTGAACTGCTAGGTTGGCAGGAGCTGGAACCAGAGATGGGAGCTCACTCCGTCTTGCGGCACCCGGGTCTTGAACTGCTGAACTACTGACCTTCCACAGCCTGCAGTTCAGCGTCTTAACCACTTGAGCCACCGCAGCTCCCCCTTCCCACCAAAGTGGTACCTATTTATCTACTTGCAATTTCTTGCTCTCGAACTGCTAGGTCGGCAGGGCCTGGAACTAGAGATGGGAGCTCGCCCCGTCATGCGGCACTCTCGGGTCTCGAACTGCTGAACTACTGACCTTCCACAGCCTGCAGTTCAGCGTCTTAACCACTTGAGCCACTGCAGCTCCTTTGGGGTGTGTTTGTAAAGGGACATTAAAGCAGCCTGCGAGCTGGCGACTGTAGCCTTATGTTTTGCTGAAATCACTAAGTAAAGAAATGAGATGAACCCACTATATGCCCCAGGCTCAGAACGTTTTAAGGGTGGAGCCTGGGGAGGGCAGGGTTTGGGGAGGGAGGGGAGGGGAGGGGCCTCAGCGGGGTATCATAAGGCCATAGAGTCCACCCCCCAGAGCGGCCATTTCCTCCAGGGGAACGGAGCCTAGTCATCTGGAGACCAGTTGTAATCACGGGAGATCTCCAGGTTCCACCCAACCTGCTGTCCCAATAGTGAACCCGGCGTCCAGTCCGGCCAGAGAGGCTTCCTGCCCAAGCCGCATCAGGAAGAAGAAGAAGAGGAGGAGGAGGAGATTGGATTTATACCCCGCCCTTCACTCGGAGTCTCAGAGCGCCTTACAGACTCCTTTCCCTTCCCCTCCCCACAGCAGACACCCCGGGAGGTAGGTGGGGCTGAGAGAGCTCTGACAGGAACGGCTCTTTTTCAAGGGCAGCTCTGAGAGAACTTGGGATGGACCCAAGGTCGTCCAGCAGCTGCAAGTGGGGGCATGGGGAATCAAACCCGATTCTCCCAGATTAGAGACTGCACTAACTTAACCAACTATGCCAAATGGGGATGCCAACTCTGGGTAGGGAACTTTCCTAGAGATTTGGGGGCAGAGCCCGGAGAGGGCGGGGTTTGGAGAGGGGAGGAGCCTCATTTGGTTATTATGCCATAGAGAGTATACCCTCCAGAGCAGCTATTTTTTTCCCAAGGGAACCGATCGCTGTCGTCTGGAGGGTAGCTATGTTGGTCTGTGGTAGAGGAGGCAGATTTCGAGTCCAGGAGCACCCCGGAGACCCAAGATTTTCAGGGAATGACCTTTCTAGAGCATCTGCCAAAGAGAGTTTTGACACTCAGAAACTCAAATCCTGAAAGTCTTGTCTAGTGTTGCAGACTCCGGGTTTGGAAATACCTGGAGACGTGTGGGCGTGGCCTGGGAGGAAGGGGTCTAAGAAGGGGAGGGGCTTTGGTGGGGTAAAACACCATGCAGACCACATTCCAGCGCAAATTCCCTTCCGGAGAAGTGGAATAAACATTCCAAATAAAGAAACAAGCCATGTATGTAGTCGGGAGAGCAGCTGTGATTCGAGGGGGGCAGTCTCTGGCTCCCACCTGGAGGTTAATACGAAAACTAAAGGTCAAAGTGTTAGGAAGACATACAAAATATATATATATATCACTGTGTACAATAAATAAATGCTTATGGTAAAACAACTTGGTGCTTTATTCTTTTTCTTTTAATATTCTTCAATACTATTGTTTAAATATCGGTATCAAATATTATTTCGCCCAAACCATACATCGAGTGCAAAAAAATGTATTGAATGTAAACCTGTGCTCGAGGTATGGTTTGGGTGAAACATTTTTTTCTATGCATGGTTTGGGTGAAATATATTTTTGATAATATTAGATACCAATATTTTAACAATAGTGTTGACAAATAGAAAAAGAATAAAGCCTAAAATTGTTTTACCATAAGCAGTACTTCTTCACCCAAAGAGTGATTAACACATGGAATTCACTGCCACAGGAGGTGGTGGCAGCTACAAGCAGGGACGGCTTCAAGAAGGAATTAGATGAGCATATATAGAGCAGAGGTCCATCGATGGCTGTTAGCCACAAGGTATAGAGAGGAACTCTCAGTCTGGGGCAAGTGAGGCTCTGTATTCTTGGTGCTTGGGGGGGTTAACAGTGGGAGGGCTTCTAGTGTCTTGGCCCCACTGCTGGATCTCCTGATGGCACCTGCTATTTTTGGCCACTGTGTGACACAAGAGTGTTGGACTGGATGGGCCATTGGCCTGATCCAACGTTGGCTTCTCTTATGTTCTTATGGATAAACATATGGAGCAGAGGTCCACCAGTGGCCATTGGCCTGATCCAACATTGGCTTTTTTATGTTCTTATGGAGCAGAGGTCCATCGGTGGCATTTGGCCACAAGGTATAGATAGGGACTCTCGGTCTGGGGCAAGTGAGGCTCTGTATTCTTGGTGCTTGGGGGGGCAACAGTGGGAGGGCTTCTGGTGTCCTGGCCCCACTGCTGGACCTCCTGATGGCCCCTGGTATATTTTGGCCACTGTGTGACACAAGAGTGTTGGACTGGATGAGCCATTGGCCCATCCAACATTGACTTCTCTTATGTTCTTATGGATAAACATCTGGAGTAGAGGTCCATCAGTGGCTATTAGCACAGGGTATAGACAGGAACTCTCAGTCTGGGACAAGTGATGCTCTATTCTTGGTGCTTGGGGGGCAACAGTGGGAGGGCTTCTAGTGTCCTGGCCCCACTGGTGGACCTCCTGAGGGCACCTGCTATTTTTGGCCACTGTGTGACATAAGAGTGTTGGATTGGATGGGCCATTGGCCTGGTCCAACATTGACTTCTCTTATGTTCTTATATTTATCGTACACAGTGATATATATTTTTGTATGCCCATCTGGAGGTCGGCAACCCAGGCCGTTGTTCCTCTCCCATTCCTTCCTTTGTGCCATGCGCTGGACAACGTCCCGGCCAGATTGGGCAAACTGGTCATAGAATCATAAGAGTCGGAAGGGCCCTCCAGGGTCATCTAGTCCAACCCCCTGCACAATGCAGGGAAACCCACAAATACCACCTCCTCCACGCCCGCAGTGAACCCTGTTCCACACCTAGAAGATGAACAAAGAACCTCCAAGATCCCCGGCCGAAGTGTCCTGGAGAAAAATTGCTTCCTGACCCCCCACAATGTGGCGATCAGCATTTCCCCGGGCATGTAAGAAAGGGCCACGAGAACTAAGCACTGACGCTTCAACCCGTCCTGCCCTCCCTTCTCATGCTCTGCCTAAATTCAGCTGATTCTTTACCCCTCCAAAGCCCCACATATTCTCCCCACCCCCAAGCAGCCTGTTTTTCCTGAATGTCAGGGTCTGCCGGCACATAAGGTTATCTTTGCAAAATTGCCTTGGGAAGGGGGGGGTTTCTTGCTTGCTTCCTGCTCTTTTCAAGCCCAGCTGGGATGTCAACAAGATCAAAGGCGTCTGCCCGCTGCTACTGTTCATCTGGCGGGGTTAATATACCCCCTTGGCCTGGGCAGATTCTAGGATGGGTGGGGGAGATCAGAGAGAAACAGGCATGACTGAACAAGGGAGGGGGAAGGGGGAGGCCCTCTTTATCGGGACGAGTGGTATTTACGCAACAGAGTTGTTGTACAACCGGCTTGGCGGGTATCCACACGCTTCTCCCCCAAACACTGCTGTGGGGTTTTTTGGCCTGTTCCCAAAACCCCTCTGGCCTTAAAGAAATCCGCATCCGAGTAGGCCCTTTGTCTGCCCTTCTTTTGCCCCTGATGCTTTCCTAGAGAGACAAGTGAGACCAGGAGTCTCTGTCCCAAGGAGCTTACAGTCAGAGAGGCTACGTGGAACAGAGGGAGAAGGGGACCAATATGGGGTGTCAACTCCAGCTTGGGGAATTGTTGGGAAATTGGGGGGTGGAGCCTCAGGCAATGCCCCCTTCTAAGCTGTGGAGTCTTGTGCGCCAAAACTCTACTTTGGTAGCTCCTGGCGTTCAAGTTGTGAGCGAGCGGTTTGGGTGCTGCATCGATGAATTTGCTCTGGAAGCCTTCCTTCCTGAGCGAAGACAAAACCTGCGAGCCGGAGGCTAACGAACTGTGAGCGAGCCGGAATTAAGATTGCCGGAAAAGACATCAACAACCTCAGATATGCAGGCGGTAACCACTCTAAATGGCAGAAAGTGAAGAGGACTTCAAGAGCCTCTTGCTCAGAGTGAAAGAGGAGAGTGCAAAAGTTGGCTTGAAACTCAACATCAAGAAAACTAAGATCCTGGCATCTGGCCCCATCACTCCTTGGCAAGTAGAAAGGGAAGTCGTGGAAGCGGTGACAGACTTCACGTTCCTGGGGTCCAGGATCACTGCAGACGGCGACTGCAGCCATGAAATTAAAAGACACCTGCTCCTGGGGAGGAAAGCGATGGCAAACCTAGACAGCATGATAAAAAGTAGAAACATCACCCTGCTAACCAAAGTCCGTATGGTGAAAGCGGTGGTATTCCCAGTAGTAACGTATGGCTGCGAGAATTAGACCATAAGGAAGGCCGAGCGGCGAGGAAAAGATGCTTTTGAATTATGGTGCTGGAGAAGACTCTTGAGAGTCCCTTGGACTGCAAGGAGGTTATAAGAACATGAGAGAAGCCAATGGCCCATCCAGTCCAACACTCTTGTGTCACACAGTGGCCAAAAATACCAGGTGCCCTCAGGAGGTCCAGCAGTGGGGCCAGGACACTAGAAGCCCTCCCACTGTTGACCCCACCAAGCACCAAGAATACAGAGCATCCCTTGCCCCAGAGTCCCTATCTATACCTTGTGGCTAATAGCCACTGACGGACCTCTGCTCCCTGTGTTTATCTAATTCCCTCTTGAAGCCGTCCATGCTTGTAGCTGCCACCACCTCCTGTGGCAGTGAATTCCATGTCAAATCAGTCAATCCTTAAAGAAATCAACCCTGACTGTTCCCCGGAAGACCAGATCCTGAAGCTGAAGCTCAAAGACCTTGGCCACCCAATGAGAAGGGAGCACTCACCGGAGAAGACCCTGATGCTGGGATAGACTGAAGGTCAAAGAAGAAGAAGGGGATGGCAAAGGATGAGATGGTAGGACAGTGTCATCGATGCAACAAACATGAAATTAAGCAAACTCCGGAGGACGGCGGAAGACAGGAGGGCCTGGTGTGATGCGGCCCATGGGGTCCCGAAGAGTTGAACTCGACTGGGCGACTGAACAACAACAAAGCTCACACTAACTCAGAGGGAACACTGGTGTCAACTCCAGTTTGAGAAATTCCTCAGAAATTGGGGGTGGAGCCTGGGGGGGGGGGGTCAAGGGGAGGAAACTTGACAGTGCATAATGTCAAAGAGTCCACCCAGCCAAGCAGCCGTTTCCTCCAGGGGAACCGATCTTGGTCGTCTCGAGGTCAGTTGTAATTTGGGAGACCTTCAGACCCCGTCTGGAGGTTGGCAACCCAGTGTGCCTGGGAGTTCAGAGTAAGGCACAGGAAGGAGCAACCCACATGGCTCGGCAGAGAGCAAGGGGAGAGGCCAGGGGCGGCTGGTGCGCGCTGAATTCTGACACGCCATCGAAGCGTGCACATTTGGGAGGCAGATTGCTGCCCTTCAAAATCTGGCAAGGAGATCTGAGAAGAGGGCTGCTGGTATCCACTGAGCGTTGACAGGGCAGAAATTGCCGCATGGAGGTGCAGCATTCCTCTCAGCCATTCCTTTTCAAACACCCTGGGGGGACATACAGCTGCCTGCCACCTTTCTGTTCATTTCAGTGCAACCCCCATAAAAGACCTTCCTGCTCAGTTTTGATGTGGCCAGGACCCAAACATAAGAACACCAGAAGAGCCCCTGCTGGATCAGACTAGTGGGGGTCCATCTAGTCCAGCCTCACCGTCTCACACAGGGGCCAACCAGTTCCTCTGGAGAGGCCAGCAACAGGGCAGAGAGGCCGAGGCCTTCCCCTGATAAGAACATCAGAAGAGCCCTGCTGGGTCAGACCAGGGAGGGTCCACTCCAGTCCAGCCTCCTGTCACACACAGTGGCCAGCTGGTTCCTCTGGAGGGCCAGCATGCAGAGTCCCAGGTCTTCCCCTGATAAGAACCTCCAGAAGAGCCCTACTGGGTCAGACCAGTGAGGGTCCATCCTAGTCCATCCTCCTGTCTCACACAATGGCCAGCCAGTTCCTCTGGATGGCCAGCAACAGGGCATAAAGTCCCAGGCCTTCCCCTGAGAAGAACATCAGAAGAGCCGTGCTGGGTCAGACCAGTGAGGGTCCATCTAGTCCAGCCTCCCAGGCCTTCCTCTGGAGGGCCAACAATGGGGCAGAGAGGCTGAGGCCTTCCCCCTGAGAAGAACCTCAGAAGAGCCCTGCTGGGTCAGACCAGGGAGGGTCCATCCAGTCCAGCATCCTGTCTCACACAGTGGCCAACTGGTTGCTGTGGAAGGCCAACAACAGGGCATGGAGCCCAAGACCCTCCTCTGATGTTGCCTTCTGGCACTGATATTCAGGGGCTCTGTGCCTTTGAACATGGAGGTTCCCCTTAGCCACCATGGCTCCTAACCACTGCTAGATGTCCCCTCCGTTAATCTATCTATTCCCCCCTTTAAAGCTGTCCATGATTTCCAGATGCCTCGACATCCGACCCTGATGGATCGTAAAAAGGCCGTCGAGCTGATTTATGTGTTGTCCTCCTGAAGTCACACTTTCAGGTAGGTCTCCGCCCCCCTTTTGTTCCCAGGGTCATCTCTCCCACCCCACCCCCACCATCACTATCTCCACATTCAATGGCAGCTTGTAAAAAATGTTTATTGAAGGCTCTGTCTCCTTTGTGCTTCCTGTTACAAGAAGGGGGGGGCTGTGGAAAACCAGCCCTTCCTGGGTGGGTGGGGGGCAGGGATCGGAGGCTGGGGAGAGATCAAGGGATGGAGAAGAAAGACCTGTTAGATCGGATCCCCGGGGCCAGGGTACGCCTCGCAATTCTCCCTCCTCTACCCCCTGCAATAACCAAAGACAAGGGGGCATCTACCTCCTCTCTGGATTTAACTGTTGAAACTCTGCTGCAGGGTCCGGTTTCAGTTTATGGAACTACAAGCTATCACTAAGAGGGAATATGCAGGCAAGGCGGGATGTGAATCGAAATTAAATAATAATAATAAACATGCCTGTTTCCAGATGTCAATTTTTACACTTACAAAGGACAAAGACACAGGATTAAGACTTTAAGACTTCAGAGGAGAAACCAGGAAATTAAGAGAAGGTTGACATTTATAAAAATCTTGGGCAAAGTATGAGGGAATCCCCTCCATCTTAGAATGACCTTATATTCACATACTGAGGGAATCCCAGGTACGTCTGGTGGAGTAAGGTCCCAATATACATGTATTCACAATGTAGAGTCATTCATTTTATATTATAACCCAAAAAATGTAATAGCATATATAGTAAAGGTAAAGCTTTCCCTTGCTCGAAGGCCAGTCGAATCCGACTCTGGGGTTGCGGTGCTCGTCTCCGTTTCCAAGCCGGAGAGCCAGCGCTGTCCGAAGACATTTCCATGGTCATGTGGCCGGCATAACTAGACGCCGAGGCGCACGGAACACTGTTACCTTCCCACCAAAGCGGTACCTATTTATCGACCTGCAATTTCTTGCTTTTGAACTGCTAGGTTGGCAGGAGCTGGGACCAGAGAGCGGGAGCTCACTCCGTCATGCGGCGCTCTCGGGTCTCAAACCTGCCGAACTACCGACCTTCCGGCCTGCAGTTTAGCATCTTGACCACTTGCATATCTGTAAAGTCAACATATCCAAGTTATTTCAGAGCTGTTCTCTCAAGGGCAGTCCTGGAGAGAGCTCTCTCAGCCCCCACCTACCTCACAGGGTGTCTGTTGTGGGGAGGGGAAGAGAAAGGAGTTTGTAAACCACTCTGAGACTCCTTCAGGTAGTGAAGGGCAGGGTATAAATCCAATCTCCTCCTCCTCCTCCTCCTCCTCCTCCTCCTCCTCCTCCTCCTCCTCCTCCTCTTCTTCTTCTTCTTCTTCTTCTTCTTCTTCTTCTTCTTCTTCTTCTTCTTCTTCTTCTTCTTCTTCCATGGCCACCCGTCTGGTATATAAGCCATCATCCTTTTGCACGAGTAATCCAAGCAAGATGCCCTGCAAGATTTAAAACCAGCTTCCCCCTGGATATTCTCAAGGTCCCCTTGCCAAGAAAGCACTGTTGTTTAAGCGCCTTTGTTGTGGTTACCTTTTTACGTTTGGCAATAAACAGAAGCGATAGGATTCGATCCGTCTAGTTCAAACCGTCGCCCTGTCGAGCGCCCACGGGTGCGTGTGTGTGTGTGTGTGTGTGCTTTTGGCATGGGTACCTGATCTGTGCCGTGATTCAGTGCACGGAGCCAGAGAGGGGGCCGGAGGCCGGTGCAACTTAAAAGCCAGTGGTGCCGAGCATCGCCAATCTCCAGGCTGCACCTGGAGATCGCCCAATATTACAATCGATTTCCGGACGACGAGGATCGGTTCCCCTGGAGAAAATGGCTGCTTTGGAAGGCGGACGTGGTGGCCTTATACTCTGCTGAGGTCCCTGCCCTTTCCAAAGCATGCCCTCCCCGGGTTCCAGGCCCCCACCCCCCAATCTCCAGGAATCTCCCAACATCAGTGGCACCTTGTAGACAATGCGCCCTCTAAGGTGTGGAGTCCGGTGAGCAAAAATACAAGAACTCGTGGGCACTCCATGAAATTGCTGAGCAGTCGGGTTAGAACGGATAAAAGGAAGTCCTTCTTTATCCAAAGAGTGAGTAACACATGGAATTCACGGCCACAGGAGGTGGTGGCAGCTACAAGCATGGACGGCTTCAAGAGGGAACTGGATAAACATCTGGAGCAGAAGTCCATCAGTGGTTATTAGCCACAAGGTATAGAGAGGGATGCTCTGTATTCTTGGTGCTTGGGGGGGGGCAACAGTGGGAGGGCTTCTAGTGTCCCGGCCCCGCTGCTGGACCTCCTGATGGCCCCTGGTATTTTTGGCCACTGTGTGACACAGAGTGTTAGATTGGATGGGCCACTGGCCTGATTCAACATTGGCTTCTCTTATGTTCTTATATGGAGCAGAGGTCCATCAGTGGCTATTAGCCACAAGGTATAGATAGTGAGGCTTTGTATTCTTGGTGTTTGGGGGGGGCAACAGTGGGAGGGCTTCTGGTGTCCTGGCCCCACTGCTGGACCTCCTGAGGGCACCTGGTATTTTTGGCCACTGTGTGACACAGAGTGTTAGATTGGATGGGCCACTGGCCTGATTCAACATTGGCTTCTCTTATGTTCTTATATGGAGCAGAGGTCCATCAGTGGCTATTAGCCACAAGGTATAGATAGTGAGGCTTTGTATTCTTGGTGTTTGGGGGGGGCAACAGTGGGAGGGCTTCTGGTGTCCTGGCCCCGCTGCTGGACCTCCTGAGGGCACCTGGTATTTTTGGCCACTGTGTGACACAGAGTGTTAGATTGGATGGGCCACTGGCTTGATTCAACATTGGCTTCTCTTATGTTCTTATCTGGAGCAGAGGTCCATCAGTGGCTATTAGCCACAAGGTATAGATAGTGAGGCTTTGTATTCTTGGTGTTTGGGGGGGGCAACAGTGGGAGGGCTTCTGGTGTCCTGGCCCCGCTGCTGGACCTCCTGAGGGCACCTGGTATTTTTGGCCACTGTGTGACACAGAGTGTTAGATTGGATGGGCCACTGGCCTGATTCAACATTGGCTTCTCTTATGTTCTTATCTGGAGCAGAGGTCCATCAGTGGCTATTAGCCACAAGGTATAGATAGTGAGGCTTTGTATTCTTGGTGTTTGGGGGGGGCAACAGTGGGAGGGCTTCTGGTGTCCTGGCCCCACTGCTGGACCTCCTGAGGGCACCTGGTATTTTTGGCCACTGTGTGACACAGAGTGTTAGATTGGATGGGCCACTGGCCTGATTCAACATTGGCTTCTCTTATGTTCTTATATGGAGCAGAGGTCCATCAGTGGCTATTAGCCACAAGGTATAGATAGTGAGGCTTTGTATTCTTGGTGTTTGGGGGGGGCAACAGTGGGAGGGCTTCTGGTGTCCTGGCCCCACTGCTGGACCTCCTGAGGGCACCTGGTATTTTTGGCCACTGTGTGACACAGAGTGTTAGATTGGATGGGCCACTGGCCTGATTCAACATTGGCTTCTCTTATGTTCTTATATGGAGCAGAGGTCCATCAGTGGCTATTAGCCACAAGGTATAGATAGTGAGGCTTTGTATTCTTGGTGTTTGGGGGGGGGCAACAGTGGGAGGGCTTCTGGTGTCCTGGCCCCACTGCTGGACCTCCTGAGGGCACCTGGTATTTTTGGCCACTGTGTGACACAGAGTGTTAGATTGGATGGGCCACTGGCCTGATTCAACATTGGCTTCTCTTATGTTCTTATATGGAGCAGAGGTCCATCAGTGGCTATTAGCCACAAGGTATAGATAGTGAGGCTTTGTATTCTTGGTGTTTGGGGGGGGGGCAACAGTGGGAGGGCTTCTGGTGTCCTGGCCCCACTGCTGGACCTCCTGAGGGCACCTGGTATTTTTGGCCACTGTGTGACACAGAGTGTTAGATTGGATGGGCCACTGGCCTGATTCAACATTGGCTTCTCTTATGTTCTTATATGGAGCAGAGGTCCATCAGTGGCTATTAGCCACAAGGTATAGATAGTGAGGCTTTGTATTCTTGGTGTTTGGGGGGGGGGGCAACAGTGGGAGGGCTTCTGGTGTCCTGGCCCCGCTGCTGGACCTCCTGAGGGCACCTGGTATTTTTGGCCACTGTGTGACACAGAGTGTTAGATTGGATGGGCCACTGGCCTGATTCAACATTGGCTTCTCTTATGTTCTTATATGGAGCAGAGGTCCATCAGTGGCTATTAGCCACAAGGTATAGATAGTGAGGCTTTGTATTCTTGGTGTTTGGGGGGGGGGGCAACAGTGGGAGGGCTTCTGGTGTCCTGGCCCCGCTGCTGGACCTCCTGAGGGTACCTGGTATTTTTGGCCGCTGTGTGACAGAGCGTTGGACTGGATGGTCCATTGGCCTGATCCAACACTGGCTTCTCTTACATTCTTATGGATAAACATCTGGAGCAGAGGTCCATCAGTGGCTATTAGCCACAAGGTATAGATAGGAACTCTCAGTCTGGGGCAAGGGATGCTCTGTATTCTTGGTGCTTGAGGGGGGTGTCAACAGTGGGAGGGCTTCTAGCGTCCTGGCCCCACTGCTGGACCTCCTGAGGGCACCTGGTATTTTTGGCCACTGTGTGACAGAGCGTTGGACTGGATGGGCCATTGGCCTGATCCAACTTTGGCTTCTCTTACGTACTTTGTGAGTTGGGTCGGGCTACTGTACCGACTTTAAAGGTGTAGTACTGACATTAAAGTGGTTGAGTGCGCGATTTGGCTGCTGCATAAATCCGTTTGCTCTGGAGCCATCCTCCCTGAGCTAAGACAAAAATGTGGGAGCCGGAGGCTAAAAACCTGTGAGCTAGCTCACACTCACTCAGCTTAGAGGGAGCACTGCTTGTCAGCTGTGGGTCTTATGCCTCACCAGGTTGCTTCCAATGTATGGGGAGCCTCTGAATTCAGGGCCCTGACATGGACGGCCCAAGTTTGTGCTTGGCTGGGAGATGGTCAAGGAAGTCCAGGCCTGCTACGTAGAGGCAGGCAGGTGCAAACCACCTCTGCTCCTCTCTTGCCTTGAAAACCCTCCGGGGCGGGTAAAAACTCGTTGTGACTCGACAGCAAAAAGAAAAAAAACCCGCTTCACCTGGGGAACTGACCGCCACAGGATGTGAGATCGACCACTACAGCACAGCAGCCTTTAGAAGGCAGATGGGACATTCGTCACAGGAGGAGTCTGAGGAAGGGAGCGCGGACTCGCAATAGCTCCTCCCCTGCCCCAAATTTTGGTACTCTTGAAGGTGCCACTGGACTCTTGCTGTTTTCTCCTGCTACAGACTAACATGGGGGGAAGAAGATGAAGAAGAAGAGGAGGAGGAGGAAGAAGAGGAGGAGGAGGAGGAGGAAGAAGAAGAGGACGAGGAGGGAAGAAGAAGAAGAGGAGGGGAAGAAGAAGAGGTGGAGGAGGAAGAAGAGGAGGAGGAGGAGGAAGAGGAGGAAGAAGAGGAGGAGGAGGGAAGAGGAAGCGGAGGAGGAGGAAGAAGAAGAAGAGGAGGAGGAGGGAAGAAGAGGAGGAGGAGGAGGAGATTGGATTTATACCCTGCCCTTCACTACTCAAGGGAGTCTCAGAGTAGCTTACAAACTCCTTCCCCTTCCCACAACAGACAAGCCGTGAGGTAGGCGGGGCTGAGCTCTTTTGAGGACGGCTCTTGAGAGAACTTGTGACTGACCCAAAGCCACCCAGTAGCTGCTCCTAACCACTACACCAAACTGGCTACCCCATCCTATGTGTTTATTAATTTAATTTATTTATTTACTTTATATGCCACTCTGTCCCACCAGCGGTCTCAGGGCGGCTTACGGCATAAAACCCACAAAAGCAATAAAACAGTAAATGACCCCCATATACCAGAACAGAAAAAACCCTGCCTCCGTTGTCAGGTGTCTCTAGATACCCCAGGAAGCTCCAGTGCCTAGCCAGGGCTTATCAGTATTCCCTCTAAGCTGAATCAGTGTGAGCTAGCTCACAAGCTTTTTAGCCACCAGCTCACAGACTTTTGTCTCAGCCTGGGAAGGGATGGCTCCAGAGCAAACTTAGTTTATGCAGCAGACCAATCGCTGGCTCCCAGCTTTAATGCCAGCAGCTCGCAAAGTAGAATTTTTGCTCAACAAGACTCCGCAGCTTAGAAGGAGCGTTGCCAGTGAGCTATCACGAGCCGCGGTGGAGCCTCCAGCGCCAGACGCAGTATACCCTCAATTACCAAGAGAGGCGTTTGGTGCCCCCTGCTGGCGGGCATCTCTTCGGCCGCTGGGGGGAGGAAGGGGCGAGGCGGGGATCCGCAGAGGCTGCGCCGGATCCGGCCCAACCCACCCGCCGAGCAGCCCCTCCCCGGTCCTCCCTCCCTCCGGCGCAGGGCAGGGCCGGGCCGGGCGAGAGGCAGCCAGAAGACGGCGCCCGGAGCCGGAGGAGGGGCGGGAGGGCGAGCCCACCCGCGCCACACACCCCTGGGAGGAGACGGGGCGGGGAGAGGCGGAGGCCGGCCGAGCAGAGGGCGCCGCTTTCTTCCCCAGCAGCAGCAGCAGCGCGTCTTCTTCTGCATAAGCTTCGCCCGGAGCTGCGAGGGATCCCGACGCGCCTCCGACCCCCGGCCCCGTCGGGTTCTCCTCCGGAGAGGCCCAAAGAGATCGGGAGAGACCCGCCTCCTCCTCCTCCGCGTCTGCTTCTGGCGGCGGCAGCGGCGGCGGCACATCTGGATCTTCTTTCCGACCCCGGCGCGGCGCAGATGCCAGAGCCCGCCCGCCGCCCTTCCGCCCCGGATGCCGCCGTGCGGAGCGCCTGGCGCTAGACCGAGAGAGGGGAACCCAGGCTTGCAAGCTGCAAAGAAACTCAAACAGACGCTTTAGCCAGGATCCTTTGGAACCGGCTTGGAAACTTCGCCGGCCTTTGAGAAAGCCCGGCCTCTCTCTGCCCTGGTCTCCTTCCTTTTTTGCAAAAGCGCAAAGAGAGGAGCGCGTTTCCCCGGCGTTGCCTTCCTGGCCGGAGGAGAGCGAGAGAAGGGAGAGGAGCGAGAGGCGTCCGGGCGCCGCCGCCGCTGCTGCAGCCGCCGCCGCCGCCGGGGGACTCCGTGGCCCAGACAGACGCCGCGCCGGTGAAACTGACATGAAACTGACCCGCTCTCTCCCCGGGGGGCTCTGCCTCTGCCTGCTGCAACTCTGGGCGGCCGAGGTGAGTCCCTGTCCGCCTAGTCTGACCGCGCCGGTTTTTTGTTAAGATTGCTGGAATCGGGGGAAGGTTTGGGAAGGAGGAGGGAGAGATGAGCTATGGCTGCGAGGGAGGAGGCGGCGGCGGCGGCGGCGGCGCTCTCTAACGCCCGTGGATTTGAATGGGGCCGACGAGCCCGCGCCTCTGCCTTTTGGCAGGGGCTGGGGGAGGCCGGTGGGGGCCCGAGCCCTGGGCGTGCCTGACTTCGGAAGGAGTCCGGAGGGAGTGACCCTGACCGCTTTGCTCCCTCTTAAGCTGTGGCGCCTTGTGAGCAAAAAAATTCGACTTTGTGGGGCTGCTGCTGGCCTTAAAGTCGTGCGCCAGCGATTTGGCTGCGGCAGAAATCGGCTCGCTCTGGAAGCCCTCCTTCCTGAGCCGAGGCAAGAACGGGTGAGCGCCGGAGGCTGCAAGCACTGCGAGCTGGCTCACACTCACTCAGCTTAGAGGGGACGCCGAGCGGCACCTTTCAGGCCCACAACGTTTTATCCCAAGTGGCACCTTTAAGACCACTGCTTGTCATAGTGGATCCAGGTGGAGCCAAGTTAAGATAAGAGTCCAGTGGGCAATGCTCCCTCTAAGCGGAGGTCTTGTGGGCAAAAATCCTACTTTGTCAGTTGCTGGCGTCAAAGTTGTGAGCGAGCCATTTGGCTGCGGCATAAATCGGTTCGCTCTGGACTCTGGAGCCATCCTTCCTGAGCAAAGGTGTGAGCCAGAGGCTAAGACACTGTGAGCTGGCTCACACTCACTCAGCTTAGAGGGGACGCCGCCGAGTGGCACCTTTAAGGCCCGCAAAGTTTTATCCCAAGTGGCACCTTTAAGACCAACAATAGTTTTATCCAAGGTGAGAGTTTTGGTGTGCACGCACACTTGGTCAGATGATGAAATGGAATTACAGAACATAGTTGTATATATAAGGGGTGGCTTGTAAGATTAGCATACAAAGCAGTGAAGATATATATATATATATTTAACAGATCAAAATGACAAGCTCGGTTCCTGGTTATCGTCTTTTTGGGTTCAGTTGGGGGCAATGTTCCCTCTAAGCTATGGAGTCTTGTGAGCAAAAATTCTATTTTGTGAGCTACTGGCATTATAGTTGTGAGCGAGCTGTTTGGCTGCTGCATAATTTAGCTTGCTCTGGAGCCCTCCTTCTTGAGCTAAGACAAAAATGTGTGAGCCGGAGGCTAAAGAACTGTGAGCTAGCTCACACTAACTCAGCTTAGAGGGAACACTGGTGGTGAGAGGGGGGAGACGACAACACAGGTGATAAATATGTCAGAACTGGAGATTGAGGTGGGCGGGCGTGAAGCGACAGATCACAGTTTTGAGTCCGGTGGGACTCCTCGAAGACCAAAAAAAGAAAGTTTTGCTCAGGGCGTAAGCTTTGGCGGCCAGGCATAGCTGTACGGCTACATGTGGTGCTTTCAGAGGTTACACATTCGGTTGCTGAGTTCCGCGCCTTGATTCTTCAATGGCGGGAGTCGCATTTTAAAAGGTTTTTTTTAATTTAGGTTTTATATTTGGAATATTATCTCTGTTTCCCCCTCCCCCCTTCCTTTTCATATTATGTTTATATTGCATGCTGGTCTTAAGACCATAATAATCAACTCAAAAGTGTCATGGGGTGCCCTTCCGTGGAGGCAGATCGAGATGGGTTAGCCCTGTTAGTCTGTCTGTAGCCGCGGAAAAGAGTCAAGAATCCAGGAGCCCTTGGAAGGACTTAACAAAATTTGTGGTGGGGAAGGGCCTTTCGTGAGTATCTATATCTGACGAAGTGAGAAGTGACTCCTGAAAGCTCACCCCCGTTTTTCCTAGTCTTTAAGGTGTTCCTGGATTCTCCCCATTTCACTTTAAGACCAACCAGAATACCCAGAAATAAACTTTGTTGGTCTTCAAGGTGCCCCTGGATTCAGACTTCATTCGCTTGTAAAAGTGCTTCCTTCCAGCGGTGTGTTTGTTGTCCTGTGATTTGAATCTTGGCCAGGCCGTTTTGACTGGAACCGGGGGTCTTGCCCAAAGAGCTCCGCGAGATTTGCATCGGCGGAGGACTTGAACCCGAGTCAGAGCTCTGGCCCGGAACCTATTTGGAGTTCCAGAGTTTAGTCTTTTGATTTAGTTGTGTTATTCATAGTCTGCCTTTCTTGCTGGGTGACACAGAGGGTGTCAAGGCAATCGACAGGACGAGTTATTCAGTAAATAACACAATAGGGTTAGAGTTGTACGGATCTGGAACCAACCGGAAATCTACAAGCAGAACTGAAGCAAAGCCCCGGTAGTGACATGTTAAATGGTGCAAAGGTTCCACATTAGGAGCCTATGTTCAGTACACAGTAGTATAGACCAGAGCATAGTCTTGGGTGGGCGACGTAGTGATAAAAGTGTCAGAGTGCCTCTGAGCGTATACAGAGCTCATAGCCATAATTACAAGCAATTTCCTTGTTGTGTGCCAGCACTTATGTAGGTAGAATTCAAACAACGGTTAAGGGCACCAACTAGGACTTTCTGAGTCTAAGGAGTGCTTGCACATCCTCATGAAGGCCCGTGCGGAGAGTGGAGCTTGGAGCTGAGTTCAAATCCTAACTCAACTCTGTGTTGACCTGTTTACAGTTCTCACGCTTCTCAAATGTCCTGGATCGATGTGGCATTGGATAGAGGGCAGTTAGAGTAAGATAAAACGATAACCGAGCCCAACAAGATTGCTGATCTGGTCGGCCAATGGAGAATATTTTATTGATATTATAATAATTTATTGATTGATATCATACTATGTTATTGATACAGTGACAACAATCATCATAATAAATTATGTTCTGAGGATAAAATAGAGACCATTTATGCGGTGTCGGCCTTCTTGGAAGATAATGGGGGAATGAAAATATTATTGATATCATATACGGATAATATTCATAATTAGTTGCTGTAGATTTTCCCGGGTTGTGTGGCCGTGGTCTTGGCATTGTAGGACGTGACGTTTCGCCAGTAGCTGTGACTGGCATCCTCAGAGGTATAACACGGAAAGATGGAGTACTCTCTATGTCCTTGAGAAGGGCACAGAGAGCCCTGGTTGGCATAATCCTTGACACAGAGAGTCCTCCATCTTTCTGTGTTATACCTCTGAGGATGCCAGTCACAGCTACTGGCGAAACGTCAGGTTCTACAATGCCAAGACTGTGGCCACACGACCCGGAAAATCTACAGCAACTAATGAACTCCGGCCGTGAAAGCCTTTGACAACATATTCATAATATTAAATGGATATATTATTCATATAATATATAAATACTTTTTTTAAAAAAATCCCCCCTCCATTATCTTCCAAGCATTATCTTGGTGTGCAGATAATGGGGGAATGAAAATATTATTGATATCATATACGAATAATATTCATAATATTGTATGGATATATTATTCATATAATATACGAACACTGTTTTAAAACACACACACCCCATTATCTTCCAAGCAGGTTGAAACCACATGCATGGTCCGTCTCTATTTTATTCCTCACAACAATCCTGCGAGGTAGGCAGGTAAGAGCAGGTCCTTGGCCTAAGACTGCCTAGCTTCAGGAGGGAGGGGACATTTTAACCCCGCTGGCTTTCAAAGCCTTAGGCCGCAGCAGCCGCGCACAAAGGCGAGGGCTCTTGATGCGAAATCTGCTTGTTGTTGTTGTTCAGTCGCAGAGTCGATTTCGACTCTTCGCGACCCCATGGGCCACATCACGCCAGGCCCTCCTGTCTTCCTTCATGCCCCGGAGTTTGCTTAATTTCATCTTCGTTGCCTCGATAACACTGTCTCACCATCTCATCCTTTGCCGTCCCCTTCTTCTTTGACCTTCAATCTTTCCCAGCATCAGGGTCTTCTCCAGGGAGTGCTCCCTTCTCATTTGGTGGCCAAAGTATTTGAGCTTCAGCTTCAGGATCTGGCCTTCCAGGGAACAGTCAGGGTTGATTTCTTTTAGGATTGACTGATTCGATCTCCTTGCAGTCCGTGGGACTCTCAAGAGTCTTCTCCAGCACCATAATTTGAAAGCATCTCTTCTTCGGCGCTCGGCCTTCCTTATGGTCCAACTCTCGCAGCCATACATGACTACTGGGAATACCATCGCTTTGACCATACGGACTTTGGTTGGCCGGGTGATGCCTCTACTTACCCTCTACGTTATGCTTACCCTCTACTTGAGTGAGAAAATATTGATGTCTTCCTATCGTTGTTCAATAGAGAGCATTTTAACATACTGTGTCTGTGCCCGGTTTGCTAGTTGTACGATTGGGGACAGGAGAGCACTCCAGAGAGTTATGACCACAGCCCAGAAGATCATGGGTTGCCCTCTCCCATTCCTGGAGGAATTGTACAGTTCTCGATGTTTGAAAAAAGCAAAGAACATTTTGCAGGATTCATCACACCCTGGACATTCCTTGTTTGAATTGCTGCCTTCGGGCAGAAGATATAGGACATTTAAAGCAAGGGCAAACAGATTAAAAAACAGTTTCTACTCGAGAGCCCCCATTGCCTTAAATGCTGTATGAAATCGGATTGGGTGACATCAGTGGTTCAGTTGTTATGTGAATTTTAAGTGTGAGTGCGTATGATTATTGTTGTAGATCACCGAGAGATTGCAGTTTAATTTCGTTGTACTATGTACAATGACAATAAAGATATATTATTATTACATTAGCCAGTTAGAACAAAGTTTGAGTCCAACAGCACCTTTAAGACGACAAAGTTGAATTCTGGGTATACGCTTGCCTGCATATATCTGAGGAAGTGGGCATGCACACGCAGGCTTTTGCCAGAATTCAACTTTGTTGTCTTAAGGCATCTCTCAGATTCAAACTTTGTTCTGCTGACTGGGCCCCACCTGAATTTGCCAGTTCGTTTACAGTCCAGGGGGTTCGTTTCAGAGGAAGCCATCTTGGTGTGCAGGAAAGAGCTGGTTTGAACCCACTAGCACCAACGCAGCTTTTGGGCTTTGTATGAACTTTCATACCAAACAGTGTTCTGTGCGCCTTGGTGTTTAGTCATGCCGGCCATGTGACCACGGAGACGTCTTCGGACAGCGCTGGCTTTTCGGCTTTGAAACGGAGATGAGCACCGCAACCCTCGAGTCGGATTCGACTGGCTTTCAAGCAAGGGAACCTTTACCTTTACCTATGAACTTTCAAGAATCAAAGCTCACTTTGTCAGATATGGGTAGGAACGGAGACCTCTGAGTCAGGGTGGATAACGGATGCTTCCCCCTCCCTCCCTGCTGTACAGACATCTTTCTTTCTTTCTTTCTTTGTTTCTTTCTTTGTCTGTTTCTTTCTGTTCTGTCTGTCTGTCTGTCTGTCTGTCTGTCTGTCTTTCTGTCTGCTTTCTGTCTTTCTGTCTTTCTTTCTTTCTTTCTTTCTTTCTTTCTTTCTTCCTTCCTTCCTTCCTCCTTCCTCCCTTCCCTTCCTCCCTTCCCTCTTTCTTTCTTTCTTTCTTTCTTTCTTTCTTTCTTTCTTTCTTTCTTTCTTTCTTTCTTTCTTTCTTTCTTTCTTTCTTTCTTTCTTTCTTTCTTTCTTTCCTTCCCTCCCTCCCTCCCTCCCTCCCTCTCTCTTTCCTTCTTTCTTTCTTTCTTTCTTTCTTTCTCTTCTTTCTTTCTTTCTTTCTTTCTTTCTTTCTTTCTTTCTTTCTTTCTTTCTTTCTCTCTCTCTCTCTCTCTCTCTCTCTCTCTCTCTCTCCCTCCCTCCCTCCCTCCCTCCCTCCCTCCCTCTCTCTTTCTTTCTTTCTTTCTTTCTTTCTTTCTTTCCTTCTTTCTTTCTTTCTTTCTTTCTTTCTTTCTTTCCTTCCTTCCTTCCCTCCCTCCCTCCCTCCCTCCCTCCCTCTCTCTTTCTTTCTTTCTTTCTTTCTTTCTTTCTTTCTTTCTTTCTTTCTTTCTTTCTTTCTTTCTTTCTTTCTTTCTTTCTTTCTTTCTTTCTTTCTTTCTTTCTTTCTTTCTTTCTTTCTTTTGTGAGTGCTAAAGGAAGGGGGTGAGTCACACCAGATCCATCAGGACAGAACCCAGAGCAAGGACGTTCCCTTTGTTGGCGGAGCGGTTGTTTATACCGCCGCATGCTTCTTTTCAGAGTAATGCCCCCGAAGATCTTGAAAGTCTAAATTTAATTTTTTTTAAATATGACATTGGGGAGCTCAGACAGAGGAGGGGGGAGGGAAGCAGTGTTCCCTCTAGGCTGAGTCAGTGTGAGCCAGCTCACAGTGTTTTTTAGCCTCCGGCTCACCCATTTTTGTCTTGGCTCAGGAGGGAGGGCTCCAGAGCCAACTGATTTACGCAGCAGCCCAATCGCTGGCTCACAGCTTTAATGCCGGCCGCCCACAAAGCTGCCCCAAACAGTTCTGCTCAGGATCCTACTCAGCGGGGCTTGCTCCACATAAACACACATGCAACTGCCTTCTTCAGGCACACTTCTTCAGGTACCTGCCTGCAGCTGCTGGTGTGACCTTGGGTCGGTCACAAGTTCTCTCAGAGCTGTTCTCTCAAGGGTAGTTCTGGAAAGAGCTCTCTCAGCCCCGCCTACCTCACAGGGTGTCTGTTGTGGGGAGGGGGAAGGGAACGGAGTTTGTAAGCCGCTCTGAGACTCTTTCAGGTAGTGAAGGTTGGGGTATAAATCCAAACTCCTCCTCCTCCTCCTCCTCCTTCTTCCAAGTCAGACCATCCATCCTTCGAGGACTGTGTTGTCTGCTCAGACTGGCAGGGGCTCTCCAGGGTCTCAGGCTGAGGTCTTTCACTTTCTCTACTACCCAGTCCTTTGACTTGGAGATGCCAGGGTTCGAACCTGGGACCTTCTGCATGCCGAGCAGAGGCTCTTCCATCGAACCTCTGCCCCTCCCGATACAGTAGTTCCAGGATTGCCCGGTCAATTCCATAAAGTAGGGGGGAGCCTGCTTTTTTTGCATTCCATCTGCGTCCGTACAATTACTTGGAAGGTCGTTTCAGGAGGGGCCGCCGTGTTGGTCTGCAGCAGAAGAGCCGGATTTGAACTCGGAAGCACCTTAGAGACCAACAAGTTTTTCTGGGGTATAAACTTTGGAGAGCCGAAGAGCTCCCTTCCTCGGATACAAGTGGGAATGGCGGTCCCCGAGTTCTTACACCCCAGGCAGGAGGTGGGAGGGTTGTTTTAAAAGAATGCTTGTAAAGGATGTAAAGGTGCAAGGCGTATCGTGATCAGCTTGAAGAGAAGAGAGGAAGTTGGGAGGTGGGGGACAGGATGGCTCTCTTGAAGTCTTGGAAGGGCTGTCACTCAGAGGTGGGCAGGGAGCTGTACTTGTGGGCAGCGGAGGAGAGGACTCACAAGGGCTGAGTTCAGACTGGCAGTTTGCCCCGAGAGAGGCGGGTTTCAGCAACGTTTCACAACCCGATTAAAGGGGCCGGTTCACCCAGGCACATCTGTCCAGCGTTCCCCGGCTGTACTCAACCCATCTTGTAACGCTTCCCTCCCGAGTTTAAAAGATTCCTGGTGAAAGTGGTACCAAACCCTGGAAAGCATGTCTATCCCGCGTATATCCCACACCAACAAAGTGCGAACGCTAAAATCCGCGGGGTTTTGCTTGTGTGCATGTGCGCATATGCGCTCATGCGCATATCTCCAGATTAGCAAAACAGAAAGCCGCGCCTTACAGCCGCGCCTCCGGGCCAACGGCGTGAATACTCCCTCACGCCTCCTCCCCGGTATGCTATGCTCCCACATCAGTTGGCGCAGTGTGACCGGGAAAACCCGGAACAGTTTGTTCCGGGGCTTTCTTGCCATGACTGGCTCCCCGCTTCAAACTGCCAGTCTGAACTCAGCCAAGAGTGGGTTTAAATTAAGGGCGGGAACGAAGCCTTGCTCCCTCTAAGCTGTGGAGTCTTGTGAGCAAAAATGCTACTTTGTGAGCCACTGGCGCTAAAGTGGTGAGCGAGGGATTGGGCTGTTGCATCAGTTAGTTTGCTCTGGAGCCGTCCTCCCTGAGCGGAGACAAAAACGGGTGAGCCGGAGGCTAAAAAACGGTGAGCTGGCTCACACGAACTCGGCTTAGAGGGAACGCTGGCAGGAAGGTCCCGGCTGGATACTAGGAAAAAACTGTTTGATAGTAAGCGTTGTGCATTCAACAGTGGAATCGGCGGCCCGGGGAGGTGGCGAGCTCCCCCTCCCTGGCAGTCTTTCGGCAGCGGCAGGACAAACGTTTATCAGGGATGCTCTAGGCTGAGCAGGGGGTTGGACTAGGTGGCCTCTCTATGGTCATTTCCAACTCTATGATTCTGTGATGGGAGCAGAGGGGAGATGCTTGAAGTAACTTTGCCATCAAGCCACACCTGATTTCTGAGGACTCCGTCGGTTTTTATTTTTTCCAAGGCAAGAGCTATTCAGAGGTGGCTTGCCGTTGCCTGTGTCGTGACCCCGGTATTCCTTGGTGGTCTCCCCTCCGAATACTAGCCGGGTTAGTTTCCAAGATCTGCCAAGGTCGGGCTAAGCCTGGGCTATCCAGGGTCAGAGTTACTTCTGGTTACTTGGAAGTAAATCCCTGTTGAGAGGCAGCGTGGTGTCGTGGTTAAGAGCCATCTGGGAGAACTGGGTTTGATTCTCTCCATGTCTCCACATGCAGCCAGCTGGGTGACCTTGAGTCTATCACAAGTTCTCTCAGAGCTGTTCTCTCAAGGGCAGCCCTCAAAAGCGCCCTCTCAGCCCCACCTACCTCACAGGGTGTCTGTTGTGGGGAGGGGAAGGGGAAGGAGTTTGTAAGCTGCTCTGAGATTCTGAGTGAAGGGTGGGGTATAAATCCAATCTCCTCCTCCTCCTCCTCCTCTTCTTCGTCTTCTTCTTCTGGTGGTGTAGTGGTTAAGTGCGGAGACTCTAATCTGGGAGAACCAGGTTTGAATTCCCCACTCCTCCACTTGCACCTGGCTGGATGACCTTGGGCAAGCCGTAGTTCTGATAAGAGCTGTTCTTGAAAAAGAGCAGTTTCTGTCAAGAGCTCTCTCAGCCCCACCTACCTCACAGGGTGTCTGTTGTGGTGAGGGGAAGGGGAAGGAGATTGTGTTGGGTAGTGAAGGGCGAGGTATAAATCCAATCTCCTCCTCTTCCTCCTCCTCCTCTTCTTCTTCTCTTCCTCCTCCTCCTCCTCCTCCTTCTTATCTGCAGCAGTCCTGTGGCACCTTAGAGAGAAAAAGATTTATTCCAGCATAAAACCTCTTGGACTAGAGCTACACTTCTCCATTGCAGCATAAAATGAAATAAAATGATGTTTGTCTTCAAAGTGCTGCAAAACTCCTGTTGCTTTGGACGGCCACCCAGAGTAGCAGCCCTTTGGAAACCCAAATGCAGATCACTCTACAGGAGCCATGATAGATATAAAGTCACAGCTAGCAGCAGAGCAAAAAAACCCCCAAACCAATTCAGGTGCATTATTCTGTCCTTGGACTTGTATTCAGGAAACCAAGAGATTGTTTTGCATTTTTGTTACAGCAGTAAACGGGACAGGAATAGGAGGGCCAGTTTGGTGTCGTGGTTAAGTGTGCAGACGCTGATCTGGGAGAACCGGGTTTGATTCCCCCACGCCTCCACTCGCAGCTGCTGGATGACCTTGGGCAAGCCATAGTTCTGGCACAGCTGTTCTTGAAAAAGAGCAGTTTCTGTCAGAGCTCTCTCAGCCCCACCTACCTCACGGGGGTTTCCGTTGTGGAGAGGGGAAGGAGTTTGTAAGCTGCTCTGAGACCCCGAGTGAAGGGCGGGGGATAAATCCAACCTCCTCCTCCTCTTAAGCAGGGATAGACCCTCTTCAAACCTTTGACCTCAGTGGACTTAGAAAGGTGTACTTTGTTTAGGACGAGGTTTGAGTTCAGTGGCCCCTTTAAGACCAGCAAAAGTTTAATTCTGGGTTATAAGCTTTTATCTGCACGCACATCTCTTCAGGCACACTGAAACAAGACTCCCTCGTCTACCCCCTCCCTTAAGCTCAGGCCCCGAAAATCTTGTTGGTTTACAAGGCCCTTCTGGGCTTGAATCGAGCTGTTCTCCGGCCGACCAATCCCAGCTGCCCTCCGAAATGATCTCTTTAGGACCGAGTTGTTAGAAGAAGGAAATGTCTTCTTGGAAAGGGGGGGATTACAAGCTTTTAAAACAAATAAAACTAACCTTTCGTCCCTTTGAACTCCTCCTTGAATTCTCTGAATGTGCTCCTGCTTTGACAGGGGTGGGCGTCTTTGTCTACGTCTCGCAGAGTCCGATGTGGAGAAGGGGGGTGCAGTTTTCCAAAAGCATTTTGCGGCGTCTCAAAAGACAGATTGCTGTGAACAAGACCAATGCTCCCTCTAAGTTGTAGAGTCTTGTGGGCAAAAATTCTACTTTGTGAGCTGCTGGCATTAAAGTTCTGAGCGAGCGGTTTGGCGGCTGCATAAAGTAGTCTGCTCTGGAGCCCTCCGTCCTGAGCCGAGACACAAATGGCTGAGCCGGAGGCTAAAAAACGGTGAGCTGGCTCACACTCACTCAGCTTAGAGGGAACATCGGACAAGACCAAAACCGGTGGAAGTTCTCCAAAGGGTTAAGAACATAAGAACATAAGAGAAGCCAGTGTTGGATCAGGCCAATGGCCCATCCAGTCCAGCACTCTGTGTCACACAGTGGCCAAAAATGCCAGGTGCCATCAGGAGGTCCAGCAGTGGGGCCAGGACACTAGAAGCCCCCTCCCACTGCTACCCCCCAAGCACCTAGAAGACAGAGCTTCCCTTGCCCCAGACTGAGAGTTCCTGTCTATACCTTGTGGCTAAGAGCCACTGATGGACCTCTACTCCATATGTTTATCCATAAGAACATAAGAGAAGTCAATGTTGGATCAGGCCAATGGCCCATCCAGTCCAACACTCTGTGTCACACGGTGGCCAAAAATGCTGGGTGCCATCAGGAGGTCCAGCAGTGGGACCAGGACACTAGAAGCCCCCTCCCACTGTTGCCTTCCCCCCCCCAAGCACCAAGAAGACAGAGTATCACTTGCCCCAGACCGAGAATTACTCTCTGTACCTTGTGGCTAAGAGCCACCGATGGACCTCTGCTCCATATGTTTATCCATAAGACCATAAGAGAAGCCCATGTTGGATCAGGCCAATGGTCCATCCAGTTCAGCACTCTGTCACACAGTGGCCAAAAAGACCAGGTGCCATCAGGAGGTCCAGCAGTGGGGCCAGGACACTAGAAGCCCTCCCACTGCTGCCCCCCCCAAGCCACCAAGAACACAGAGCATCACTTGCCCCAGACTGAGAGTCCCTATCTATACCTTGTGGCTAAGAGCCATCAATGGGCCTCTGCTCCGTATGTTTATCTAATTGCTAGGTCCCCTCTGCTCACCAGTGGAGGAAGGGAAGTCGGTTTGCCATATCCAGACTGAGAAACTCCTGGAGATTTGGGGATAGAGCCTGGGGAGGACAGGGACCTCCGTGGGGTACAACGGGCTAGAGTCCCACCCTCCAAAGCCTCCATATTCTCCAGGGGAACTGACCTCTGTAGTCTGCAAATGAGCTGTAACTTGGGCAGATCCCCAGGTCCCACCTGGAGGCTGGCATCCCACGTTCTCACAGACTCTGGGTTCGATGCATCTCTTTGTCTGCTTCCTGTGTCACTTTTCTCAATACGTTGGATCACCGCGAGCGACCCCACTTTCCTCTTTGGAGACACATTCTGGAAAATACAGAACCGTCCTGCAAGTTCATGTGGAATAGCTTTCGGGCCAGTGTTCCCTCTAAGCTGAGTCAGTGTGAGCAAGCTCACCGTTTTTTAGCCTCCAGCTCGCACGTTTTTTTGTCTTTGCTCAGGAAGGAAGGCTCTAGAGCAAACTGATCGGCCAGGGAGCTGTGTACCGAGGGTTGCCAAGTTACTTACAGGTAATAGCGGGGGAGACTCGGTTCCTCTCCATAGAGTTTTCAGGCTGATTGCTAGAGCGTCAGCCGGGTGACATCATCGTGCCGGGCACATTGGCCCGAACTGGGCACTTTGGGGGCGGGGTTCCCCCCACTGGCCTTTTCCAGACCGATGGATTGGGGACCCTTTTAGCAGGGGAACCTCTGCCCTCCCAGGGGACCTGACAATCCTATATGTACCTAAAGGACCACCTTTCCCCATATCTTCCCCAGCGAGCACTGCGATCGGGTACTCAAAATCGCCTGGTCCTCCCAGGCCCTAGAGAAGCCAGGCATGCTGCCACCAGGGCCAGGGCCTTCTCGGCAGCGGCTCCGCACTGGTGGAATGAGCTCCCGGAAGACATCAGGGCCCAGCAGGACCTTTAACAGTTCCGCAGGGCCTGTAAAACCGAGCTCTTCCACCAGGCCTTCGATTAAGGAGCCGTGGCGGCCATCCGAGGCCCTGGCCCCGATACCATCAATATCTTAATAACACCAGTTGTATCATTAACGCCACTGCATAGCCTGTGCCTTGCTGACCTGACCCAGGCCATGCGCTAATTGATGGTGGACTCCTGCCATTTTGTATGCCCACTGCTGGCACTTTATGTGTTGTTTTTAGATTTAGTTTTATTCAGGGCTTTTTTTGTAGAAGCCCAGCAGGAATTCATTAGCATATTAGGCCACACACTTGACAGCACAGCTCATTAGCATATTAGGCCACACCCCCGTGTTACCAGAAGTGTGGTCATCCAGCCACACCCACTTTTTTGCTTCTTATTCTGTTTACCTTGTTTGTTGTCAAAACCCAGGGCTTTTTTGGAGCAGGAACTCCTTTGCATGTTAGGCCACACACTCCTAATGTAGCCAATCCTAATGAGTTTCTGCTGTTGGGTGTGGCCTGTTATGCTAATGAGTTCCTGCTGGGCGTGGCCAACTCGGGAGCCAGCTGGAACGCCGTTCCTGTGCGTTCCTGCCCCAAAATAGCCCTGGTTTTATTGTAATTTTAGCTGAGAAATTTTTTTTATCAGTAATGATGTCGTGAGGTGCCTTGGGCCTGCTGCGGCGGGGAGGGCGAGGTAGAAGCTGAATGAAATAAATAAATAAATAAATAATTTATGCAGTTGCCAAACGGCTCGCTCACAACTTTGATGCCAGTTAGCTCACAAAGTAGAATCTTTGCACACAAGATGCCACAGCTTAGAGGGAGCAGGAAGACATCCGTTTTAATGAAAACTTTGTGTGTTTTTTTAAATGTCCGTACACTGTTCTTTTAACATTTAAAACAAAGTCCGGTCTCACCTTCTGGATTTGGCCTTCCAGAAGCTGGCCACACACGTAGCCTCTTGCCCATTGAGTGGGAAGTTCTCCTATGCGTGCACAACTCCCATTCATTTCCACAGGGCATGTGCAGGAGCTCTTCCTGCTGGACTGGGCTGTACAGGAAGAGCATTAACAGAGCGTTGTGAAATGTGCCTGGAAGGTGGCGCGGAGATGGCCTCCCTCGGATTTCCAAATCCAGATTTTTCTCAAGGATGTCTGCCTTGTAATTATACTGTAATTTGAACACAGGACCGCACAGATCACAGCTTATCACCTTCAGCCTTTCCCAGCATTTGTAGGCATCTGTCACACGGACCACCAGCGAATAGTTTTGCCTGCCCTGCTAGCTTCTTCTCCAGGCCGTCTTAATCCTAAGGGGATACCAAAATACCCTGCCGACAAATGTTTTATCTCTGCGTGGATATTATGCTATGCAGCTGAGATCGCTTCGTGCCTAGAGACATAGAAGTGGTTTCAGTATCATTCAAGAGCGCACTTCAGTCCCGTCCTTCACCTCAGGAGTTTAGAACGGTGTGCCCACAGTTCTCCTTTTCCTGCATTTTATTTTCGCAATAATCCTGCAAGAAAGCTTAGGTTAAGACTGACTGGTCCACGATCGGTTTCACGGCTGAGCGAGGATTTTAACCCGGCTGTCTCCTGTCCAGCACTTATTAGGGCTACCAACCTCCAATTGGGGCCTAGAAATATCCCAGAATTACAGTTCTTCTCCGGGCTACACAGATCAGTTCCCCTGGGGAAAATGGATGCTTTAGCGCAGGGGTGTCAAACATGCGGCCCAGGGGGCGGATGAGACCCCCGGAGGGCTTCCATCAGGCCCGCAGGGGAACTAGCCATCTCCTGCTTCCAGTCTCTGCTGCTGCTGCTGCATCATAGCTTGCTTCACCAGACTCTCTTAATCACTCCACCATTTCATGTTTAAACCTGGGTCCTAGGGCCCTTTCGGTTTCGGCGGAGCGAATGGCGGTCGCCTCTCGGGACGCTCCCGGAGGCGATCAGCCCACACACAGTTGGGGGGGGGTCTTCACACAAGCGAAGGACCCTAGCGAGCCTTAGTCAAAGGCTCCGAACCAGGGGGCGCTTTGGGGAACAGCCTCTTTGCCAGCCCGACGGTCGGGAAATTGAGGCTTTCCCTCTTGCCCCAACAGCCCCGCTGTGTTGTGCCCGTATGGGACGTAGCAACGCCACCAACTTCCCGGAGTGAAGCAGCAGAAGATGAATTAACGAAAGAAGAATTGGCAGCAAATCGTGAGTTGGAGATCTGCTTTGAAGCGGTATAAATGCGCTCCCCCCTATAATCGTATAAGCGCATGGGAGGAGGGAGGAATCCCCACCCCCCCCCCCTAGAAAACGGGACTGGTAAAGAAAGAGAGAAGGGGGGGCAAAGCGAAAAAGCGGATTGGAAAAGTTACCTTTGGGGGCTCTATTGAAGCCAAAGAAATTAGCCTGAGTGTCGCAGCACGAACTTTGTTAAAGTAAACAATAAAAATGTTGGGGCAGAAAAAGGTCCCAGACAAGCTGGTAAAGAAGGGGGAGGGACTTCCGGTTCTGGCAGCCTCCCCTTGGAGCCAGCTGTCAATCAACAGAAAAGTGAGTCACTGCGCCCTCTGCTGGATCAAATGCAGAAAATCAGCGAAACTCTTTGCAACATGGAAAGTGTGCTCAGCAGTCAACAGAAACAATTAACAGAAACAGCAAAGAAAATGGAGGAGATCGCACAGAAGTGTTTGGTCTCGACGGAAGACACCAAGAAAATCAAGAAAAAGGTCAACAAATTAGAAAAACACCAAGACATGCAAGAAAAAAGAATTTTAATGCTTCAGATGGAAAAATCAAATTTAACTCTCCGTTTTCAGGGCATAAAGGAAGAAGAGAAAGAAGATCTCAGAAGCATTTTGGCGGATGCCTTGGCACCACTAACTGGCAAAGAAGCGCAAAAATTAAATGAAGAGATGGATGTGGCCTATAGAGCCTACTCCAGATTTACAAAGAAAAACAATTTGCCAGCAGAAGTGGTTGTCAAGTTTACCAAGCAGTGTACCAGAGATCAAATTCTACGAGCGACATTGGCATTGCCCCTGAAGATTGGTGAGCAGACCATCAGAATTTTAAAAGATGTTCCATACGAAATTCGTATGAAAAGGAAAGCATATAAAGGATTGACCTTGTTTCTACAAAGACATCAAATTAGCTACAAATGGTGGATCCCCGAGGGACTGGTGTTTAAGTTTAAGGATAAAAGAGAGAAGATTGACTCCGTTTTCAAAGCTCAAGAATTCCTGAAGAGACACGCCAGTTCAGAGGAAGATGCAGAACTTGCTAATTGGACAGTGCTAAGCAGCGAGGAGGACAGCGACCCAGAAGAGGGAGGTGCAGGAGCGGGAGACGAAAAGGCAAAAGATATAATAATCTGAGAGACTTAAAAAGGAGACACTCCAAGATATAACAGCTGTTTGTGAGACGACAGAATGGAGCTGATTAACTATTAACCCCAGAGGACTTTACTAATCTATCTAACATGTGTATTTTGAACTTTCGGTAAGATGAAAAGAAGATCCTTCAACCACGGTAGAAGCCAAAAAACTCTATGTGTACTGACAAAAAAATTAACACTTTAACAGAAAATTCACTCGCCCCTATTCTTTATCCATCTATATACCCTTCCCTTTTTCTATATAAAAAAGCAATAAAATTCTCTCCTTTTTAGGAGAGTTTTATATCGTAAACCTGGGTCCTAGACTCAGAACTTCTGAGCGTGAGATTTCTGTGACGAATGTCAATAAATCAATAGTAGGTTTGCAGCTTACAGAGCGAATGTTTTAAGCACGTTTTTATTTTAAGTAAAAAAATAAATAAACAAATCTTTGTATTTGTGTCCTTTATCAAGTTTATACCTCTTCGCTACCTGGCATTACATTTTATGGCACACGTGGCCCGGCCCAGCAAGGTCTCATTTATCTCAGATCCAGCCCTCATAACAAATGAGTTCGCGCCCCTGCTTGAGAGGGTGGAGTCTATGGCATTACTCGGAGGATCATAGAATCGCAAAATCGTAGAGTTGGAAGGGACCTCCATACCAGGAGTCCCGTGAGCAAAAATTCTACTTTGCGAGCCGCCGGCATTCAAGCTGTGAGCCAGCGATTTGGCTACTGCATAAATTAGTTTGCTCTGGAGCCGTCCTTCCTGAGCGTAGACAAAAGCGTGTGAGCCAGAGGCTAAAAGACTGTGAGCTAACTCACACTAACTCAGCTTAGAGGGAACACCGGTGGTGAGGAGCGTGGACTTCGATCTGGGAGAACCGGGGTTGAGTCCCCACTCCTCCTCTGCGTGCATCTGCTGGTGTGACCTTGGGTCAGTCGCAAGTTCTCTCGGAGCTGTTGTCTCGAGGGCAGTCCTCGAAAGAGCTCTCTCAGCCCCGCCTAACTCACTGGGTGTCTGTTGTGGGGAGGGGAAGGGAAAGGAGTTTGTAAGATGCTCTGAGACTCAGAGTGAAGGGCGGGGGATAAACCCAATCTCCTCCTCTTCTTCTTCTTCTCCAACCCCCTGCACAATGTATTCTCCAGTGTCAGTTGAGGCAGTTTGTGCATAAAAACTAGCTGGACAAGTTAAGTGCTTTGGGACCTGAGCAGAGAGCTCATTCCTTGCCACAGCCAGCCTTTCTGCCGTGAAGGTTGCTAATACTGCAACTGAGGGAAGCTAAACAAAATTTGAGTCCAGGGGACACCTTTACGACCAGCAAAGTTCTGTTCTGAGTATCAGCTGTCACGCGCACGCCCAGGTACTGAAGAAGTGTGCACGAACACGAAAACTGATACCCAGAATAAAACTTTGTTGATCTCAAAGGGGCCCCTGGACTCAAAACTTTGGTCTGCCGCTTTGAAACAACACGGCTTTGAAACAACACGGCTACCCACCTAGCGTTGCCAGGTCCTCCCTGGCTACCTGCAGGGGGTGGGCTCTGCAAACTCAGAGCGGGATACAAATAATAATTAAAGTGCGCAAAAGTTCCCTAAGTCTTATTCTGCATAATTCAATGCTGGGCCTAAAGCACGGTTTAACTTCTTTTTTATTGTTGTTGTTGTTGGCACGGTTTAACTTCTTTTTTACTGTTGTTGGCGCAGTTTAACTTCTTTTTTATTGTTGTTGTTGGCACAGTTTAACTTCTTTTTTATTGTTGTTGTTGTTGGCACGGTTTAACTTCTTTTTTATTGTTGTTGTTGGCACGGTTTAACTTCTTTTTTACTGTTGTTCTTGTTGGCACGGTTTAGCTTCTTTTTATTGTTGTTGTTGTTGGCATGGTTTAACTTCTTTCTCATTGTTGTTGACTCGGTTTAACTTCTTTTCTACTGTTGTTGTTGGCACGGTTTAACTTCTTTTTTATTGTTGTTGTTGGCACAGTTTAACTTCTTTTTTATTGTTGTTGTTGTTGGCACGGTTTAACTTCTTTTTTATTGTTGTTGTTATTTTCACTGTTTATTGATACGTCAAAAGAAATACAGAAATACAGAGATACCAATAAAAGTCACAATGTTTTACAAATGAGAGTCAGAGTAAAAGGCGAAGTATTACACAAGTAGTAGTGGTAGTATAACAGTATACCGTGTCAACAGTGCTCATAAAAAGCGAATATTGCATAATATTTTGTGTACCCTTAAAAAATCCAACATATTATATTTCTAAAGGATCAGGTAAATAATCATGATCCCTATAGTGTATCGTGGTCAGAGCTCATAATGATCGGAGGCAGTGTATTAATTAAGTGTATTAAGTGTATTAATTTGAGATATATCGGGTTATGTGGTTGGATGTCAGATGCAGTTTGGTGTAGTGGTTAAGTGCGCGGACTCTAATCTGGGAGAACCGGGTTTGATTCCCCACTCCTCCACTTGCATCTGGCTGGATGACCTTGGGCAAGCCATAGTTCTGTCGGAGCTGTCCTTGAAAAAGAGCCGTTTCTGTCAGAGCTCTCTCAGCCCTACCTACCTCACAGGGTGTCTGTTGTGGGGAGGGGAAGGGGAAGGAGTTTGTAAGCCGCTCTGAGTCTCCTTTGGGTAGTGAAGGGCGGGGGATAAATCCAGTCGCTTCTTCTTCGTCGTCTTCTTCTATGAAAGGATACCATTTCAGTAGAAGATTGGATTGTTGTGGGAAGAAGTCAACTTGTCTTGAGGGTTAACTTCTCTACTGCTCAGTGATTTCTTTACACACGCTAAGCTTTGCCCTGATACCACTGACCAGATAAATTTTTCGCATGTACACGGCTCCTAATGAAGTGCAAAAGAGCCTGTTTGTTGGTGCCGTTCTCCTGACACAACCATGGCTTTCTCTTCCCAGAAAACCTTTGCATTGATGGGAATCCAGGGTGCCTTTAGAAGAAACTCCTGGGTCTTCCTCCTCCTCCTCCTCCTTGAGAGAGTTTGGTGTAAGTCCATCAGTAGCTATTAGCCACAGGGTATAGATGGGAACTCTCAGTCTGGGGCAGGTGATGCCCTCTATTCTTGGTGCTGGAGGGGGCAGCAGTGGGAGGGCTTCTGGTGTCCTGGCCCCACTGCTGGACCTCCTGATGGCACCTGGTATATTTTGGCCGCTGTGTGACAAGAGTGTTGGACTAGATGGGCCATTGGCCTGATTCAACATTGGCTTCTCCTATGTTCTTATGGTGTAGTGATTAAGTGTGTGGGCTCTAATCTGGGAGAACTGGGTTTGATTCCCCACTCCTCCACTTGCAGCTGCTGGATGACCTTGGGCAAGCCATAGTTCTGTCAGAGCTGTTCTTGAAAAAGAACAGTTCTCAGGAGAGAGCTCTCAGCCCCCCACCTACCATACAGGGTGTCTGTTGTGGGGAGGGGAAGGGACAGGAGTTTGTAAGCCGCTCTGAGACTCCGAGTGGAGGGCGGGTTATAAATCCAATATCTTCTCTTCTTCTTCTTCTTCTACCTCACAAGGTGTCTGTTGTGGGGAGGGGAAGGGAAAGGAGTTTGTAAACCACTCTGAGACTCTGAGTGAAGGGCGGGGTATAATTCCAATCTCTTCCCTTCTTCTTCTTCTTCTTCTTCTACCTCACAGGGTGTCTGTTGTGGGGAGGGGAAGGGAAAGGAGTTTGTAAGCCACTCTGAGACTCCGAGTGAAGGGTGGGGGATAAATCCAATCTCTTCTCCTCCTCCTTCTTGTGGTGGAGCACAGGAAAGAGGTGAACCCACAGCTATGAGGGACCGAGTCCATGAAGGACTTTGCATATATTAGTCAGTACCTTGAACTGGGACCAGTAATTGATACAGCCAATGGGATGACTGCAGAATGGGAGTGACAGGCATTTTCCACCTACCAGCTGGATTGGACCGGTGGAGGTTCCCTTTAATCGCCGTGGCACATAGCCCTCCATTGACAGACCTATCCTTAACCTGCATAACCCCCTTTTTAAACCCCATTCCCACATACTGCCCCGAGTACCTTGGGGGAAGTGCAAGATCTGTGCGAATAGCCCTGGCGTTCCTGGAGGCATGTGCAACGCGCAACCGACGTCCACACCAGTGTTCCCTCTAAGCTGAGTTAGTGTGAGCTAGCTCACAGTTTTTTAGCCTCCAGCTCACACATTTTTATCTCCGCTCAGGAAGGAGGGCTCCAGAGCAAACTAATGTATGCAGTAGCCACATTGCTCAGGGTTGGAACACCTTCCCTATGAAGAAAGTTTAAAATGCTTGGGGCTCTTTAGCTTGGAGAAACGACGGCTGAGGGGTGACATGATTGAGGTTTATAAGATTATGAATGGTACTGAGCAGGTTGAGAAAGAAGTCCTTTTCTCCCTTTCCCACAATACAAGAACTCGTGGGCACTCCATGAAATTGCTGAGCAGTCGGGTTAGAACAGATAAAAGGGAGTCCTTCTTCACCCAAAGAGTGATTAACAGATGGAATTCACTGCCACAGGAGGTGGTGGCAGCTGCAAGCATGGACAGTTTCAAGAGGGAATTAGATAAACATATGGAGCAGAGGTCCATCAGTGGCTATTAGCCACAGGGTATAGATGGAAACTCTCAGTCTGGGGCAGGTGATGCACTCTGTTCTTGGTGCTGGAGGGGGCAGCAGTGGGAGGGCTTCTGGTGTCCTGGCCCCACTGCTGGACCTCCTGATGGCACCTGGTATATTTTGGCCGCTGTGTGACAGAGTGTTGGACTAGGGCCATTGGCCTGATTTAACATTGGCTTCTCTTATGTTCTTATGTTCACTCACAACTTTAATGCCAGTAGCTCACAAAGTAGAATTTTTGCTCACAAGGCACCACAGCTTAGAGGGAACATTGGTCCATACTCTTTCGTATGTCTGGAGAGCGGCCGCCAGAACTTCCTGCCTCCTGCGTAATGGCCACTCTCTCGTGAGATCTTCGGAAGAGATCGTTTTTCCTTGGGAAAGTTCGCTTGGAAAGGCTCCGAGGCCCTGAAGCGGCTGCAGATTGCAATTTGTGGGACAGGGTAGGAGGCCTCGAATTCACTACCGCTCACTGCTTATCTTGGTTAAACTAGCAATAAGCAGATTTCTTGCCCTTGAGGAGGTGCCTCGTGCATAATTAAATTTGCGCACTTCACTGTCCCGAGACTGATTTATTTTATTACTGACTCGATTCATTTAGAGCCCGCCTTTCTGCCCAGTGGGGACCCAAAGCGGCTGACTTTCTCCTCGATTTTATCCTCACAACAGCCCCGTGGGGTAGGTTAGGCTGAGAGGGTGTGACTGGCCACAGGGAGCCCAGCGAGCATCCATGGCATGAAAGGGGATTCGAACCTGGCTCTCACAGACCCCAGTCTGACACTTAAACAGATCAGGTTGATAATTGTTAACTCAGATTTTTTTAAAAAAACAGAAGGATTCAATAACTCCATGGTACAGAAGTTTATTGATATCATTTTTTATTGTTGTTTATTTACAAAATGTGTACCTCGCGTTTCCACCTTCATCAGGGCCACTGAGGTGGCTGAGGAATTAAAAAAAAACATTGCTGGACTGCATGGACCCTCCCTGGTCTGACCTAGCAGGGCTCTTCTGGTCTACTTATCGGGGGAAGGCCTCGGCCTCTCTGCCCTGTTGTTGGCCCTCCAGAGGAACTGGCTGGCCACTGTGTGAGACGGGAGGCTGGACTGGATGGACCCTCCCTGGTCTGTCCCAGCAGGGCTCTTCTGAGGTTCTTCTCAGGGGAAGGCCTCGGCCCCTCTGCCCTGTTGCTGGCCCTCCAGAGGAACTGGCTGGCCACCGTGTGAGACGGGAGGCTGGACTAGATGGACCCTCCCTGGTCTGTCCCTGCAGGGCTCTTCTGAGGTTCTTCTCAGGGGAAGGCCTTGGCCTCTCTGCCCTGTTGCTGGCCCTCCAGAGGAACTGGCTGGCCCCTGTGTGAGACGGGAGGCTGGACTGGATGGACCCTCCCTGGTCTGGCCCAGCAGGGCTCTTCTGAGGTTCTTCTCAGGGGAAGGCCTTGGCCTCCCTGCCCTGTTGCTGGCCCTCCAGAGGGACTGGCTGGCCCCTGTGTGAGACGGGAGGCTGGACTGGATGGACCCTCCCTGGTCTGTCCCAGCAGGGCTCTTCTGAGGTTCTTCTCAGGGGAAGGCCTCGGCCTCCCTGCCCTGTTGCTGGCCCTCCAGAGGAACTGGCTGGCCCCTGTGTGAGGCGGGAGGCTGGACTGGATGGACCCTCCCTGGTCTGTCCCAGCAGGGCTCTTCTGAGGTTCTTCTCAGGGGAAGGCCTTGGCCTCCCTGCCCTGTTGCTGGCCCTCCAGAGGAACTGGCTGGCCTCTGTGTGAGACGGGAGGCTGGACTGGAGGGACCCTCCCTGGTCTGACCCAGCAGGGCTCTTCTGAGGTTCTTCTCAGGGGAAGGCCTTGGCCTCCCTGCCCTGTTGCTGGCCCTCCAGAGGAACAGGCTGGCCCCTGTGTGAAACGGGAGGCTGGACTGGAGGGACCCTCCCTGGTCTGTCCCAGCAGGGCTCTTCTGAGGTTCTTCTCAGGGGAAGGCCTCGGCCTCCCTGCCCTGTTGCTGGCCCTCCAGAGGAACAGGCTGGCCTCTGTGTGAGACGGGAGGCTGGACTGGAGGGACCCTCCCTGGTCTGTCCCAGCAGGGCTCTTCTGAGGTTCTTCTCAGGGGAAGGCCTTGGCCTCTCTGCCCTGTTGCTGGCCCTCCAGAGGAACTGGCTGGCCTCTGTGTGAGACGGGAGGCTGGACTGGATGGACCCTCCCTGGTCTGTCCCAGCAGGGCTCTTCTGAGGTTCTTCTCAGGGGAAGGCCTTGGCCTCCCTGCCCTGTTGCTGGCCCTCCAGAGGAACTGGCTGGCCTCTGTGTGAGATGGGAGGCTGGACTGGATGGACCCTCCCTGGTCTGTCCCAGCAGGGCTCTTCTGAGGTTCTTCTCAGGGGAAGGCCTCGGCCTCTCTGCCCTATTGTTGACCCTCCTGGGGGATTGGTTGGCCACTTTGTGAGACGGGAGGCTGCACTAGATGGACCACTAGTCTGATCCAGCCGGGTTCTTCTTATGTTCAGAGCTTAAATACACATCCAAAAATATAAAAACCACAATAATTACTAGCCACAATCGCTGCATGTACCGAAGCCGTATACCCCAGAATGCCAAATGCAGAGAAGAGACGACTGAGTAAGAACTAAGAACACGGCTTCCGTAGGTTGCTGCTGAGATTTCCAGAGGCCGCAGGAAACCACAAGGACAGCTTTGGGGGTCGTCCAGCGGGGGGCATTTCTTCTGCAACTCCACGGCAGTTCCAGTTTCACGGGCACCCCTCTGACCCCTGCGTTCTCCACAGCTCTTTGTCCCACCCCATGCCTAACCAGAAACGGGGAAAATATGCAAAAGAATGCAATTATATGCAGATTTTCTGCACTATATTTGGTCCAGGAACGCGACGTTTGGCACCTCTTTTGTTTTGTTAAGTGCAAAGTACAGACAGTCTAGCACAGAAGTGGCCAAACTTGCTTAACATAAGAGCCACATAGAATAAATGTCAGATGTCTGAGAGCCGCAAGACATGAACAGATATTACATTTTTTTACTGTGAAATATGCAGATTTGCTTTTTTTAATTAACATTTAAAAGAGACTGCCAAAAATAACAACAAAAGCGGTAAAAGCAGATATTGATAATGATATTCAGGGCTATTTTGGGGCAGGAACGCACAGGAACGGCGTTCCGGCTGGCTCCCGAGTTGGCCACGCCCAGCAGGAGCTCATTAGCATAATAGGCCGCACCCAACAGCAGGAACTCATTAGGATTGGCTACATGAGGGGTGTGTGGCCTAACATGCAAAGGAGTTCCTGCTACAAAAAAAGCCCTGGGTTTTGACAACAAACAAGGTAAACAGAATGAGAAGCAAAAGGTGGGTGTGGCTGGATGACCACACTTCTGGCAACATGGGGGTGTGGCCTAATATGCTAATGAGTTGTGCTGTCGTGGGTGTGGCCTAATATGCCAATGAGTTCATGCTGTTGGGTGTGGCCTATTATGCTAATGAGTTCCTGCTGGGCTTTTTCTACCAAAAAAGCCCTGACGATATTTATTTGGCCAATGGTATTTGTTTGCTAATGATATTTAGCTTCCTGAGCCACAGTTTGGCCACCCTGGTCTAGGACTTCGAGCGCTGGACTTAGACGGAAAAAGTCAGGGAAATGCAATATTAGATTCGTGAGTCACTGCAAAGGCTCCCTTGCAATTTTCCCCATGTGGTCAGCCATTTCCCTTGACGTGTGTGTTGGATCTCTCCTTCCCGATAGCAGTTTGGACCTGAGGGTTCCAAGACTTTTCCGCACACGTTTTCTCTCTCTCTCTCTCTCTCTCTCTCTCTCTCTCTCGGGCTACGACGCCTCCTCCTGACGGTTCTCATCTGTGAATGAGACACCCCCGTGGATTTATACCCCCATCGTGTGCTGCTTCCAAAAGGGGAGGAAGGGGTCCGTTCGTTCTTCTCTCAGACCTGAGATCGCTGGGATAATTTAACAAGGAGGAGTGCCATCTTCAAAAGTATCTGTGAACTTTCTGCTGGGGAGACAGTATGGCCTAGTGGTGGGGTTGCCCGGTGAGGCTGACAAGCAGGTGGGGAACTTAACAGGCGCCTCCGGCAGAGGGGAGAGAGGCTCGGGGAGAGGGAACTGCAAAGCGAGTTCTGGGTGAGCTGCTGTCACATTTAAATGCTTTCCCGCCATTGGAAATAATGGAGTACAGGGGCACCTTTTTGGGGGGCTCATAGAATTGGACCCCTTGGTCCAATCTGTTTGAAACTGGGCGGGGGGGGGGTTGAGGAGAGGCACCAGCAGCTATGCTGAAAGTTTGCTGCCTCTACCTCAAAAAACGGTGCCCATGGATCGATTCTCCATTATATCCTATGGGGACCGGTCTCCATAGGGTATAATGGAGCACCCAGTGGCTATTTCTTCCCCCCCTCCGCTTTCTGACAGCCCTGAAGTGCGGGGAGGGCTCCAAACTGGGGGATCCCCTGCCCTCCAACTGGGGATTGGCAACCCTGCCTAGTAGAAAGATCCCGGCCTGATTGTGCCCGAGCCATCTATTGGGTACGTATCCATCCTGTCCTCCCTACAAAGAGCTCAGAGTCAGGAGAGCTCGTGTGGACCGTCCGTCTCCCCCCCTTCATTTTCACAGCTCTGTGAGAGACGTTAGCCTGTGGGAGAGTGAATAGACTGAGGTCACCCAAGGATTTTTGTAGCAGAATATGGGTCTTAATCCCAGGTCCGGTTCCGACCACTGCATTGCACCGCGCTGTCTCTTTTCGATGCGCGGCCTGCCTTTTGAAATAACCGAGTCGTCAGAGTGGGTGGCCTCGGGCAAACCGGCTCTGAGCCGGCCTCAGTTTTTCTCGTCTGTAAAATGGGACTGCTGCTAGAGGCAGAATATGTCTCCATATAACAATTGTTGGGGGTCACGGGGGAGTCCTGCTTTTCAGTCCTGCTTTTGGGCTTCCTAGAGGCAGCTGCTCGGCCACAGTGTGGAGAGAAGGCTGGACTTGATGGGCTTTTGGTCTGACCCAGCAGGGCTGGTTAGGGATGCCAGCCTCCAGGTGGGGCCTGGGGATCCCCTGGAATTACAGCTCATCTCCAGACTACAGAGATCAGTTCCCCTGGAGAAAATGGACGCTTTAGAGCTGGGGTGTCAAACATGCCAGCTCAGGCCCTCCGAGAGCTTCCATCAGGCCCACAGGGGAATTGGCTGTCTTCTGCTTCTTCTGCAACAGCACAGACATTTTGATGCAGTAATTCAGAGCAAGAGATGTTAGTTATCAGACAGCATTAACTAAACAAAATATTGCAAGAGTGCTAACGTTTTAAGCATGTTTTTATTTTAAGTTAAAACAAAACCCCGCTTTATGTTTGGGTCCTTTATAAAGTTTATATCTCTGCTGCCTGGCATTACATTTTACGACACACATAGCCCGGCGCAGTTTGGTAAAGTGGTTAAGTGTGTGGACTCTAATCTGGGAGAACCGGGTTTGATTCCCCACTCCTCCACTTGCAGCTGCTGGATGACCTTGGGCAAGCCGTAGTTCTGTCAGAGTAGTTCTTAAAAAGAGCAGTTTCTGTCAGAGCTCTCTCAGCCCCGCCTACCTCACAGGGTGCCTATTGTGGGAAGGGAAAGGAGTTTGTAAAGCGCTCTGAGACTCCCTTGGGTAGTGAAGGGCAGGATATAAATCCAATCTCCTCCTCCTCCTCCTCCTCCTCCTCCTCCTCCTCTCCTCCTCCTTCTTCTTCTTCTTCTTCTTCTTCTTCTTCTTCTTCTTCTTCTGTCAAAACCAGCCCTCATAACAAATGAGTTCCAACACCCCTGCTTTAGAGGGTGGGCTCTATGCCGCTGTGCCCCACTGAGTTCCCTGTCTGCCCCCCAGCCTCCATTTTCAAATCCCCAGAAATTTCCCAACCTGGATCTGCTAACCCTGCCACTCTGAGCCTAACCCTTGCGTCTCCTGCCGGTGACCGGGGGGACCTGCCAACCCTAGGTCCCTTGACCAGGTTGGCGTGATGCAGATATTTGGATAACAAGTAGGATTGTCGGCTCCTGGTTGGAAAATACCACATTTGGGGGGCGGAGCCTGAAGAAGGCGGAGTTTTGGGAGGGGAGGGACTTCAGTGGGTCACATTGCCATAGAGCCCGCCTTCCCAAGCGGCCATTTTCTCCAGGGGAACGGGCCTCTGTTCCCTGATGAACTGTTGCGATCGTGGGAGATCAGCGGCCCCCCACCTGTTGGTTGGGAACCCGAGACGACACAGTTCAGGTCCTCCATCCTAAATCCCCCAGCTGGCCCAGGGAGAGAGAGATGCTCCCCGCCACTCTCCGCAGGTTCCGATCTGGCTCCGATTAAACCTTGGCAAGAGCCCGCACGTGGGGAAGAAGATGGCCGACGCAGTCCCTGCATTCATTCATTCAGTATTTTCCAGGGAGTTTCATGTCAGGATTAATGCGGAACACATTCTCCCCCCCCCCGGGGTCTGGTATTAATATTTTTGCTTTGCCAACTCCTGCAATTATGCGGTCAGGCCGTATAAAAGCTGTCTTTATCCCCCCCCCCTCCCCCCCAAAAAAAATACTTCCCGGGGAGGGTAATTAAGAGGGCATGGCTAAATATTTTCTATTCTTATTAGCTGCGACTTTGAGCTCAGGGGGAATTTTTCTCTCTTCGAAGGAATGGCAAAGGGGGAGGGGGGGAAATATTTAATGAATTTGGGGCGGAGGGGGCCTGCATTTCTCGTTTTTATGCAAAAATGCTCGAGGCGGAACGTAGATTGATGGGGGCGGGGGGGGGCCTTCCCAGAGCCTCCAACCGGAACCTTTGCCTGTATTCAGCGGTCTGTGATCACAAAGTCGCCTCCAGATGTCAAAGATCAGTTCCCCTGGAGAAAAGGGACAAATAAATATGTGGAAATGACTATAAAAGATAAAAAGCAAATATATATTAATTAGCTATTTTTTCCTCCAGGTATACTAATACGATTGCCTGGCCATTGTGTACTAGATAGAGTTCTTAAAGTGACGTAGTAAAGTATGAACTAGTTCTCAAAACTCAATAGGTAAACCTCCCAAGTTCAACAGATATTTCAGTACAATATGTTGTCGAAGGCTTTCATGGCCGGAGTTCATTAGTTGTAGATTCTCCGGGCTGTATGGCCACGGTCTCAGCATTCTAGGGCCTGAGGTTTCGCCAGCAGCTGGCATCCTCAGAGGTATAACACAGAAAGATGGAGCACTCTCTGTGTCAAGGTGAGAAGGGAAACGGTAGGCAGGTCATTTATATCTACTCAGGAAGGTGGGGTAGGACTGAGTCATTATCTTGTAGGAGTTCCCCAGGCTGTGAACATGGTAATGGAGGAGCTTTCCTGAGGAGGTTCTTTTGCATATGGATAGGCTGTCGAGATTCTAATCTTATCTGTAGTGCTGTTGTAAGATGGAGTCATATTTGGAATCATTAATCTAAAATGAGACATTCGGTATGAATTGGGCCCCAAAGTTCAACAGGTAAGTCCCCAAGATTCACCAGAGTTCAACAGGTAAGTCCCCCAAATTCAACAGGTAGCTCAATCCAACTTCATGTATTGGATCATTGACTCAGGGAATTTACCTGTTGAACCTGGAGATCTGGAGGCTGGAGCGTGAGAAGGGAGGGGCTTGGGGGAGGGACCACGGGGTCCTTCCAAAGCTGCCGTTTCGGGCAGGAACGCACAGGAGCGGCGTTCCGGCTGGCTCCCGAGTTGGCCACGCCCAGCAGGAACTCATTAGCATAACAGGCCGCACCCAACAGCAGAAACTCATTCGGATTGGCTACATGAGGGGTGTGTGGCCTAACATGCAAAGGAGTTCCTGCTACAAAAAAAGCCCTGGGGTTTTGACAACAAACGAGGTAAACAGAATAAGAAGCAAAAGGTGGGTGTGGCTGGATGACCACACTTCTGGTAACACAGGGGTGTGGCCTAATATGCCAATGAGTTCCTGCTGTTGGGTGTGGCCTGTTATGCTAATGAGTTCCTGCTGGGCTATTTCTAGTCAGGTGTGTGTGTGATATATATATATATATATATATATATATATATATATATATATTCAGTACATTCCATAAGAACATAAGAGAAGCCAATGTTGAATCAGGCCAATGGCCCATCTACTCCAACACTCTGTCACACAGCGGCCAAAATATACCTGGTGCCATCAGGAGGTCCAGCAATGGGGCCAGGACACCAGAAGCCCTCCCACGGCTGCCCCCTCCAGCACCAAGAATAGAGTGCATCACCTGCCCCAGACTGAGAGTTCCCATCTATACCCTGTGGCTAATAGCCACTGATGGACTTCTGCTCCAGATGTTTATCTAATTCCCTCTTGAAACTGTCCATGCTTGTAGCTGCTACCACCTCCTGTGGCAGTGAATTCCAGATGTTAATCACTCTTTGGGTGAAGAAGGACTTCCTTTTATCTGTTCTAACCCGACTGCTCAGCAATTTCATGGAGTGCCCACGAGTTCTTGTATTGTGAGAAAGGGAGAAAAGGACTTCTTTCTCAGCCTGCTCTATCCCATTCATAATCTTATAAACCTCGATCATGTCCATATAACAATAACATTCAGTTCATTCAGTTTCACAACTACCGGTCAATTTTGCGCCAGTATTTTAAAAGTCAAGCCCTCAACAGGAGTTTCCAGAATTTCAAGCCCGCTTCCACTTGCAGGAAGTCTTCCAAAAGCGGGGAGGGGGGGAGCTTTCATTTATAGTTGTATTCAGTGGCAGATAAACCCTTAAGCAGACCAAGCACGTGCCTCAGGGCACCAGGCCCAAAGGGGGCTGCACAAAGTTGGGAAAAGGGTGAAAAAATGTAGAAAAATGCCTTTCGGGTCATGAATATTGGAACTTTGATACATTTAACTTGCAAAATATTACAACAGGTGTGGTATTGCATTTTTCTAGAACTTGTATGTAGCCAGAGCTTGGCTTAGTTTGTACAGTATATTGTGTTATCCTATGAATCAGTTTTTGTATCGCTGCAGCCTGATCTGGTCAGACAGGCCAACAACTAAAATGGACTGGGGGTCAGTGTGGAAAGGAGGGGGGTACCAAGATTGGTCAGTGCTGTTTAGGGCACCAGTCAGCCTTCATCCGTCCCCGGTTGTATTGATGCATTGACTGGAAGCTGTGAAATTGAATGAACTGAATGTTTTCTAAGGCTTTCACAGCCGGAGTTCATTAGTTGCTGTAGATTTCCCGGGTTGTGTGGCCGTGGTCTTGGTATTGTAGGACCTGCCGTTTCGCCAGCAGCTGTGACTGGCATCCTCAGAGATAGAACACAGAAAGATGGAGTACTTGACACAGACCTCTGTTATACCTCTCAGGATGCCCATCACAGCTACTGGCGAAACGTCAGGTCCTACGATGCCAAGACCACGGCCTCGCAACCCAGGAAATCTACAGCGACTAATGAAGTGAATGTTATTGTTAATATTGAATGTACTGAATATATATACCTGACTAGGATGTTATAATAGCACACAATGCACTTTAGGTAAAGGTAAAGGTTCCCTTGCTCGAAAGCCAGTCGAATCCAACTCTAGGGTTGCGGTGCTCATCTCCGTTTCAAAGCCGAAGAGCCAGCGCTGTCCGAAGACGTTTCCGTGTTCAGGTGGCTGGCATGACTAAACACCAAGGTGCACAGAATGCTGTCACCTTCCCACTGAAGTGGTACCTATTTATCTACTTGCAATTTCTTGCTTTCAAACTGCTAGGTTGGCAGGAGCTGGAACTGGAGACGGGAGCTCACTCCGTCATGCGGCACTCTCGGGTCTCGACCTGCTGAACTACTGACCTTCCACAGCCTGCAGTCCAGCGTCTTAACCACTTGAGCCACCGCAGCTCCTTGCAATGCACTTTACAGGGCTCTTTTTGTAGCAGGAACTCCTTTGCATGTTAGGCGACACACCCCCTCATGTAGCCAATCCTCCAAGAGCTTACAGAGCATTTCTTACAGGGGCTACTGTAAACTCTTGGAGGATTGGCTACATTAGGGGTGTGTCACCCTAACATGCAAAGGAGTTCCTGCTACAAAAGAGCCCTTATTCATAGAATCATAGAATGAGAGTTGGAAGTGACCTTGAAGGTCATCTAGTCCAACCCCTTGAACTCTGCAGAAGCGTGGCCAAAAGAGAGCCCTACATACCTACAACATACCCAAAAGATGGTTGTCCAGCCTCCACTTGAAAACGTCCAGGGAAGGAGCATCCACCACCTCCCGAGGCAGTCGGTTCCACTGCTCGACCACTCTGACAGTTAGGAAGTTTCTCCTGATATCTAGCCGGTAACGACTCCCTTGTCATTTCCACCCATTAGATCTAGTCTTGCAATCCGGAGCAAGAGAGAATAGATCTGCTCCATGTTTTACATGATTTGACTCTCCTAACACTGTTTTGAGCATGTTTCTATTTTAAGTTAAAAAAACCCTCTTTGTGTCCTTTATAAAGTTTATATCTCCGCTACCTGGCATTGCATTTTACGACACACGGGGCCCGGTTCAACAAGGTCTCCCTTTATGTCAGATCCGCCCTCATATCAAATGAGATCGACACCCCTCTCCTCTGGTATACCACACTGCTTGCCCTCTGGAGCAGACGTCTCCTCCAGAGAACAGAGCTATGTCATCTGGAAATCACCTGTGGTTCCAGGAGAACTCCCCGGGCCCTTCCCTTGCAGGTGAGAGAGGTGAGAATTCATCCGCAGCGGCACGTGACACTCATCCCTCCTGTAAGCCGTTCTTTGATGAGCGGCAAACCCACATTTGAGAGGAGGGCCTCTCCTTTGATCGGCTGCAGAAATTTGGCTTCGACCGGGCTGTTCTTTGGACTAGTCGTGGCTTGCCTGCCAATATAGAATCACCACCCTTATGCCGGGGTAGGGACTCGAGGGAGGGGGGCCACACGGCTGGGAGAAGGCGATCCTTTTAGCAACAGCGCTGGGGATCATAGAATCATAGAATGGCAGAGTTGGAAGGGACCTTGAAGGTCATCTAGTCCAACCCCCTGCACTCTGCAGGAGCGTAGCCGAAAGAGAGCCCTGCAACATACCCAAAAGATGGTCGTCCAGCCTCCGCTTAAAAACGTCCAGCGAAGGACCATCCACCACCACTGCTGTTCCACTGCTCAACCGCTCTGACAGTGAGGAAGTTTCTCCTGATATTTGGCCGGTAACGACTCCCTTGTAATTTCCACCCATTAGCTCTAGTCTTGCAATCTGGAGCAAGAGAGAATAGATCTGCTCCAGCTTCTACACGGCAGCCCTTCAGACATTTGAAGACTGCCATCCTGTCCCCTCTAAGTCTTCTCTTTCCCAGGCTAAACACAACCCAGCTCTAGCAGCCTTTCCTCGTAAGACTTGGATCCCAACCCTCTCACCATCCTGGTTGCCCTCTTCTGGGCACACTCGAGCTTGTCGACACCCTTCCTAAAGTGTGGTGCCCAAAACTGGACACAGTAGTACTCCAGGTGAGGCCCGGCCATAGCAGAATAGAGCGGAACGACCACCTCCCATGATCTGGGCGCAATGCTTCTGTGAACGCATCCTAAGATTGCATGAGGATGCAGAGGAGAGAGACGACCGATTCTTTCCTTCTCTGGAGCTTTTTAAAGCAGAGGCCAGGGGGGCGTCTGACTGTAATGCTGGTTCTGTGACTCACTATAAATTTAGGCAGCTCAGGAGAGGGAGGGAAAGACGGGAGGAGCCGGCGCTCGGCTCTTGCAGCTCCTCTCTGACATGCCCAGAGTAATGCTGATCACGCCACTTTCGGGTCAGGAAGGAATTTTGCTCCAGGTTAGGCTGGCCCGAGGAGGAGGAAGAAGAGGCACCCAAGTTTTGGCCGCTGTGTGACATAGATTGTTGGTCTGGATGGGCTGTCGGCCTGATCCAACACTGGCTTCTCTTATGTTATCTGTATTCTTGGTGCTTGGGGAGTCAACAGTGGGGGGGTTTCTAGTGTCCTGGCTCCACTGGTGGACCTCCTGATGGCACCTGGGTTCTTGACACTTTGTGACACAGAGTGTTGGTCTGGATGGGCCACTGGTCTAATCCAACATGGGCTTATCTCATGTTCTGGGATTCTCTGTTGTGAAGAAGAGGAGGAGGAGGAGGAGATTGGATTTATACCCCGTCCCTCACTACCTGAAGGCGTCTCAGAGCGGCTTACAAACTCCTTTCCCTTCCCCTCCCCACAGCAGACACCCTGTGAGGTAGGCGGGGCGGAGAGAGCGCTTTCGAGGACTGCTCTTGAGAGAACAGCTCTGAGAGAACTGGAGACTGACTCCAGGTCACACCGGCAGCTGCATATGGAGGAGTTCTCCCGGTTCTCCCAGATTAGAGTCCGCACTCCTGACCACTGCACCGGACTGACCCTCCTGGAGGTTTTTTGCCTTCCTCTGGGCATGGAGCAGGGGTCCCTGCGGGAGTGTGTCTGTTTGTGGGGGGAAGAATTTCCTGCATTGTGCAAGGGGGTTGGACTGGATGACCCTTGGGGTCCCTTCCACCTCTGCGTTTCTACATTTCCGTTCTTAAAATAAATAAATGCAGCATTAAGTGCATGGGGGGGGGGGCAGAGCAAATCTAGAAATGGAGCTGGCAGGGCAGAGCCTGGGATTTCCTGGCGTGGCTGAGGAGGATGGTCTTGGAGCAGTTCAACAGGATGTCTTTTAAAGACGGACACAATTTATTCCTGCGCGGGCTTCCCTGGGCCAGAGATCATTTCTGCAGATCTCCTCGCTGCAATCCAATGAATCAGACTCTGAGTCACAGAAAAGGTCGTGCTGGAATACGTTTTGTTATTCCTCAAGGTACCGCCGTATTCCTCTTGTAATGTTGCCACAACAGAGGAACACAGTCGCCCCTCTGGAATGCTTGGATCGAGAGGTTGGGCCAGGATTGCCAGCTCTGCGTTGGGAAAGGCCTGAAGATTGGAGAAACGACGGCTGAGGGGTGACATGATCGAGGTTTATAAGATTATCAATGGGATTGAGCAGGTTGAGAAAGAAGTACTTTTCTCCCTTTCTCACAATACAAGAACTCCTTGTGGGCACTCCATGAAATTGCTGAGCAGTCGGGTTAGAACAGATAAAAGGAAGTCCTTCTTCACCCAAAGAGTGATGAACCTATGGAATTCACTGCCACAGGAGGTGGTGGCAGCTGCAAGCATGGACAGTTTCAAGAGGGAACTAGATAAGCATGTGGAGCAGAAGTCCACCAGTGGCTATTAGCCACAGGGTATAGATGGGAACTCTCAGTCTGGGGCAGGTGATGCACTCTATTCTTGGTGCTGGAAGGGGCAGCAGTGGGAGGGGCTTCTGGTGTCCTGGCCCCACTGCTGGACCTCCTGATGGCACCTGGTATATTTTGGCTGCTGGGTGACAAGAGTGTTGGACTAGATGGGCCATTGGCCTGATTCAACATTGGCTTCTCTTATGTTCTTATTGGGGGGGCGGAGTCTAGAGAGGGCAGGGTTTGGGGCGGGACCTCAGCAGGATAGAATGCCATAGAGGCCGCCTTTCGAAGCGGCCATTTTCTCCAGGGGAACTGATCTCTGTGGTCTGGACATCAGTTGTAATTCCGGGAGAATTGCAGGTGCCACGTGGAGATTGGGAGCCCTAGGTGGGAGCTCCAAGCAATCCCCACTTTTTGATTCTCTGGGAAAAGGGCAGTAACTTTTTTTTAAAAAAATCAGCTTTCGTATTCCTTCTCCTGGAGAGTTGGCAACCAGGTAGCCAGTTAGGTGCACTGGTTAAGAGCACGGAATCTGATCTGGGAGAACCGGGTTTGATTTCCCCACACTTCCACATGCAGCTGCTGCTGGTGTGACCTTGGGTCAGTCACAAGTTCTCTCAGAGCTGTTCTCTCAAGGGCAGTTCTCAAGAGAGCTCTCTTAGCCCCCACCTACCTCACAGGGTCTCTGTGGTGGGAGGGGAAGGGAAGGAGATTGTCAGCCACTCCGGGACACCTTCACGTAGTGAAAGGCAGGGTATAAATCCAACCTCCTCCTCCTCCTCCTCAAACCCAAAAGCACCTATCCAAATCTCAGAAGAAGTATTGGTCGCCCTGCTCCTCCACAGCGCATCACACCGCCGTAGATGGAATTATTGGCCTACATCGCAGGGCTGTTGTAGGGCTAAGGCTCAGCACTGTCCTTAAATGCCACAACTCTGTATGTCTGAAAATGTGTCCATGTGTGTTAACTGCCCTCAAGCTGCTTCCGACTTACGGCGACCCCGTGACATAATGTTCCTCCAAAACTACATATCAAGAATACAAATGTACAAATCGAATGGCGCGATCGGTTCAGCATTCCAGCGCAACCACACTTTCCTACTTGAGGTATACTCGGAGAAGGGGGTTAGACAGATTCGTGGAGGAGAGGTCCGTCAGTGGCTACTTGCCATGGTGACTGAGGGGAACCTCCACATTCAGAGGCACTAAGCCTCTGAATCCCAGGGACAGGAGGCAACATCAGGGGAAGGCCTCGGCCTCTCTGCCCTGTGGTTGGTCTCCCAGAGGAACTGGTTGGCCCCTGTGTGAGGCAGGAGGCTGGACTAGATAGACTGTTGGCCTGATCCAGCAGGGCTCTTCAGATGTTCTCATCAGGGGAAGGCCTTGGCCTCTCTGCCCTGTTGTTGGTTCTCCGGAGAAGAAGAAGAAGGAGGAGGAGGAGGAGATTGGATTTATACCCCGCCCTTCACTACCCAAAGGAGTCTCAGAGCAGCTTACAGACTCCTTTCCCTCCCCCTCCCCACAACAGACACCCTGTGAGGTTGGTGAGGCTGAGAGAGCTCTGACAGAAACGGCTCTTTTTCAAAGACAGCTCTTATCAGAACTATGGCTTGCCCAAGGTCACCCAGCCAGGTGCAAGTGGAGGAGTGGGGAATCAAACCCGGTTCTCCCAGATTAGAGTCCGCGCACTTAACCACTACACCAAACTGGCTCTCTGGTTGGCCACTGAGTGAGACACGATGCTGGACTAGATGGACCCTCCCTGGTCTGATCCAGAAGGACTCTTCTGGGGTTCTTATCATGGGAAGGCCTCGGCCTCTCTGCCCTGTTGCTGGCCCTCCAGAGGAACTGGTTGACCACTGTGTGAGACGGGATGCTGGACTGGATGGAGCCTCTGTGGTCTGACCCAGCAGGGCTCTTCTGAGGTTCTTATCAGGGGAAGGCCTTGGCCTCCAAGCCCTGTTGTTGGCTCTCCAGAGGAACTGGTTGGCCACTGTGTGAGACGGGATGCCGGACTAGATGGACCCTCACGGGTCTGACCCAGCAGGGCTCTTGTGATGTTCTTATCGGGAGAAGGCCTCATCCTCCCTGCCCTGTTGCTGGCTCTCCAGAGGAACTGGTTGGCCACTATCGGAAATAGGATGCTGGACTAGATGGACCCTCGGTGGTCTTTTTTCATGAAGGGCTCAGCTTCTATGCCCTGCTGTTTACCCTCCAGAGGAACAGGTTGGCCGCTGTGTGAGGCGGGATGCTGGACTGGATGGTCCGCTGTTCTGACCCAGCAGGGCTCTTCTTAAGGTGCTTCCCTCTTCTGGCCTCTCTCATCCTGCCAAAGCACCGTTCCCGGCCCAAAACACACACCCACACCTGCTGATTCATCCGAAACTCAGATCGTGGATTCCAGACCGAGGCAAGCAAATGGAGCTGATTGGAGGGGAGGCAAGCCAAGGTGCATCCGTGTTCTTGGCATAATTTGTATTGTGGCCAAAATCTGGGATTTCTTGGCATAGAACGTGAGTTTCCTTGGCAGGGATGGAGGATAGCCTGTGCCAGTTATGCCCTGCCTGTCTGTCTGATCCCTGAGTCATCCTTCGGTGCTTACAAAAAGAAAGGTGTCAGAGCTCAGAGATATACCCGTCCCAAAAGCATTGACCCCCCCCAGATCCTACCAGCGTGCTGAGGATTGTGCATTCGTGCCCTGAGCGCCTTGGAGAAAGGGCAGGATGGTTAACGATCACCCTGCCAGGTAGGCCAGTATTTCCTTTTGCTGAGGTTGTGAGGGTAATGGGGGAGGGTGGGCTAAAGGCTGCCTGTTTCCAACGAGCAATCGTCGCTTGGCCACGCTACAGAGGGAGGTAAGGACTTAACCAGGGACTTCCAGTCTCCCACGTTTTGGCAGCTGCGCTTGTCCTACGACCCAATCCTGACAGAGTTCAGAGCCGGGCTGGATTTATGCACAAGCTAAGGAAGCTACGGGTTAGGGCAGAGGCCCTCAATATTTTGGAGCTTTGCAGGCAATATTGAAATCCTGACACAGTACGGTGGATGCGGCCACAAAATGGCGGCCACCCCCACTTCTAGGTCCCCCAGCAAGCTTGCATGCAGAGTCGGGATTCAAACTCAGGGCTCCCAGAGCCAGGCTAGATCCAACATTCTATGCTACACTGGCTGGGGAAATCCACGGGAATAACAGTGCCCGTAATTGGATGAATGAAACCGAAATCTTTTTTCCCCCTAGAAACGTGATCTGTGGGCCAGTCTACTCTATGTGCACGGAGTCACCCTTAATACATCCATATCTCCATCCCTGCTTCCGTCTTCCACTTTATCTTCACAACCACCCTGTGAGGTAGGTTAGGCTGAGCGCGTGGGACTGGCTGAAGGTCACCCAGCCGGCTTCCCGGAAATGCGTGAGGATTCGAACCTGGGTCTCCTGTGCCCTGCAGAAACGCCACTGAGCCGACTAAGAGCTGAGCACGCAGGGTGTGACTCACACCGTTGGGGTTTGCCGAATGCCTGCTGGCCTGCGGGCCATCCATAAATTCCACTTTCTCATCACGGCCTCCTGTAAACACCTTGGGAGACCACCCTCAGTCTTGCTGACAGACAAGGGCGGGATTAATCATTAATTTACGCTAAATATATCATCGCCCCAGGGCCCCCAGACTGGGGTGGTGGGGGGGAAGGGCTATTAACATTGCAGACAGCTGAAGGCGACCCAATCGGGTTTTTAAGGCAAGAGAAGTTTAGAGGCCTCCCTCTCCATAGTGACTGTGGACTTCCTTGGGTGGTCTCCCATCCAAGGGCACGAAGCTGGGTGGGATTGCGAATTCTGAAGAAGACAGAGAGTCAGGATTCAAAATGATCTCGATAGGCTGGAACAGTGGGCTGAGGCAAATAAAATGGATTTCAATAGAGAGAAGTGCAAAATGCTACACTTAAGTATAAAAAAATCAGAGGCACAGGTATAGAATGGGAGGGACTTGGCTTGACAGCAGCACGTGTGAAAGGGATCTGGGTGTTCTGGTTGACCACAAGCTCAACATGAGCCTGCAGTGTGACGCGGCTGCGAAGAAAGCTAATGCAATCTTAGGATGCATTCACAGAAGCGTTGTGTCCAGATCACGGGAGGTGGTCGTTCCGCTCTATTCTGCTATGGTCAGGCCTCACCGGGAGTCCTGTGCCAAGTTTGGGGCACCACATTTTAGGAAGGATGTCGACAAGCTCAAGCGTGTCCGGAAGAGGGCGACCAGGATGGTGAGAGGGTTGGAATCCAAGTCTTAGAGGAAAGGCTGAAAGAGTTGGGTCTGTTTAGCCTGGGAAAGAGAAGGCTTAGAGGGGACACGATTGCAGTCTTCAAGTATTTGAAGGGCTGTCTTGTAAAAGATGGAGCAGATCTATTCTCTCTTGCTCCGGATTGCAAGACTAGATCTAATGGGCGGAAATTACAAGGGAGTCGTTACCGGCTAGATATCAGGAGAAACTTCCTAACTGTAAGCGTGGTGGAGCAGTGGAACAGTCTGCCTCGGGAGGTGGTGGATGCCCCTTCCCTGGACGTTTTCAAGCGGAGGCTGGACGACCACTTAACCACTACACCAAACTTGGACCCCACACAGGGTGTCTATTGTGGGGCGAGGAAGGGAAGGGGAGTTTAAGCCGCTCCAAGACTCCTTCGGGTAGCGGGGTTGCCAGCTCTGGAGACTTTGGGGATGGAGCTGGGAGAGGGCGGGGTTTGGGGAGGGCCATCCACCCTTCAAAGCAGCCATTTTCTCCAGTGGGGCTGATCTCTGTCGGCTGGAGATCAGTTGTAAAAGTGGGAGATCCCCAGGCCCCACCTGGAGGCTGGCAACCCTATCTGGTAGTGATGGGCGGGGTATAAAAACCTCCTCCTCCTCCTCCTCCTCCTCCTCCTCCTCCTCCTCCTCCTCCTCCTCTTCTTCTTCTTCTTCTTCTTCTTCTTCTTCTTCTTCTTCTTCTTCTTCTTCTTCTTCTTCTTCTTCTTCTTCTTCTTCTTCTTCTTCTTCTTCTTCTTCTTCTTCTTCTTCTTCTTCTTCTTCTTCTTCTTCTTCTTGTCAAGACCATCGTAGGCAGGGTGCGGGGGGGGGTTGAAGCCTCTTCCCCACCGGTGCATGGCTTTTGCCTGACCTGAAAACATTTGAACATAAGAACATAAGAGAAGCCAATGTTGAATCAGGCCAATGGCCCACCTAGTCCAACACTCTGTCACACAGTGGCCAAAAAATATCAGGTGCCATCAGGAGGTCCAGCAGTGGGGCCAGGACACTAGAAGCCCTCCCACTGCTGCCCCCTCCAGCACCAAGAATAGAGTGCATCACCTGCCCCAGACTGAGAGTTCCCATCTATACCCTGTGGATAATAGCCACTGATGGACCTCTGCTCCAGATGTTTATCTAATTCCCTCTTGCCCCATGGGAGAAACTGATGGGAGGGAATGGTAGCTGGGGGGGGGCAGGAGCATCCTTTGTTTTTTAATACCCCATTCCCTGCCACTGCTGCAAGGCTGCCGGGAGTCCAAATTAGGTTCCAGAAGCATAAGAACATCAGAAGGGCCCTGTTTGACCAGACCAGTGGTCTATCTAGTCCGGCCTCCCGTCTCACACAGCGGCCAGCCGGTTCCTCTGGAGGGCCAACAACAGGGCAGAGAGGCCGAGGCCTTTCCCTGAGAAGGACATCAGAAGAAGAAGAGATTGGATTTCTACCCCGCCCTTCACTCAGAGTCTCAGAGCAGCTTACAAACTCCTTTCCCTTCCCCTCCCCACAAACAGGCACCTTCTGGGTCAGACCAGGGAGGGTCCCTCTAGTCCAGCATCCCATCTCACACAGTGGCCAACCGGTTCCTCCGGAGAGCAAACCACAGGGCAGAAAGGCTGAGGCCTTCCCCTGATGTTTCCTCCTGGTACTGGGATTCAGAGGTTGACTGCTTCCAAACATGGAGGCTCCTGTATTCACCATGGCTAGCAGTCACTGATAGACCTCTCCTCCATAAATCTGCCTCATCCCCATTTAAAAGCCATCTTCGGTCATGACCATCACTACATCCTCTGGCAGCGAGTTCCACATTTGAATCCCTCCCCGTCTAAAGAATTATTCCCTTCTGTCCGGAACGAACTCTTTTAAAAAGCGAATGCCTCGTTCGGCCTGGAGTTTCGCGGGAAAGAAGAGATTCGATCCCAGGACTGCCAGCTCCTGTGCTAGTCCTCCATCTGCTCCCTTACACAGATATTGTAGAACATGACCATCTACGAAGGGTCTAGTGTATCCCCTAAGCTGAGTCAGTGTGAGCTAGCTCACAGTCTTTTAGCCTCCAGCTCACGCCTTTCTTATCTTCGCTCGGGAAGGGACGGCTCCGGAGAGCAAACTACTTTACGCAGCAGCCAAATCGGTCGCTCACCGCTTTGATGCCGGTAGCTCACAAAGCAGAATTTTTGCTCACAGGACTCCATAGCTTAGAGGGACCATCGTTCCAGACCATTGTGACCCCAAGACCAGTGAGAAACGACGGCTGAGGGGTGACATGATCGAGGTTTATAAGATTATGCATGGGACTGAGCAGGTTGAGAAAGAAGAACTTTTCTCCCTTTCTCACAAGACAGGAACTCGTGGGCACTCCATGAAATTGCTAAGCAGTCGGGTTAGAACAGATAAAAGGAAGTCCTTCTTCACCCAAAGAGTGATTAACACGTGGAATTCACTGCCACAGGAGGTGGTGGCAGCTACAAGCATGGACAGTTTCAAGAGGGAATTAGATAAACATATGGAGCAGAAGTCCATCAGTGGCTATTAGCCACAGGGTATAGATGGCAGGAGCTGCGGTGGTTCAAGTGGTTAAGACGCTGAACTGCAGGCTGTGGAAGGTCAGTAGTTCAGCAGTTCAAGACCCGGGTGCCGCACGATGGGTTGAGCTCCCGTCTCTAGTTCCAGCTCCTGCCAACCTAGCAGTTCGAAAGCAAGAAATTGCAAGTAGATAAATACGTACCACTTCGGTGGGAAGGTAACAGCGTTCCGTGCACCTTGGTGTTTAGCCATGCCGGCCACATGACCACGGAAATGTCTTTGGACAGCGCTGGCTCTTCGGCTTTGAAACGGAGATGAGCACCGCAACCCTAGAGTCGGATTCGACTGGCTTTCGAGCAAGGGAACCTTTACCTTTATCTATAGATGGGAACTCTCAGTCTGGGGCAGGTGATGCACTCTATCCTTGGTGCTGGAGGGGGGCAGCAATGGGAGAAGGGCTTCTAGTGTCCTGGCCCCACTGCTGGACCTCCTGAGGGCACCGGGTATATTTTGGCCGCTGTGTGACAGAGCGTTGGACTAGATGGGCCATTGGCCTGATTCAACATGGGCTTCTCTAATGTTCTTATGTTCTTAGTGGCTGGAAACATGAGAAGACAGAAGAGAGCCATATGTGGATTAGGCTGGGCTCCGCCTCCCCCACCCCGGGCCGGCTCTCCTACCCTGAGCCCCATTTCTCCCTGACCCACGGAGTCCGGAAGACCTGTTAAACGGGTGCTGAGTCTTGCAAAATGCCACGGGAGAGGGTGCGGCCTTTGTGTGTGGTGCGGGGGCAGGCGGCGTTCCCCCTACGGGTTAGAAAGCCACACACCACGAGCGGCTGCTAATAAAGCCAGGGCTCTTTTATCCACACATCTCGGGGTGCCTTGCAGAGAAGGTACAATCTTGGTCACCGTAGCAGACAGGGGGGGGGGGCGGGAATCCTATACCGTAAGGCTCCTCCCCTAGGAGGAAAGGGCTAAGGGCTTTTAAATTTGGAGGGACAGAGACAGAGAGACACTATTTCCCTCTCCTATAATACCAGGACGCCGGGGGCACTCGACGAAACTGATGGGCTACAGATAACCGGCAGGGCAAATTACTGTACTGTAGTCGGTAATTAGACTGTGGGACTCACGGCCAGAAGACGTAGCGACGGCCACAAGCGCAGACGGGTTTAAAAGGGAATTGGACAGCTTCTTGGAGGAGAGGTCCACCAGTTCGGTGTGGTGGTTAAGTGCACGGACTCTAATCTGGGAGAACCGGGTTTGATTCCCCCACTCCTCCACTTGCACCAGCTGGATGACCTTGGACAAGCCATAGTTCTGATAAGAGCTGTCCTTGAAAAAGAGCAGCTTCTGTCAAGAGCTCTCTCAGCCCCTCCTACCTTACCAGGTGTCTGTCATGGGGAGGGGAAGGGAGAGGAGTTTGTCAGCCGCTCTGAGACTCCCTTGGGTAGCGAAGGGTGCGGTAGAAATCCAATCTCCTTCTCCTCCTTTAACTTACCAGGTCATTTCCTGTTGGGGGGCTGCCCCGGAGGGCCACTGGTGGCCTGGAGCGAGCTGAGCTAAGTGGCCCCTGAAGTTCATAGTGGGACTGTGGCAACAGTAACTCTGACCCAGGTTCGAATCCAGATGGCCCCGCAGCTTTGCTTCAGGGCAGTTCAAGTGACCCAACCCACCCTCGGTGGGGAATCACCTCTCTGAATGCGTCCCAAGGGAGGGAACTATTGCAGAGGAACAGTGAGCATTTGAAGATCCCTTATCCCAAGTCAGCCCACCAGCCCGTCCAGCCGTCTTGCACCATCCAGGATCCTCAGCGGAGGCAGATCTTTCCCAGCCCTTTCCCTGAGACCAAAACTGCCCCAGGTTGGGGGGAGGGGGAGCTTCTACAGGCCAGGCAGGGGCTTTCTCTGCACCCACAGCCTCTCTCAAAAGAGTGAATTCGCAAGGTGGTCTGAGAGAGGAAGTCACTCTCTGCGGTCGGGGTCTCAGAATCGATTGATCCTCCCGGGCTCCAAGGAGGCCAGGCTCGCTGCCACCAGGGCCAGGGCCTTCTCAGTGGCGGCTCCTTACTGGTGGAACAAGCTCCCGGAAGAGATCAGGGCCCTGCGGGATCGCCCATAGTTCCGCAGGGCCTGCAAGACGGAGTTCTTCCACCAAGCTTTCGGTGGAAAGTAGCCAATCCTCCAAGGATGTAGCCAATCCTCCAAGAGCTTACAGAGCTCTTCTTAAAGGGGCTACTGTAAGCTCTGGGAGGATTGGCTACATGAGGGGTGTATCGCCTAATATGCAAAGCAGTTCCTGCTACAAAAAGAGCCCTGGTCTGATTTAATTAGTTTGTACCACGGTGCTGCTTTTGATTTTACTATCAAAGTGCGGTCTAGCCGGGGCGTCAAAGTCATAAATCCAGTTTCTAAGTTGGGATTTATCAGTTGATAAAGATTTTCTACATGCTTTTTCAGTTGAACGTGCTTTCTAAGCCATCGAAGGAGCGGGAGCAGTTAGGTAGGCGCCAGCAAAGCAGTGGACGGACCTCATTCAGGGGGCGGCATATCTCCTCCTGTGAAGTGAAACTTTCCCTCCTGTGTGTCTCTCTCTCCACAACAGATGTGACGTTCTCCTCCGTCGCCAGCGCCACGAAACCATGCCAGCCATGTTCGACGTGCCCGGGCCATGTGCCCAGACTGGAGGTGTGCACTCCTACCCACGACACCGTGTGCGCCGCCAGCTGCCCACAGGGACAGTACCTCCACGCGAGAAACGGGAGCCACGGCGCCGGGCACTGCCGTCCTTGCCAGGTTTGCCCCGAAGGCTACGGAGCCGTCCAGCCGTGTGGACCCAACTCCAACACCATGTGCCAGAAATGCCCGGAGGGCTACTACTCGGAGGAGAAGAGCTCTTCGGAACCGTGCCTCCGCTGCCGTCTGGAGTGCCACGAGAGCGAGGTTATGATCCAGGAGTGCACCCCGTATTCAGACACGCTTTGCATGGGTAGGTACCAGCGGGATGCCCTTTGGAATATAGGCAAGACCAGTGAAGGAGGGCTATGTGCTGAGATCCCCCAGAATTTTGATTTGGAGTTGGGAGTAAGCAGTGAAGTGGCTAAATTTGCAGATGACACGAAGTTGTTCAGGGTGGCGAGAACCAGGGAGGATTGTGAAGACCTCCAAAGGGATCTGTCGAGGATGGGCGAGTGGGCGTCAACATGGAAAATGGGGTTCAGTGTGGCCAAGTGCAAAGTGATGCACATTGGAGCCAAAAATCCTAATTATAAATACACATTGATGGGGTCCGAACTGGCAGAGACTGACCAAGAGAGAGATCTTGGAGTCGTAGTAGATAACTCAATGAAAATGTTGAGATGGAGTGAGATTGCAATAAAAAAGGTCAACGCTATGCTGGGGATTATTAGGAAGGGAATTGAAAACAAATCAGCCAGTATCATCAAGCCCCTGTATAAATCAATGGTGCGACCTCATTTGGAGTACTGTGTACAGTTCTGGTCACCACACCTCAAAAAGGATATTATAGCATTGGGAAAAGTGCAGAAAAGGGCAACTAGAATGATAAAAGAGTTGGAGAACTTTCCCTATGAAGAAAGGTTAAAGCGCTTGGGGCTCTTCAGCTTGGAGAAACAACGGCTGAGGGGGCGATTGAGGTTTATAAGATTATGCACGGGATAGAGCAGGTTGAGAAAGAAGTACTTTTCTCCCTTTCTCACAATACAATAACTTGTGGGCACTCCATGAAATTGCTGAGCAGTCGGGTTAGAACGGATAAAAGGAAGTCCTTCTTCACCCAAAGAGTAATGAACACCTGGAATTTACTGCCACATGAGGTGGTGGCAGCTACAAGCATGGGCGACTTCAAGAGTGAATTAGATAAACTAATGCAGCAGAGGTCCATCAGTGGCTATTAGCCACAGGGTATAGAGGGGAACTCTCAGTCTGGGGCAAGTGATGCTCTGTCTTCTTGGTGCTTGGGGGGGTCAACAGTGGGAGGGCTTCTAGTGTCCTGGCCCCACTGCTGGACCTCCTGATGGCCCCTGGTATATTTTGGCCGCTGTGTGACACAGAGTGTTGGACTGGATGGGCCAGTGGCCTGATGCAACATTGGCTTCTCTTATGTTCTTAATTTTAAGTGCTCTCCAGAGTACAGAGGATCGAACCCCATGGAGAAAATGGCCACTTTGGAAGGTGGACTCTGTGGCCCTCTCCGGCCTCCTCCCCACAAATGTCTGGGGATTTCCCAACCTGGTAGTGTCACCAGTTCCATGCTCCAAAGTGTCCATTTTCTCCAGGGGAAAACATAGCATTAGGCCACACCGAGATCCCGCCCCCTCCTCAAACCCCACCCTCCTTAGGCTCCGCCCCCAAATCTACAGGAATTCCCCAGCCTGGAGTTGGCAACACTACTGGGCAGTGTCAAGTGCGGTGACTGATGCTGGGGTCTCACCAACTGCCCAGATAAATGGGGGTGGGGGTGGAATTACATAAGAACACAAGAGAAGCCAATGTTGGGTCAGGCCAACAGCCCATCCAGTCCAACACTCTGTGTCACACAGTGGCCAAAAGTACCAGGTGCTGCCAGGAGGAGGTCCAGCAGTGGGGCCAGGACACCAGAAGCCCTCCTCTAGCACCAAGAAATACAGAGCATCCCTTGTCCCAAACTGAGAGATCCTATCTATACCTTGTGGCTAATAGCCACTGATGGACTTCTGCTCCATATGCTTATCTAATTCCGTCTTGAAACTGTAGTTGCTGCAGATTTCTCCGGGTTATGTGGCTGTGGTCTTGGCATTGTAGGACCTGACGTTTCGCCGGCAGCTTTGACTGGCATCCTCAGAGGTATAACACAGAAAGAATGGCGTACCCTCTGTGTCAAGGTGAGAAGAAAAATGGTAGGCAGGTCATTTATATCTACTCGGAAGGTGAGAGAAAATGGTAGGCAGGTCATTTATATCTACTCAGGAAGGTGGGGTAGAACACTTTGCTGTTACAGACTGCAGACATCTTAAGAACACTTCGCCGTCCGTGAGCCCCGCTGAGTAGACCTGTTTAGGATGGTGCTGTAGGGACTACAACCATCTGGAATTTCATTCCCTTGCAATCAGTAGAGATAAGGGAATCTGGGCATATTTCAACAGGTCACACCGCTGTAGCAGAGTGTGTTCTTTGAATGCAGAAATCCTGTGGTTCTGTCCTGGGCATCTCCAGTTCGGAAAGAACTTTCTCTGCCCTGGAACCCTGGAGACCGCATGCTAGTCAGCTCAGAAGATACCACCCAAAGTGAACCCACGGCCTCCCTCTGTGTAAGGCAACTCCCTAGCTTACCAAAGATACCTGTGTCTGTTGTCGAAGGCTTTCACGGCCAGACTTCTTTCATTGTTATAGATTTCCCGGGCTGTCTGGCCATGGTCTTGGCATTGTAGGACCTGACGTTTCGCCAGCAGCTGTGACTGGCATCCTCAGAGGTATGACACGGAAAGAATGGTAGGCAGGTGATTTATATCTACTCAGGAAGGTGGGGTAGGACACTTTGCTGTTACAGACTGCAGACATCTTAAGAACACTTTGCTGTCCATAAGCCCTGCTGAGTAGACCTGTTTAGGATGGCGCTGTAGGGGCTACAACCATCTGGAATTTCATTCCCTTGCAGTCAGTAGAGATAAGGGAAGCCGGGCATATTTCAATGGTCTTGGCATTGTAGGACCTGACGTTTCGCCAGCAGCTGTGACTGGCATCGTCAGCAGTATAACACAGAAAGATGGAGTACTCTCTGTGTCAAGGTGAGAAGAAAGAAATATGGTAGGCAGGTCATTTATATCTACTCAGGAAGGTGGGGTAGGGCCGAATCATTATCTTGTAGGAGTTTCCTAGGCTGTTGGGGGGGGGATGTTCAGTCCAGTCAAAAAGTTTAAAATATTTCCATCTTTTCAGGGCAACGCATGAAATCCAGAAGTAAAAACACATATTGTAAGAGTAATGCAAAATGCAGTAAAAATCAGGGCTATTTTTGGTCAGGAACGCACAGGAATGGCGTTCCGGCTGGCTTCCGAGTTGGCAACGCCTACAGCCTCCTCCCCCACCTCGGGTTCCCCAGGTGCCTCGCAAGCCGCAGGGCACCTGGGGAAGCCAATCCTGGGAGGGAGCTGTGCGGTCGGGGGTGTGTCCTAATATGCTAATGAGTTTCTGCTGTTGGGTGTGGCCTATTAGGCCAATGAGCTCCCGCTGGTCACCACACCTGGTAAAAATGAATGCAGAAAGCTGGCTCAAGCGGTCAATAGGCACATTTTTAGCCATGAGAAGAGCCAAGGGGTGTTTTTTAAGTGTGTTCCCACCCACCGCCAGCTGCTGAAGTCCGGGAAGAGATGGGGAAGGGGCTGTCTCTGCACAGCTCCTGCTCCATCTGCAAGTCCGCAAAAAAAAAAAATAGTAAAACTTAGGATACAAGATGGGTGTCCGTGTTAGTCTGCCTGTCGCAGCAGAAAAGATCGCGAGTCCAGTTAACACCTGCCAGACTAACAAAAATTCGTGGCAGGGTCCGAGCTTTTGTGAGTCACTGAAGAAGCGAGCCGTGACTCACGAAAGCTCGGATCCCGCCACGAATTTTGTTGGTCTTTTAAGGTGTTACGGGACTCTCGATCTTTTCTGCGGCTCCGGACAGACTAACACAGCTGCAAGATGCAAAACGAGAGCGGTGATTCTGTTTGTGGCGTTCCGTCGGCAAAACACCCACTGGGCTTCGGGGTGCAGAATCCTAAAGTTCTTTGCTGGTGGGAAGGGCCATCAAGCGCCAGGCCACTTACGGCCATCCCGTAGGGCTTTCAAGGCGACAGACATTCAGAGGCAGTTCTGGTCACCACATCTCAAAAAGGATATTATAGCATTGGAAAAAGTGCAGAGAAGGGCAACTAGAATGATAAAAGGGTTGGAACACCTTCCCTATGAAGAAAGGTTAAAACGCTTGGGGCTCTTTAGCTTGGAGAAACAACGGATGAGGGGTGACATGATCGAGGTTTATAAGATTATGAATGGGATTGAGCAGGTTGAGAAAGAAGTACTTTTCTCCCTTTCTCACAAGACAAGAACTCGTGGGGCACTCCATGAAATTGCTGAGCAGTCGGGTTAGAACAGATAAAAGGAAGTCCTTCTTCACCCAAAGAGTGATTAACATGTGGAATTCACTGCCACAGGAGGTGGTGGCAGCTGCAAGCATGGACAGTTTCAAGAGGGAATTAGATGAACATCTGGAGCAGAAGTCCATCAGTGGCTATTATCAACAGGGTATAGATGGGAACTCTCAGTCTGGGGCAGGTGATGCACTCTATTCTTGGTGCTGGAGGGGGCAGCAGTGGGAGGGCTTCTGGTGTCCTGGCCCCACTGCTGGACCTCCTGATGGCCCCTGGTATATTTTGGCCGCTGTGTGACACAGAGTGTTGGACTAGATGGGCCATTGGCCTGATTCAACATTGGCTTCTCTTATGTTCTTATGTTCTCTGTGTACCAACCTGGGCTTCCTTGCTGGTCTCCCATCCAATACTAACCGGGGCCAATTCTGCGTAGCTTCCAAGACCTGATGAGATCCAGTTAGCCGGGGCCATCGAGGTCAAGGCAAAAGATATACAGAGCTGGCTTCCCATTGCCTGCCTCTGCGTAGCAACCCTGGACTTCCTTGCTGGTCTCCCATTCAAATACTAACCCATCCCGCTTTGCTTCTGAGATCGGATGAGAACCAGCTAGCCTGGGCCGTGTTCTCTAGCGCCGTGCAAGTAGGCCAGGCCGTAAATAACTGAAAAGTCTTGTGGTGTGGAGCTCTTCAAGAGGAAAACATGGAGGATTTGGGCTTAGGAAAGGCTTCTTTGCAAGAACTGCCATGGTCTTGAAGGCGCTACTGGGCTCTTCCGTTGTTTTTGGGAAGAAGGGTACTCATCTGGAATTTGTCCAGGGTAGAAGGGGATTTAGTTTTTGGTTGTTTTTTTTAAAAAAGTCTCGTGTATCCATTCAAGTGAGATTTTTGTAGCTGGTACGTGGCCTTTTGTTGTTGTCATCGAAGGCTTTCACGGCCGGAGTTCATTAGCTGTTGTAGATTTCCCGGGTTGTCTGGCCGTGGTCTTGGCATTGTAGGACCTGACGTTTCGCCAGTGGCTGTGACTGGCATCCTCGGAGGTAGAACACAGAAAGATGGAGTACGCTCTGTGTCAAGGTGAGAAGAAAAACGGTAGGCAGGTCATTTATATCTACTCAGGAAGGTGGGGCAGGGCTGAGTCATTACCATTAGCACATTCACAGATAATGACTCAGCCCTACCCCACCTTCCTGAGTAGATATAAATGACCTGCCTACTATTTTTCTTCTGCTCACCTTGACACAGAGAGTACTCCGACTTCCTGTGTTATACCTCGGAGGATGCGAGTCACAGCTGCTGGCGAAACGTCAGGTCCTACGGCCACACAACCCGAAAAATCTACAAGAGCTAATTTTGTTGTTGTCGTCAATATAACCCTTCCCTTTCTTCACAACCCCTCCAAACTTACCCAGGCCCAATGACCACCAGCTTCAAACCACGTAGCATTATGTGCTCTGAGCATGGGAAAATCCAAACGGAAGGTGGGGGGAGAAGTTCATTTATTCTTGCAGCTGATCTTGGAGCTTGTTGCATTCCCATGTCTCTGGGTGGTCGCTATGGGAAATTCCACAACAAACACTACAGGGCATTGGCTTGAGACATAAGAACATCAGAAGAGTCCTGCTGGGTCAGACCAGGGAGGGTCCATCTAGTCCAGCATCCTTTTCTCACACAGTGGCCAGCCAGTTCCTCTGGAGGGCCAACAATAGGGCAGAGAGGCCGAGGCCTTCCCCTCTGTTAAGAACATCAGAAGAGCCCTCTTGGATCAGACCAGGGAGGGTCCATCTAGACCAGCTTCCAGTCTCACCCAGTGGCCAGCCAATTCCTCTGGAGGTCCAACGACAGGGCAGAGAGGCCAAGGCCTTCTCCTGATGTTGCCTCCTGGCTCTGGGATTCAGAGGCTTAGTGCCTCTGAATGTGGAGACTTCCCTCAGCCACCATGGCTGGTAGCCACTGATAGACTTATCCTCCATGTGTCTATCTAATCCCTTTTCAAAGCTGTTTATTCCTCTGGCCATTACTACATCCTCTGGCAACAGATTCCACATTTTTATCACTCTCTCTGTAAGTATTTCCTTTTGTCCGCCCTGGACCTGTTTTCGATCTGGGGTGGGGGATACGATCGAGGTATTTAGAGTTATGAACAGACTGGGAACGGTTTCAGATGGGTAACCGTGTTGGGCCGCCGTAGAAGAGCCAGGTTGGAGTCCCGTAGCACCTTAGAGACGTAACAAGATTTTTGGAGTGTGAGATTTCCAGACTCAAAGAATCATAGAATGTTAGAGTTGGAAGGGACCTTGCAGGTCATCTAGTCCAACCCCTTGCACTCTGCAGGAGCGTAGCCGAAAGGTAGCCCTGCATACCGACAACATACCCGAAAGATGGTCGTCCAGCCTCCGCTTGAAAACATCCAGTGAAGGTCCACCGCCTCCCGAGGCAGTCTGTTCCACTGCTCAACCACTCTTACAGTTAGGAAGTTTCTCCTGATATTAAGCCGGTAACGACTCCCTTGTAATTTCCACCCATTAGATCTAGTCTTGCAATCCGGAGCAAGAGAGAATAGATCTGCTCCATCTTCTACATGACAGCCCTTCAGATACTTGAAGACTGCAATCTTGTCCCCTCTAAGCCTTCTCTTTCCCAGGCTAAACAGATCCACCTCTTCCAGCCTTTCCTCATAAGACTTGGATTCCAAACTTCTCACCATCCTGGTTGCCCTCTTCTGGACATGCTCAAACTTGTCAACATCCTTCCTAAAATGTGGTGCCCAGAACTGGACACAGGTTTGATTGCTAATGCAATCTTAGGATGCATTAACAGAAGCATTGTGTCCAGATCACACAATGGTAGTTGTGGTAGTTCTGCTCCAGGTGAGGCCTGACCCTAGCAGAATAGAGCAGAACTACCACAACTGCCATTGTGTGATCTGGACACAATGCTTCTGTTAATGCATCCTAACATTGCATTAGCAATCAAAGCTGTCTGATGAAGGGAGCTTTGACTCTTGAAACTTATACCCTGAACATTTTGTTGGTCTCTCAGATGCTACGGACTTGGATGTAGACCGGGCGTCATGCATAGAGTGACATTTTTCAACTTGTCCCGCCGTGCCAGAACTCAGGGCCCCCCGATGAAACGGTCGGCCGTTTGCCATGTTCTTCTGCTTCCTCCAGCTCTCAAATGTCCGTCTGGCTGTGCCGCAACTGGCCGGCCTCACTCTCTGCAGAGCCTGGGAAACGAGTTACTGTTCTGTTCTGTGTGCCGAAGAGCTCTGTGCCGCCCGGAAGCCTGCGTGCGCTGGGGCACGCTTTGCTGGTTTTGCGCCTCTGTGCGGCGAAGTTGGAGTCTCCTCTGAAGAGGGAATCGAAACCAAACCTCCTCCCCGCAAAGTGTGATCTCTGTCTCCTCTGCTTTCTTTGGGGGCTTTGATTTTCGAGGAACAGTCGGGTTTTTTGTCCACCGGGACGGAGTCCCCTGGCGTTTGCCCCTAATCCGCCTTTTGTCCTATGGGCCTGTCTTTAATCCTACTTGGCTAAAGCGGGTTGCCTGCGTGGGTGGAAGGGGGCGAAGAAGGCCCGCTGCCCTGCAGATTTTCCTCTTCTGCATGGTGTAGCAAAGGCCTACGGTGGCCAGCATGGGCCAGAGATGGCCAGGGTCACAGCCGTCCCGCGGGGTCACTGTCCCCCCCCCACCTTCGTCAGCATTTTAGGGAGCCAATTTCGGTGCAATTTCTCAACTCTTGCAGGGTCCTTTGTTTTTTTAAAAAAATTGGTCATTGCCTCTTCCTAGCAAGAGGTAGAAAGGCAGACATGGCAAAGGCAGACGGCTTGAATAGAACAGCAGGGGGAAACGACCTCCCATCTGTGATATTATAGCAGCCGAAAGATTATTCTTCTGGATAACTCCGGCCAGGCCCAGTTCAGACATAGGCTGGCACTTAAGAAGCCTTTGGCGTCTAAGTTCGCTTTGCGCTATCTGGGTATTAATCACCTGGCAAGAGAAACACTTCGAACAACGTCTGCCGTTCGTATTGTGCCTCTCGTGTGTACTAGGGAATCCTGCCTCCATTTCCTAGAATCTCGCCTCTATTGCTAGAGAATTCTTGTCTCCATTTTAGTAAAGGTCAAGGTTCCCCTTGCTCGAAAGCCAGTCCAATCCGACTCTAGGGTTGCGGTGCTCATCTCCGTTTCTAAGCCGAAGAGCCAGCGCTGTCCGAAGACGTTTCTGTGGTCATGTGGCCGGCACAACTAAACACCAAGGCGCACGGAACGCTGTTTTTATCTTTATATTAAAAAGATATATGTTTTTATCTTTTTATAATATATGTTTTTATATTTAGAAGATATATGTTTTTATCTTTATACTTTATTTTTATATTAACATTGTTTACACTTTTTGCATTGACTCACTTAAAATCTTACGGCCGCCAGGGCGGGGCTTGTGCTCTTTAAATATTGGCTTCGGCGGCATCATAACGCTGACCCTTCCAGTTATATTTACCAGCTTTTAATGGAATCTGTGTCTTCACCTTGGCTAGCAACCGTAGAGAGTAAACTGGGAACTCTGAATATTCCCCTCGAATCTCTCCTTTTACTTTCAGAACCAATGGCATTTCAAAATTTATTATAGCATTGGAAAAAGTGCAGAGAAGGGCAACTAGAATGATAAAAGGGTTGGAACACCTTCCCTATGAAGAAAGGTTAAAACGCTTGGGGCTCTTCAGCTTGGAGAAATGACGGCTGAGGGGTGACATGATTGAGGTTTATAAGATTATGAATGGGATTGAGCAGGTTGAGAAAGAAGTCCTTTTCTCCCTTTCTCACAATACAAGAACTCGTGGGCACTCCATGAAATTGCTGAGCAGTCGGGTTAGAACAGATAAAAGGAAATACTTCTTCACCCAAAGAGTGATTAACACTTGGAATTTACTGCCACGGGAGGTCGTGGCAGCTGCAAGCATGGACAGTTTCAAGAGGAAATTAGATAAACATATGGAGCAGAAGTCCATCAGTGGCTATTAGCCACAGGGTATAGATGGGAACTCTCAGTCTGGGGCAGGTGATGCACTCTATTCTTGGTGCTGGAGGGGGCAGCAGTGGGAGGGCTTCTGGTGTCCTGGCCCCACTGCTGGACCTCCTGATGGCACCTGGTATATTTTGGCCGCTGTGTGACAGAGTGTTGGACTAGATGGGCCATTGGCCTGATTCAACATTGGCTTCTCTTATGTTCTTATAGGAACTCTCAGTCTGGGGCAGGTGATGCACTCTATTCTTGGTGCTGGAGGGGGCAGCAGTGGGAGGGCTTCTGGTGTCCTGGCCCCACTGCTGGACCTCCTGATGGCACCTGGTATATTTTGGCCGCTGTGTGACAGAGTGTTGGACTAGATGGGCCATTGGCCTGATTCAACATTGGCTTCTCTTATGTTCTTATGTTCTTAAAAAATAAGGAACAGAGTACTTGAGATAAGAGCAAGCCAATGTATACAATGCAGCCAATAAGACCTGTTCTCTTAGAAAAGAGGGTACTCCACACTGTAGGACTTCTCCCTAGTTATTTTTACCAATTACAAACCCCAAAAATCCATCAGCGATTTTAACCGGAAGATTTCAGGGTGTACCCCTTATTAATAGACATTGACCCTGTTTAAATGGAACTATTGAAACAGTGTCCCATGTCTTGTTAGAATGCCCTTATTATAATAATAATATCAGACAAAGTATTTTATCTTCAGTCTTATCCAGCATTATGGATTTTCCTGATGCATATAAACTGCTGTTTCAACTTAACAACGCTGATGACAATATAATAGATTCAGTAACAAATTTTTCTACGTTGCCGTTTTTATACGAAGCAATATACTGTCACCTTGGGATATTTTAATTCGTGATTCACGAATTCTCCTTTGTGTGCTCCTGGCATTAAAGTTGTGAGCGAGCGATTTGGCCACGGCATAGATTAGTTTGCTCTGAAGCCCTGCTTCCTGAGTGAAGGTGGAAATGTGTGAGCCGGAGGATAAAAAACTGTGAGCTAGCTCACACTAACTCAGCTTAGAGGGAACAGTGCGTTGTGAGCAAAAATTCCACTTTGTGAGCTCCTGGCATTAAAGTTGTGAGCGAGCGATTTGGCCACTGCATAAATTAGTTTGCTCTGGAGCCCTCCCTTCCTGAGCTAAGACAAAAACGTCTGAGCCGGAGGCTAAAAACCTGTGAGCTAGCTCACACTGACTCAGCTTAGAGGGAACGCTGCATTGCAAGCAAAAATCCTACTCTGTGATCGGCTGGCATTAAAGTTGCGAGCGAGCGATTTGGCTACTGCATAAATTAGTTTGCTGTGGTGCCCTCCTTCCTGATCTAAGGCAAAAATGTGTGAGCCGGAGGCTAGAAAAACTGTGAGCTAGCTCACGCTAACTCTGCTTAGAGGGAACACTGCGGTGGCTACCTATATTGTGTGGCTGCTCACTCCTATACTCAGAAGTCGTGCTAACTTCCTTTAGTGGGGCTTGCTACTCCCACGTAAACATGCATCGGATCCTGAAGCTGGGCTTGAGAACTCTAGTTCGGGTCTGGCTGGCTCGTGCATATCAGTACCAGCCAATGCTCTATTCGCGGTGGTTTCCCAGCAGTCCAGAGAGGCAACGGGCCCCCTCCCAGCCTCCCCGTTCCTCTCAACTGTCAGTACTTTCCAGCCAGCAGGCGAGATGGAGGTTTGGGGCCCTCTTAAGAGCTCTCTTGACAGGTCTTATTTTGGTCTCACCGGTGCTCCGGCAGAGACCCCCGGGGGGAAGAGGGGAAGGGCACATTCCTTCGCTAGGGTGGGTCGGCCCCATCTGCCTCTCCTAGGCCTGGAATGGGCTGAACGCCAGGCTTGCCAGTGAGGAGGCCGCCTGGCTTCCCTCGGATCTTGGAGGTCCATGGAGGAGCTGCGTTTGTGAAGCAGGTGGGCGTGCTGAAGGCGGCTCTGACAGTTAAGGACCAATTCAGGCGGGTGGCTGTGTTGGTCTGGAGCGGCAGAGCCAAGTTTGAGTCCAGCAGCAAGATGAAGAAGAAGAAGAGGAGGAGGAGGAGGAGGAGGAGGAGATTGGATTTATACCCCACCCTTCACTGAGAGTCTCAGAGTGGTTTACAATCTCCTTCCCCTCCCCACAAGAGACACCCTGTGAGGTAGGAGGGCTGAGAGGGCTCTTTCCAGAACTGCCCTTGAGAGAACAGCTCTGACAGAATTATGGCTTGCCCAAGGTCATCCAGCAGCTGCGAGTGGAGGAGTGGGGAATCAAACCCGGTTCTCCCAGATTAGAGTCCGCACACTTAACCACTACACCAAACTGGCTCTCTGGTTGGCCACTGAGTGAGACACGATGCTGGACTAGATGGACCCTCCCTGGTCTGATCCAGAAGGACTCTTCTGCGGTTCTTCTCAGGGGAAGGCCTCGGCCTCTCTGCCCTGTTGCTGGCCCTCCAGAGGAACTGGTTGGCCACTGTGTGAGACAGGATGCTGGACTAGATGGACCCTCACCTGTTTGATCCAGCAGGGCTCTTCTGATGTTCTTATCAGGGGAAGGCCTTGGCCTCCAGAGGAACTGGTTGGCCACTGTGTGAGACGGGATGCCAGACTAGATGGACCCTCACGGGTCGGATCCAGCAGGGCTCTTGTGATGTTCTTATCGGGAGAAGGCCTCATCCTCCCTGCCCTGTTGCTGGCTCTCCAGAGGAACTGGTTGGCCACTATCGGAAATAGGATGCTGGACTAGATGGACCCTCGGTGGTCTTTTTTCATGAAGGGCTCAGCTTCTATGCCCTGCTGTTTACCCTCCAGAGGAACAGGTTGGCCGCTGTGTGAGGCGGGATGCTGGACTGGATGGTCCGCTGTTCTGACCCAGCAGGGCTCTTCTTAAGGTGCTTCCCTCTTCTGGCCTCTCTCATCCTGCCAAAGCACCGTTCCCGGCCCAAAACACACACCCACACCTGCTGATTCATCCGAAACTCAGATCGTGGATTCCAGACCGAGGCAAGCAAATGGAGCTGATTGGAGGGGAGGCAAGCCAGGGTGCATCCGTGTTCTTGGCATAATTTGTATTGTGGCCAAAATCTGGGATTTCTTGGCATAGAACGTGAGTTTCCTTGGCACGGATGGAGGATAGTCTGTGCCAGTTGTGCCCTGCCAGTCTGTCTGCTCCCTGAGTCATCCTTCGGTGCTTACGAAAAGAAAGGTGGCGGAGCTCAGAGATATACCCGTCCCAAAAGCATTGACCCCCCCAATCCTACCAGCATGCAGAGGGTTGTGCATTCGTGCCCTGAGCGCCTTGGAGAAAGGGCAGGATGGTTAACGATCACCCTGCCAGGTAGGCCAGAATTTCCTTTTGCTTAGGTTGTGAGGGTAATGGGGGAGGGTGGACTAAAGGCTGCCTGTTTCCGACGAGCAATCGTGGCTTGGCCACGCTACAGAGGGAGGTAAGGACTTAACCAGGGACTTCCAATCTCCCACGTTTTGGCAGCTGCGCTTGCCCTACGACCCAGTCCTGACAGAGTTCAGAGCCGGGCTGGATTTATGCACAAGCTAAGGAAACTACGGGTTAGGGCAGAGGCCCTCAACATTTTGGAGCCTTGCGGGCAATATTGAAATCCTGACACATGGTGGATGCGGCCACAAAATGGCGGCCACAGCTTACCACTACACCAAACTGGATTTATACCCCACCCTTCACTACCCGAAGGAGTCTCAGAGCGGCTTACAATCTCCTTTCCCTTCCCCTCCCCACAACAGGCACCCTGTGAGGTATGCTCCCTCTAAGCTGTGGAGTCTTGTGAGCAAAAATTCTACTTTGTGAGCTACCGGCCTTAAAGTTGTGAGTGAGGAATTTGGCTGCTGCATAAATCAGTTTGCTCTGGAGCCCTCCTTCCTGAGCTGAGGGAAAAATGTGTGAGCCGGAGGCTAAAGAACGGTGAGCTCACTCACACTGACTCAGCTTAGAGGGAACACTGCCTGTGAGGTAGGTGGGGCTGAGAGAGCTCTCGTCCAAGAACTGCCCTTGAGAGAACAGCTCTGAGACAACTTGTGACTGACCCAAGGTCACACCAGCGGCTGCATGTAGAGGAGTGGGGAATCAAACCTGGTTCTCCCAGATTGGAGTCCGTCCACTTAACCACTACACCAAACTGGCAGACACAGTTTTATTCTGGGTATAAGCTTTCATGGGCACGCACACTTCGAAGCTTATACCTAGAATAAAACTGTCGGTTGTATGTAGTTTGGTTGTGCCACTTGGAGGTTGGCAACCCTCGCTGAATGTTGGGAGCTCCCACGTCTCTTGGGGAGGGATGTGGCTGTACCTGCTCAAGAAAGGACTGACAGCCTCTAGTAGGGCCGGGCGATCCCCTTTAATGACAGCCTCCAGTCTAAGGGCAGCCAAACTTGTTCAACTTAAGGGCCACATAGAAAAACGTCAGATGTTTGAGAGCCGCAAGACATGAACAGGTATCAAACACAGGCTTTTATTACAAAATATATGCAAATTTGCTTTTTATTGACCTTAAATGTGAGTTTAATAGAGTTTCAGTTAGAATTCAATAGAGTTTCAATTAAGAGTTCTCCAGGCTGTGAACATGCTACTGGAGGAGCTTTCCTGAGGAGGTCCTTTTGTCTATGGATTGTTTCCTGAGGAGGTTCTTTTATGTGTGGAATGGCTATTGAAACTCTAATCTTATCTGTAGCTCTAATTGAAACTCTAATTGAACCCCCCCATTGAAATAGAGTTTCAATTAGAGCTACAGATAAGATTAGAGTTTCAATAGCCATTCCACACACAAAAGAACCTCCTCAGGAAACAATCCATAAACAAAAGGACCTCCTCAGGAAAGCTCCTCCATTAGCATGTTCATAGCCTGGAGAACTCCTACAAGATAATAACTCAGCACTACCCCACCTTCTGGGGTAGATATAAATTACTTGCCTACCATTTTTCTGCTCATCTTGACACAGAGAGTACTCCATCTTTCTGTGTTATACCTCTGAGGGTGCCAGTCACAGCTGCTGGCGAAACATCAGGTCCTAAATGCCAAGACCATGGCCACACGGCCCGGAAGATCTACAGCAACTAATTAAATGTGACTGCCAAAAATAAAAACCAAAGGGGTCAAAACAGATATCGATAATGATATTTATTTGTCCAATGATAGGTATTTCTTTGCTAATGATATTTATTTGTCTAAGAGGGAGAGAAAAAGAGAGAAAGGATGAAAGATGTGGAAAGAAAGAGAGGAAAGAAAGAGAGAGAGAGAAACAAAGAAATCTTACAAATAATGTTAGGTTGTACTGTTTTTGTACTGAACTGTTTTTATTGACTATAATGCCTGAAAACTGTAAAAAAACGAGACTTCCACCTTATTATACACGTATTGACAACCACAAGAATATTATATGCTAAATATTAGAGGGGAAAAGAAATGCCCTCTAAAGAAGAAATCATGAACAAAATACTTGAGACTGCGGAGATGGATAAATCAACTTTAATTTTGAGGGGACGAGACGAAGGAAGCTTTGAAAATACATGGTCAAGATTTTACAAACGGTTGGAAGAATACAGTACAGAAATCATATGGACATACAATCGAATTAGGAGACAATACGGACTGTACTTTTAACTATAATGTAAAATATCTCCACAAAAATACAAGGCGGGAAATATGAATTTACAAAAATAGACAATGTATGAGGTAACGAGAGAGTCAAAATAATGATGCAAATGGTACACCCCCACCCCAATTTTTATGTTTGTGTTTGTTTTTTATAAAAAATAAAATCTTTTTGGGATGGGAAAGAAAGCAAATAGATGGGAGGGAGGGAGGGAGAAGTATGCCTCCCCTTCGCTTCCCCATCTGCCCTGCCGGGAGCCGCACAAGATGTGTAAAAGGGTCACATGTGGCTCCCGAGCCACAGTTTGGCCACCCCTGGTCCAGACTATGGAGATCTGTTCCTCTGGAGAAAACCGCTGTTTTTGAGGGTAGACTCTTTGGCATTACATCCCACTGAAGTCCCTCCCCTCTCCAAACCCTGGCCTCCCCCGGCTCCAGCCCCAAATATCCAGGAGTTTCCCGAATCCAAAGTTGGCAATCCTAGCTCAAGAAGTTACTAATCTCAACCTAGAATTTAAGTCCGAAGTCTTTCCTACTTAACATTTTACCAGTAGGAATTAAGAAAGATGATGTAAGAATTATACTCTATATAATTACGATGTCAAGGATTGCAATTGCTAAGTGTTGGAAAAAAGATACTACCCCTAATAAAGAAGAAATAATAGAGAAATTAATGGAAATAGCTGAACTAGATAAGTTAAATGTATTACTCTCAGGAAGGGATGAATCAACATACCAAAATAGATGGGGAAAAGTGGATAAGTGGATTGGAAAAAGTGTAAATCACCCTTTCTGACCTCAAACCAATCTATGTAGATTACCAGAAATCTATCTTATTCTTTTTAAATGTTTTTTGTTTGTTTTTGTTGTTGTTGTTTATTGTTGTTGTTCTTTTCTCTTGTTTTGTTCTTGTTCTTTATTTTTGTTGTAATTAATGAAAATGTATATAAATAAAATATTTAAAAAAGAAGAAGAAGAAGAAGAAGTTCGACACAAGCGGACAGGGAAGGGTGGGAGTCATCCCCCAGCCCTTTTCTCTCGCAGCCCCCGTGCAAAGTCTGAAGGCCTCCCCAGAGGTGGCGCAAGGCCACTGGACACGGGGAGCAGCGAGGGATGGGTGAATTCCCCTCTACTCGAAATGTGTGGTTCGGTCACAATCCCCCATGGGGGGCAAAGGCCTCGCTTCCACATGCAGCCGCTGGTGTGACTTTGGGTCAGTCATAAGCTCTTTCAGAGCTGTTCTTTCAAGGGCAGTCCTGGAGAGAGCTCTCTCAGCCCCACCTACCTCATAGGGGGTGTCTGTTGTGGGGAGGGGAAGGGAAAGGAGATTGTAAGCCGCTCTGAGGCTCCTTTGGGGAGTGAAGGGCGGGGTATAAATCCAATTTCTTCTTCTTCTTCTTCTTAAAGGTGCCACTGGACTCTTATGATCACCGCTTCTGATCCTGCAGCTATTGTCAGCTGGGGGAGGGGTTGATCGCTTTGCTTTTCTTCTGTCTATTGCAATAAATGTCAGTGGCGCATCTGCTGCACTTGCCAAACAACGTGCCCGCTTCTGTGGTTAATGACCTTGTTTGATTTGCCCAGTTAATGACCTTGTTTGATTTGGTGTCGTGGTTAAGTGCGCGGACTCTAATCTGGGAGAACCGGGTTTGATTCCCCCACTCCTCCACTCGTAGCTGGTGGATGACCTTGGGCAAGCCGTAGTTCTGGCACAGCATCGTTCTTCAGAAAGAAGCAGTTTCTATCAGGCTCTCTCAGCCTCACCTACCTCACAGGGGATGTCTGTTGCAGGGAGGGAAGGGAAAGGAGCTTGTAAACCGCTCTGAGGACTCCTTTGGGTAGTGAAGGGCGGGATATAAATCCAGTCTCCTCCTCCTCCTCCTCTAATCTGGGAGAACCGGGTTTGATTCCACTCTCCACTTGCACCTGCTGGATGACCTTGGGCAAGCTGTAGTTCTGATAAGAGCTGTTCTTGAACAGAGCCGTTTCTGTCAGAGCTCTCTCAACCGCCTACCTCACAGGGGGTGTCTGTTGCAGGAGGGAAGCGAAAGGTGTTTGCTAAGCCGCTCTGAGGACTCCTTTGGGTAGTGAAGGCGGGGTATTAATGCTCCTCCTCGCTCGCTCCTCTAATCTGGGAGAACCGGGTTTGATTCCCGACTCCTACTTGCACCTGCTGGCTGGCCTTGGGCAAGCCGTAGTTCTGACAAGAGCTGTTCTTGAAAAGAGCAGTTTCTGTCAGAGCTCTCTCAAGCCCGCCTCCCTCCCATGGGTGTCTGTTGTGGGGAGGGGAAGGGAAAGGAGATGGTAAGCCGCTCTGAGGACTCCTTTGGGTAGTGAAGGGTGGGGTATAAAGCCAATCTCTTCTCTTCTTCTTCTTCTAGACAAAGAGCTGCAGATCCTGAAACGCACCGAAGGAGACTCCCGCAAGGAATTCCCCAAGAGGACATCTCTTCTGGATTCGGAGGGCAGCCCTTCCCCCAATGCCTCCTCCTCGGAGTTCGTGCCTCCCTTGGCCGAAGACCACAGCAAGAACATTATTCCTGTCTACTGTTCCATCCTGGCGGCTGTGGTCGTGGGACTCCTCGCTTACGTTGCTTTCAAGTGGTACGTGCAACACGTTTGGGCTGGGAAGGGATGGGGGGAAGGATCGGAGGTGCATCCCATAATAATCCCACACCCTGGCCTGTACATGGTCTATAAGAAGTGGGGTTGTCTGGCAACCAGTGGGAGGAGATATGGGGGGCACGACACAGGCTGTGATGTCATGTCACTAATGGTAAAAACCTGTAGCATAGGTCGTTCAAGGAACGGTCAAAAACTTTATGGTTTTTGCTGAATCCTAGAACTACCCCATGTCACTCTACGGTTTTCACTGGTTGCTAGTACTACCCAAATGGAAGTAACACAGGCATGCCCTCAATCAGGATTTTGTGGCTTGTGTGGCAAATCTTTTGCTGTGCCTGTGAGGTAGGTGGGGCTGAGAGAGCTCTTTCAAGAACCGCCCTTGAGAGAACAGCTGTGAAAGAACTTGTGAGTTCTCAGTGCAGAAAGAAAAGCCATTTAGCCAATAGAAAGCTGTGACTGGGATAGTTCTCTAAATTGCAAGCTGTCAGCCACTTTAGATGACAGTTCTCAGCTGCTGCAAGTTAATCACTTCTCCCAGCCTAAGCAACAATTCTGAGAACAAGCCGGCAGGTGAGGGTGATACAGTCAAGAAAGCTAACACTTAGGCAGAAAAACTCTCTTAAAGGAGACCAGTTTCTTGACACAGAGTTAGAAGGGATCCTAGAGGTCACCTACTCCAACCCCTTTGCTCAGTGCAGGAATTAGTCAACTACAGCACCCCACTCTGCTTAAAGGAGTGCACACCTTTAAAAAATATTTTTAAAATGATTGAAAAAAGCATTTAGAGGAGAAGTTCTTGTGGGGCTGTGCCTTTGCGAAAGGGGGCAGAGCCCCCAAAGCCCCATCTTAGCTATGGGCCTGAACATAGGTAAAGGAAGAAGAGGAAGAGTTTGGATTTATACCCCACCCTTCACTGCCCAAAGGCGTCTCAGAGCGGCTTACAAATTCCTTTCCCTTCCCCTCCCCACAACAGACCCCCTGTGAGGTAGGTGGGGCTGAGAGAACTTCTGACAGAAACTGTCCTTGAAAGAACAGCTGTGCCAGAGCTTGTGACTGACCCAAGGTCACATCAGCAGGTGCAAGTGGAGGAGTGGGGAATCAAACCCGGTTCTCCCAGATAAGAGTCCACGCACTTAACCACTACACCAAACTGGCTCTCACACCAGGTAGCTCGAGGAACTGCTGGGAAAACAAAGTTGCACTTACCTGTAACTGTTGTTCATCGAGTGGTCTTCTGTGCAGGCACACATGCACAGTCCCATGTGGGACTGCACAGAAACCATGACGATGAAAACAAAGTTGCACTTACCTGTAACTGTTGTCCATCGAGTGGTCTTCTGTGCAGGCACACATGCACAGTCCCATGTGGGACTGCACAGAAACCATGACGATGAAAACAAAGTTGCACTTACCTGTAACTGTTGTCCATCGAGTGGTCTTCTGTAGGCACACATGGACTGCGCATGTGGACTGCACAGAAGCCACGACGATGAACTCTGAGTTTCTGCTGATTCTTAGAACTACCTAATGTCACTTCTGTTTTTTTTTTTTACTGGAAGTGACTTGTGGCCGCAGCTGTGTCTCATGGGTGCAGTAGTTTTTCTACTGCCACCATTCTGAGTGGTGGCAGACAACAAGAGCAGAGGGCGGGGGATACCTTGCCCCAGTCAGGGGCTTAGCAGCCTGAATAAGAAAGTACATTACCTGATTCCCCGCTGAAACGGTCAGTCTGACTGCTTCGGCCTCCAAGCAGAGTGCTAGTCGGAAATGCCTTGGATGGTTTGGAGGAAATCAGCCCCTCAACCAATCTCACCTCAAGGGTGTGGGCAGAACGGAGCGGGTGCAGAGGAGAGCGACGAGGATGATGGGGGGCCTGGAGACCAAGAAGCCCTTCGAGGAAAGGCCGAGGGACTTCTTGGGAACTTTCAGTCTGGAGAAGAGGAGGTGGAGGGGGGACAGGATGGCTCTCTTGAAGGCTTTGCACTTAGAGGAGGGCAGGGAGCTGTTCTTGTTGGCAGCGGAGGAGAGGACTCTCAAGAATGGGTTCAAATCAAGGGCATGAAAGTACCGGCTGGATATTAGAAAAAACTTTTTGACAGTCAGAGTTGCGCAGGAGTGGAATCAGGTGGTGAGCTCGCCCTCCCTGGCGGTCTTTAAGCAGCGGCTGGACAAACATGCGTCAGGGATGCTCGCCCAGGCTGATCCCGCATTGCGCAGGGGGTTGGACTAGATGGCCTCTGTAGGACCCCTCCCGACTCTGTGCTTCTGTTCTATGATTCTAAGAGGTGAATGCAAGGATACAAAAAAAGGTTGTGGGTTTATCAGGCGCCCGGGAGGGAGCGTGCGTCAGAAATGTAAGTGCGTAAGTAAACGCTTCCCAAGGTTTCGCTGACTTCCAAAACCACTCACCCCTCCACCTCGTCGTGAGTCATAAACTCCACACACACCAGGGCTTAGGCTGAGAAGCTGGGGCAGAAATTTAGAGAATGGGTAAGGCCTGCTACCGGAGGCTCGAGATAAACCGGCCTCCCCTCCAAGAGAAGCCTTCTGTCACCCCTGCAGTGCTGTGCTCGCACACAAAAAGAAAGAAGCAGTATTAGTAGCAACAGGACTGCGGGGGGCTGGAGAAACCAATAATCATCCCCTCAGGACCTCGCATATGCACAGTGCCTTATTTAAACGGGGCCTTTGGCTACTCCGTGTGCATGCCAGGGGTAGATGATTCAAGCAGGCATCGCTCCGATGTGCTGATGTGATATGTGCAGTTGGGACTGTTTGGTGTAGTGGTTAAGTGTGTGGACTCTAATCTGGGAGAACCAGGTTCGATTCCCCACTCCTCCACTTGCAGCTGCTGGATGACTTTGGGCAATCCCTAGTTCTGGCACAGCTGTTCTTGAAAAAGAGCAGTTTCTGTCAGAGCTCTCTCAGCCCCCACCTACCTCACAGGGTATCTGTTGTTGAGAGGGGAAGGGAAAGGAGATTGTAAGCCGCTCTGAGACTCTGACTGAAAGGTGGGGTATATATCCAATATCCTCCCCCTTCTACCAGTTTGGTGCAGTGGTTAAGTGTGCGGACTCTAATCTGGGAGAACCAGATTTGATTCCCCACTCCTCCACTTGCAGCGCTGGCTGGATGAGCCATAGTTCTGTCAGAGCTGTCCTTGAAAAAGAGCAGTTCCTGTCAGAGCTCTCTCAGCCCAAACCTACCTCACAGGGTGTCTGTTGTGGGGAAGGGAAGGGAAAGGAGATTGTAAGCCGCTCTGAGATTCTGACTGAAAGGTGGGTTATAAATCCAATATCCTCCCCTTCTACCAGTTTGGTGTAGTGGTTAAGTGTGCGGACTCTAATCTGGGAGAACCAGGTTCGATTCCCCACTCCTCCACTTGCAGCTGCTGGATGACTTTGGACAATCCCTAGTTCTGTCAGAGCTGTTCTTGAAAAAGAGCAGTTTCTGTCAGAGCTCTCTCAGCCCCACCTACCTCCCAGGTTGTCTGTTGTGGGGAAAGGAGATCGTGAGCCACTCTGAGACTCCAAGTGAAGGACGGGGTATAAATCCAATCCTCTTCTTCTTCCTCTATGTATGCATGCCAGAGATAGATAACTCGGGCAGCCATCACTCTGACGTGCTAACGTTACACGTGCAGTGCGGTACCGTGTACATAGCAGCCCAGTTTTCCCACGATCCTTCTCGCCTCTCGCAAAATGACACAGGTCCCTCCTTTGAGTCCCGGCCCCTCCGTCTCCTCCAAGTGGCCCTCCGGCGAAATCCCTTGCCGATCCAGGGGTGTGTGTCAGCGCATCTCACGCATAGACACACACACAACACACCGTGTGAGGAATCGGCGGGGCCTTCTCGCTTCCCCCCGCCGCCCCCCCGTCCTTCGGGCCAGCCACACAGGTGTTTGGCCGAGCGAGCGCGGTGCCCGAAAGCCGGCGCGGGCGATGGCGTCAATGGAGCTATAGAAAAAGGCCCTCACATAAAACCAGACGCTCTTAGCAGGAAGCGGGGGCATTATTCGAGGCAGGCCAAGGCCGGGCCGTTCCCCTCGCCGTCCCCCGCTGCGCCGAGCTCGCCGCTGGGGCCCAGCCCCTGAATAGGATTAAGCCTCCCTCCGGGCTCCGCGGGCCGAGATTAGACCGGCCTCTTCTCTGTTCCGGCGAGGGAGGCGTAGATTAATGGAGCTTTGCGCTGAAAGGATTGCCAGCCACTTGCTGTTCTATTGGGAAGAGCAAAGCCCCTTCTTTGTGGCCGGGCCTTTGGGACGGATTTATTTCCCTCCATTCTGGGGTTTTCCCCCTGCTCCGGGAACGCTCTTTATATTCTGTTCACACCGAGGGACCCCGATGGAGAAGCTCCCCCCAAACCCTCCCTCTTCTCGGGCTGCATCTGCCGTCGTCCATCTTGCCCAAAGAGGAGAATGTGGGTCACTCAGGCGGCCGTCCCGCTCAGGATGACTGGGGGGGGTTGTCCGTTTCTGAACCCTACTCGGCCTACACGTGGGGGGTAGCTGACAGGAGGGCCGAAACGGGGCAGAGGGAGACAGACTCTTGGCTCAAGGCCTAGCCCTCAAAGAGGAGAAGAAGAAGAGGAGGAGGAGGAGGAGGAGGAGGAGGAAGAGGAGGAAGAAGAGGAGGAGGAGGAGGAAGAAGAAGAGGAGGAGGAAGAAGAAGAGGAGGAGGAAGAGGAGGAGGAGGAGGAAGAAGAAGAAGAAGAGAAGGAGATTGGATTTATACCCGGCCCTTCACTACCCAAGGGAGTCTCAGAGCGCCTGACAAACTCCATTCCCTTCCCCTGCCCACAACAGACACCCTGTGAGGGAGGTGGGACTGAGAGAGCTCTGACAGAAACTGCTCTTTTTCAAGGACAGCTCTTGCCAGAACTATGGCTTGCCCCAAGGTCATCCAGCAGGTGCAAGTGGAGGAGTGGGGGAATCAAACCCAGTCCTCCCAGATTAGAGTCCACGTACTTAAGCACTACACCAAACTGGCTCTCTGCAGCTTTGGGGGAAGGGACCCAGAGAGCGGACTCTAATCCGGGAGAGCCAGGTTTGATTCCCCACTCCTCCACATGCAGCTGCGGATATGACCTTGGGTCAGTCAAAAGTTCTCTCTGAGCTGTTCTCTCAAGGGCAGTTCTCAAGAGAGCTCTCTCAGCCCCACCTACCTCACAGGCAATGCTCCCTCTAAGCTGTGAAGTCCTGTGAGCAAAAATTCTATTTTGTGAGCTGCCGGCATTAAAGTTGTGAGCGAGTGATTTGGCTGCTGTATAAATTAATTTGCTCTGGAGCCCTCCTTCCTGAGCGAAGACAAAAATGTGTGAGCTGGAGGTTTAAAAACTGTGAGCTAGCTCACACTAACTCAGCTTAGAGGGAACACTGCTCACAGGATGTCTGTTGTGGGGAGGGGAAGGGGAAAGAGATTGTGAGCCACTCAGAGTGAAGGGCAGGGTATAAATCCAATCTCCTCCTCCTCCTCCTCCTCCTCCTCCTCCTCCTCCTTTTGGTACATCTCCCACTTGAAACTAGCCAGGTGACCTTCGGCAAGTCACAGCCTCCTCAGCCTAAAAATAAGCCTAGCTCGCCACTCATCCACACACAACGCCGCCCGATAATTTCATTTACATCTCCCCGGGGCCCAGGTGGCTCCCCGCCACGTGACACGCTATCACAGTGCAAAGAGTGCGCATACGTATGCACATGAAGGGTAAGGGGGTCAGGGCCAGTGCTCCCTCCAAGCTGAGTTAGCGTGAGTTGGCTCACAGTTTTTTAGCCTCCGGCTCACACATTTTTGTCTCAGCTCAGGAAGGAGGCCTCCAGAGCACACTAATTTATATAGCAGCCGAACCGCTCGCTCACAGCTTTAATGCCAGTAGCTTGCAAAGTAGAATATTTGCTCACAAGACTCCACGGGTTAGTGAGAACATTGGTCAGGACAGGCTGGGGAGCTGAATTCTCTGGGAGACTACCAACCTGAGCTTCTCCTGCCGGGCTTTGCGCCGACCCTGCAGGGCTGCCTCGGCTCATCTCTGGCTGGCAGCCCCAGCAGTGGCCATCCTCGCACCCAGCACTTCCTCCTGCATCGTCACCAACCAGCAGCAGTGCAGAAGGGGGCAGTGGATGAGGCGCCCCTCGTGACCCGTCGTTGCGGCTGAAAGGGTTCGAGGCAAGCAGCGAGCTGAGCACCGCCAGGGCTACTGTGTTTGACGAAGAGAGAGGCGAGGAGGAGGAGATTGGATTGATACCCTGTCCTTCCAGCCAGTCTGGTGTCGTGCTTAAGTGCGCGGACTCTAATCTGGGAGAACTGGGTTTGATTCCCCTCTCCTCCACTTGCACCTGCTGGTGTGACCTTGGGTCAGTCACAAGCTCTGGCACAGCTGTTCTTGAATAAGAGCCGTTTCTGTCAGAGCTCTCTCAGCCTCACCTACCTCACAGGTTGTCTGTTGCAGGGAGGGGAAGGGAAAGGAGTTTGTAAGCCGCTCTGAGACTCCGAGTGAAGGGTGGGGTATAAATCCAATCTCCTCCTCCTCCTCCTCTTCTTCTTCTTCTTCTTCTTCTTCTTCTTCTTCTTCTTCTTCTTCTTCTTCTTCTTCTTCTTCTTCTTCTTCTTCTTCTTCTTCTTCTTCTTCTTCTTCTTCTTCCCTACCTGAAGGAGTCTCAGAGCGGCTTACGATCCCCTTTCCCTTCCCCTCCCCACAGCAGACACCCTGTGAAGTAGGCGGGGCTGAGAGAGCTCTTTCCAGGACTGCCCTTGAGAGAACAGCTTTGAGAGGACTTGTGACTGACCCAGGGTCACACCAGCAGCTGCATGTGGAGGAGGAGTGGGGAATCAAACCCGGTTCTCCCAGATTAGAGTCCACGCTCCTAACCACTACATCAAACTGGACATGACACCATACTGTGCCTCATGCGCAGAAACACACGAGTGCATTTTGCCTCTTGACTTTTTATCGATTTGATTCCCTCTATTTATACCCTGCCTTTATTTATATCTTTATTTATATGGGGGACCCAAAGCGGCTTACACAGTTCTCCCCTCCCTTTTATCCTCACAACAACCCTGTAAGGCGGGTTAGGCCGAGAGCGCGACTGGCCCGAGGTCACTCAGTGAGTTTCTATGGCAGGGCCGGGATTCGAACCCGGGTCTCCCAGATTCCAGTACGACACTTTGACCACTGCATCGTGCTGGTTGTCTGCGGGGCTTTTCCAGGCAGTCTTATTCACACATTCGACAGTCAGGCACCAAAGGTACAGTAACGTAGGAGAGAGAGAGAGATCTGGATCTGCTCTGGCATGCATAAACTAGCCCGGAGTGACAAATAATTTTTATTTATTTACTTTATGTTATCTATACTCCCACCTTGCTCCCCAGTGGCAATCTCAAAGCAGCTTACTGTCATTCTCCTGTCCTCCGTTTCATCCTCATATCGCGTTTCATCCGCCGCTTTATCCCCCGTGTGGCAGATCGATCAGGCAGATGACGAAGGAAGCGATAACTGCACATGCGTGAACTGGTTCTTCAACCTCTTACAGGTCTGACCCAGTGTTCCCTCTAAACTGAGTTAGTCTGAACCAGCTCACAGTTTCTTCAGCCTCCGGCTCACACATTTTGTCTCAGCTCAGGAAGGAGGGCGCCAGAGCAGTGTTCCCTCTAAGCTGAGTTAGTGTGAGTTAGCTCACAGCTTTCTAGCCTCCGGCTCACACGTTTTTGTCTTCGCTCAGGAAGGAGGGCTCTGACACCAGTGTTCCCTCTAAGCTGAGTTCGTGTGAGCTGGCTCACAGTTTCTTCAGCCTCCGGCTCACACATTTTTGTCTTCGCTCAGGGAGGAGGGCTCCAGAGCAGTGTTCCCTCTAAGCTGAGTTAGTGTGAGTTAGCTCACAGCTTTCTAGCCTCCGGCTCACACGTTTTTGTCTTCGCTCAGGAAGGAGGGCTCTGACACCAGTGTTCCCTCTAAGCTGAGTTCGTGTGAGCTGGCTCACAGTTTCTTCAGCCTCCGGCTCACACATTTTGTCTTCGCTCAGGAAGGAGGGCTCCAGAGCAGTGTTCCCTCTAAGCTGAGTTAGTGTGAGTTAGCTCACAGCTTTCTAGCCTCCAGCTCACACATTTTTGTCTTCGCTCAGGAAGGGATGTCTCCCAAGCAAACTAATTCATGCAGCTGCCAAACTGCTCGCTCGCAACTTTAATGCCAGCAGCTCACAAAAGTAGGATTTTTGCTCACAAGACTCCACAGCTTAGAGGGAACATTTGTCTCACCTCGGGATTGACAGAAACTTTAGGGGGGGTGGCAAACTGGGGGCCCAGAGGTCAAGATGGGCAGCTGTGTTACTCTGGCTATCTCAGTAGAAAAGAGTGAGAGTCTGGGAGCGCCATAAAGACTAACAAAGTTTGTGGCAGCGGAGGGGCTTTCGTGAGTCACACGGCTCACTTCCTCAGGTACAGCTAGAATGAGAGTCCATCTGTCCTTATACCTTGGAGAGCAGAGTTGTCTCAGATGCTGAACGACAGTAGCAGGCAAATGACAATAGCAGGTGTGATTGGATTAGTTGTGGTATTTATTTATTTACTTATTTGATTTCTATCCCGTCCGCTCCACCGTGCAGATACGGTTAAGACATCGACAACATATAAATAACTTAAAACTAACAATAGGCAGAGGGGTAGTTGGCGTGGAAAAATCAGCATTGTAACGAGAGAGGAAACCCAGGTCTCGATTCAGTCCAGGGAGACGCGTGGTCTTGAGCTTCATTCTCGGTTGCGATTCAGCAGTCTCTCTTCCCAGTCTCCCTTTTAAATCCATCTTGTCAGAGAACTGCTACTCTTAGGTCAGCAACTGGACGTCCTGGAAGGTTAAAATGTCCCCCCACACACTGTTTTTTGAATGTCGTGGTTTCTAACGTCAGACTTACGTCCACTAATTCTCTGTCGAAGGGATTGGCCTGTTTGTCCGCTGCAGAGGGTGGAAGGGCGCTGCTGCCGCGTGGGCCCAAAGGCAACGGACGGAACTCTGTTTCCAACCTCTGGCGGCGTCCTCGAAATTTTAATCCATGCCTGGGAACCCTCCTGCTTTCAGATTTTCTTTTATGCTTCAGCTTAACTGGCTCCGGCAATCTAATATCTCGGAACGGCGCTGCGGTGACCTCTGTCCTGGCTGTTTACCTCCCTCCCCCATCGTCTCTTCCCACCGACACAGAAGACCCCGTCCTCGGCTTCGCGTTCCATCCCGGCCCCCTCCCCAGCCCAGCTGTTTCCCACTATGGCGGCGGCTGTGGCATTCCTCCCCGTGGCTGGAATTTCGGAGCCATCTGTCTTCTTCGGATGCCAGCAGGGGAGGGAATCGATGCCGGCCTCATTATCCCCGGCCTTTGAGAGCCCGCAGAGAAAAGAAGGCAGCTTCTCTTTGGGTTCCTTTTCCCCCCTTCCGAGGCAATCGCTGAAGGGCAGATGAGCTCTGAAACCCCCTTTGGCGACACCCCCCCCCCGCCACACTAGAATCCCTGTATTGGACGTGTGTGTGTGTTTGAAGTTTAGAGAGACGAAGAGAAGAATTGGATTTATATCCCACCCTTCACTATGCAAAGGTGCCTCAGAGCGGCTTACAAACTCGTTTCCCTTCCCCTCCTCATAACAGACACCCTGTGAGGTAGCAGGACTGAGAGAGCTCTGACAGAAACTGCTCTTTTTCAAGAACACCTCTTGTCAGAACTATGGCTTGCCCAAGGCCATCCAGCAGCTGTGAGTGGAGGAGTGGGGAATCAAACCTGGTTCTCCCAGATTAGAGGAGGAGGAGGAGGAGATTGGATATACCCTGCCCTTCACTTCTCAAAGGTGTCTCAGAGCAGCTTACAAACTCCTTTCCCTTCCCCTCCCCACAACAGACACCCTGTGAAGGAGGCGGGGCAGAGAGAGCTCTGACAGAAACTGCTCTTTTTCAAGAACAGCTGTGCCAGAACTATGGCTTGCCAAAGGTCATCCAGCAGCTGTGAGTGGAGGAATGGGGAATCGAACCCAGTTCTCCCAGAGTCCACGCACTTAACCACTGCACCAAAGAAGAAGAGGAGGAGATTGGATTTATACCCCACCCTTCACTCGGAATCTCAGAGTGGTTTACAAATTCCTTTTCCTTTCCCCTCCTCACAACAGACACCCTCTGAGGTGGGTGGGGCTGAGAGAGCACTGACAGAAATGGCTTTTTCAAGAACAGCTCTGACAGAACTATGGCTTGCCCAAGGTCATCCAGCAGCTGCAAGTGGAGGAGTGGGGAATCTGGTTTTCCCAGATTAGAGCCCATGCACTTAACCACTACACCAAAGAAGAAAAGGAGGAGATTGGATTTATACTCCATCCTTCACTACCTGAAGGAGTCTCAGAGCGGCTTACAATCTCCTTTCCCTTCCCCTCCCCGCAACAGACGCCCTGTGAGGTAGGCGGGGCTGAGAGAGCTCTGACAGAAACTGCTCTTTTTCAAGAACAGCCGTGCCAGAACTACGGCTCGCCCAAGGTAATCCAGCAGCTGCGAGTGGAAGAGTGTGGAATCGAACCCGGTTCTTTCAGATTAGAGTCCACGCACTACACCAAACTGGCCGGGCGAGGCCTGGCAGCTCTAATGGAGGTCTTCCTGGATTTCACTCTCCCTCCCTGGCGGTGGGAAGGGCCATCCATTTGCAACTAATTCACGGCGGCCCTGGGGAGGTTTTGAGGCAAGAGACGGACAGAGGCGGTTTGCCCCTGTCTGCCCCTGCACAGCAACCCGGGGCTTGCTCGGTGGTCTCCCAGCCATCGACTTAACCTGGGCTGACTCTGCTTGGCTTTCAAGAGACGATGAGATCGGGGGCAATCTTTGACGTCCCGGTCAGGACAAAAAGACGTACAGAGGTGGGTTTGCCATGGCCTGCCTCTGCAGGACTTCTTCAGTGGCCTCCTATCCAAGTATGAGCTTCTGAAAGATATCAGGGCCCTGTGGGACCTTTTACAGGTCAGCAGGGCCTATAAGACGGAGGGCCTGTAAAACAGAGCCAGTTTGGTGTCGTGGTTAAGTGTGCGAACTCTAATCTGAGAGAACTGGGTTTGATTCCCCACTCTTCCACTTGCAGCGGCTGGATGACCTTGGGCAAGCCATAGTTCTGATAAGAGCTGTTCTTGAAAAAGAACCAGTTCTGTCTGAGCTCTCTCAGCCCCACCTACCTCACAGGGTGTCGGTTGTGGGGAGGGGAAGGGAAAGGAGTTCGTAAGCTGCTCTGAGACACCTTTGAGTAGTGAAGGGCGGGGTATAAATCCAATCTCCTCCTTTTCTTCTTCTTCCGCTAGGCTTTTAGGCAAGGAGCTGCACTTTACCATCCAGCCCGGGCATGCTGACAGGGAAATCCACCGTTGTTATGCACACTGTGATTATTGTACCGCCATCGCCATAACAAACTGTTGATTGTAACCGTGTTGTGTTTTATGCTGACGTTTATATTGTTGTTTTATCTGTCGCTATTTTTGGTGTAGTTGTTTTGGTGTGGTGGTTAAGTGCGCGGACTGTCAACTGGGAGAACCGGGTTTGATTCCCCATTCCTCCGCTTGCATCTGGATGGTTGACCTTGGACAAGCCGTAGTTCTGACAAGAGCTGTCCTTGAAAAAGAGCTGTTTCTGTCAGAGCTCTCTCAGCCCCGCCTACCCCCCAAGGTGTCTGTTGTGGGGAGGGGAAGGGAGTTTGTGAGCCGCTCTGAGACTCCTTCGGGTAATGAAGGGCGGGGTATAAAAACCAACTCATAAGAACATAAGAGAAGCCAATGTTGAATCAGGCCACAGTGGCCAAAATATACCAGTTGCCATCAGGAGGTCCAGCAGTGGGGCCAGGGCACCAGAAGCCCTCCCACTGCTGCCCCCTCCAGCACCAAGAATAGAGAGCATCACCTGCCCCAATAGAGTGCATCTTCCTCCTCCTCTTCTTCTTCTTCTTGGTGTAGTGGTTAAGTGCGCGGACTCTAATCTGCTTTTGCCAGTTTGATTCCCCACTCTTCCACTTGCACCTGGCTGGATGACCTTGGGCAAGCCACAGTTCTGTCAGACCTGTCCTTGAAAAAGAGCCGTTTCTGTCAGAGCTCTCTCGGCCCCGCCTCCTTCACAGGGTGTCTGTTGTGGGGAGGGGAAGGGAAAGGAGTTTGTGAGCCCCTCTGAGACTCCTTTCGGTAGTGAAGGGCAAAGGGGTATAAATCCAGTCTCTTCTTCTTCTACGACTTCTGCCTTGGCAGGGAGGACGGGGTACAAAATAGATACTAACCAGAACCAAGCGTATTTAGCTTCTGAAGTCTGACGATATCAGGCCAGCCAGGTCCAGCCTTCCACCTCTTGCTCCCCAGTAACAACCATCTCTCCCCCTCCCCTTTCCTGCAGCTGGAGTACCTGTAAGCAGAAGCAGCAGCTGGCCAAAGCGCGGGCCGGGGAGCTGGCCACTTCCCCGGAAGGCGAGAAGCTCCACAGCGACAGCGGGGTCTTCCTCGACACTCACAGCCTCCAGGAACATCACCCGCTCAACAAGGGTAAGGACCGGGGTCGCCAGGTTCACTGACCTGGCCAGCAGGGGGCTCCCGATGTCCTTCCGGGAGACCAGAAGCGATGTCAGGCGACATCCAGCGAAACCAAAAGTGCAGGCGCCGGCACGGCGACGTCGCCCGGACCGGAAGTGATGTCATCAGTTGAGGGCGATGCTCTGGTTTTGGGGGCAAAACTCTATGGTGGGTTTGGCTCCAAACCATAGAAGTTGGCCCACAAACCGGAGCGTCTCCTCCCCGATGGGATGACATTACCTCCGGGTGACAGCATCATGGTGGGGCCTGCACCCAGGAATGTCAGTTCGGGGCGGGATTCCCCCTTTGCCGGCCATCTAGCTGGCAGCAGGCAAGAGCTCGCAAAAGGGGACTGGGAACCCTAGTTCCTCCCCGAACAGAGCCAGTTCGGTGTAGTGGTTAAGTAAAACATAAAGACCAACAATAAAACTTTCTTCAAATACATTAGAAGTAGGAAGCCAGCCAGGGAGGCAGTGGGGCCCTTGGATGACCAAGGGGTAAAAGGAGTAGTGAAGGATGATAGGGAAATGGCTGAGAAGCTGAATGCATTTTTTGCCTCTGTCTTCACTGTGGAAGAGGAGAAGTGTTTGCCCACTCCAGAAGCACCGATTTCGGGAGGGGTTTGAAAGACCTGAATCAGATTGCGGTGACAAGAGAGGAAGTCCTCCGATTGATGGACAATTAAAAAACTAATAAATCACCAGGCCCGGATGGCATTCATCCAGGAGTTCTGAAAGAACTCAAATGTGAACTAGTGGATCTCCTTACAAAAATATGCAATCTTTCTTTAAAATCTGCCTCCATTCCTGAGGACTGGAAGGTAGCTAATGTCACTCCCATCTTTAAAAAGGGCTCCAGGGGAGATCCGGGAAATTACAGGCCAGTCAGTCTGACATCGATACCGGGTAAGTTGGTGGAAACTGTTATTAAGGAAAGAATTAGTAGGCACATTGATGAACAAAAACTATTGAGGCAGACTCAGCATTGGTTCTGTAAGGGAAGATCTTGTCTCACTAACCTGTTAGTGTTTTTTGAGGGAGTGAACAAACATGTGGACAAGGGGGACCCAATAGATATTATTTGCCTTCCGGAAAGCTTTTGATACAGTTCCTCATCAAAGACTCCTAAGTAAGCTCAATAGTCATGGGATAAAAGGACAAGTCCTCTTGTGGATCAAAAATTGGCTTATAAATAGGAAACAGAGAGTGAGTATAAATGGGAAACTTTCTCAGTGGAGGGTGGTAAGCAGTGGGGTACCACAGGGATCAGTACTCGGTCCGATGCTTTTTAACTTGTTTATTAACGATTTGGAATTGGGAGTAAGCAGTGATGTGGCTAAATTTGCAGATGACACGAAGTTGTTCAGGGTGGTGAAAACCAGGGAGGATTGTGAGGCACTCCAAAGGGATCTGTTGAGGATGGGTGAGTGGGCGTCAACGTGGCAAATGGGGTTCAATGTGGCCAAGTGCAAAGTGATGCACATTGGAGCCAAAAATCCTAAATATAAATACACATTGATGGGGTCTGATCTGGCAGAGACGGACCAAGAGAGATCTTGGAGTCGTAGTGGATAACTCACTGAAAATGTCTACACAATGTGTAGCTGCAATAAAGAAGGCCAACGCTATGCTGGGGATTATTAGGAAGGGAATTGATAACAAATCAGCCAGTATCATCATGCCCCTGTATAAATCATTGGTGCGACCTCATTTGGAATACTGTGTACAGTTCTGGTCACCACATCTCAAAAAGGATATTATAGCATTGGAAAAAGTGCAGAGAAGGGCAATTAGAATGATAAAAGGGTTGGAACACCTTCCCTATGAAGAAAGGTTAAAATGCTTGGGGCTCTTTAGCTTGGAGAAACGACGGCTGAGAGGTGACATGATCGAGGTTTATAAGATTATGAATGGGATTGAGCAGGTTGAGAAAGAAGTACTTTTCTCCCTTTCTCACAATACAAGAACTCGTGGGCACTATGAAATTGCTGAGCAGTCGGGTTAGAACAGATAAAAGGAAATACTTCTTCACCCAAAGAGTGATTAACATATGGAATTCACTGCCACAGGAGGTCGTGGCAGCTGCAAGCATGGACAGTTTCAAGAGGAAATTAGATAAACATCTGGAGCAGAAGTCCACCAGTGGCTATTAGCCACAGGGTATAGATGGGAACTCTCATTCTGGGGCAGGTGATGCACTCTATTCTTGGTGCTGGAGGGGGCAGAGCTGTTCTCTCAGGAGCAGTCCTTGGAAAGAGCTCTCTCAGCCCCGCCTACCTCCCGGGGTGTCTGTTGTGGGGAGGGGAGGGAAAGGAGTTTGTGAGCCGCTCTGAGACTGCAAGGGAAGGGCAGGGTATAAATCCAATCTCCTCCTCCTCCTCTTCTCCTTCTTGTTCTCCTTGTTCTCCATTTTCTTCTTCTCCTTCTCCTTCTTCTTCTTCTCCTTCTTTTTCTTCTTCTTCTTCTCCTTATTCTCCTTCTCCTTCTTCTTCTTCTTCTCCTTCTTCTCCTTCTCCTTCTTCTTCTTCTTCTCCTTCTTCTCCTTCTCCTTCTTCTCCTTCTCCTCCTCCTCCTTCTTCTTCTTCTTCTCCTTCTCCTTCTTCTTCTTCTTCTCCTTCTTCTCCTTCTCCTTCTTCTCCTTCTCCTCCTCCTCCTCCTTCTTCTTCTTCTCCTTCTCCTTCTTCTTCTTCTTTTTCTTCTCCTTCTTCTCCTTCTTCTTCATTTTCTTCTTCTCCTTCTCCTTCTTCTCCATCTTCTCCTTCTCCTTCTCCTTCTCCTTCTCCTTCTCCTTCTCCTTCTCCTTCTCCTTCTCCTTCTCCTTCTCCTTCTTCTTCTTCTTCTTCTTCTAAGGGCCTAGCCTGGGCAGAGGTGCATCAGTCTTATAAGAGCAGCTGCAAGCAGTTGGCATGGCCTGCACAGTGTGCATATCTTGCAGCTGTTACACGGCCACACGAAGAAAACTGGTCAAAGAATGCCGCATCCCCCCAAGATGGTCATTTAAGCCACTCTGGAAAAGGAGGTCCATAATCCTTACGGCTGCACAGTTGCATTAGAGACTGTCTTAGAGGCTGACGCTTAGCAGAACCTCAAGACCTGGTGGGCTTTTAGGGCCTCCACGTGTCTCTTTGCTCCACTCCACGATGTGCGGAAGTCGAATAAATTACGCATACCTATGCAGATGTGCCAGTCCAACAGTGTTAAAGCTCCAAACTGGGGAGCCAGTTTTGGTGTAGAGGTTTGGAGCGTGGACTCTAATCCAGGAGGACTGGGTTTTGATTCCCCTCTCCTCCACATGCAGCCAGCTGGGTGACCGTGGGCCAGTCACACGTTCTCTCAGAGCTGTTCTCTCAAGGGCAGTTCTCGGGAGGGCTCTCTCAGCCCCGCCTCCCTCACAGGGTGTCTGTTGTGAGGAGGGGAAGGGAGAGGAGTTTGTGAGCCGCTCTGAGACTCCGAGTGAAGGGCGGGGTATAAATCCAATCTCTGCCGCCACCTCCTCCTCTTCTTCTTCAGGACAGTCAAGGGGGCCACACCAATGCCGGACGTACAGTTCAAGGCTGCATTTGTTTGGTTCTGTTTCTTCCCTCTACACACAGTGCCAGTGTGGCGTAGTGGTTAAGAGGGTCTGACTAGGATCTGGTCTGGCCTAGCAGGGCTCTTCTGGTGTCCTTGTCAGGGGAAGGCCTTGGCCTCTCTGCCCTGTTGCTGGCCCTCCAGAGGAACTGACTGGCCCCCGTGTGAGGAAAGGAGGCTGGACTAGATGGACCCTCCCTGGTCTGACCCAGCAGGGCTCTTCTGAGGTTCTTCTCAGGGGAAGGCCTCGGCCTCTCTGCCCTGTTGCTGGCCCACTGGAGGAACTGGCTGGCCCCTGTGTGAGACGGGAGGCTGGACTGGAGGGACCCTCCCTGGTCTGACCCAGCAGGGCTCTTCTGAGGTTCTTCTCAGGGGAAGGCCTCGGCCTCTCTGCCCTGTTGCTGGCCCACTGGAGGAACTGGCTGGCCCCTGTGTGAGACGGGAGGCTGGACTGGAGGGACCCTCCCTGGTCTGACCCAGCAGGGCTCTTCTGAGGTTCTTCTCAGGGGAAGGCCTCGGCCTCTCTGCCCTGTTGCTGGCCCACTGGAGGAACTGGCTGGCCCCTGTGTGAGACGGGAGGCTGGACTGGAGGGACCCTCCCTGGTCTGACCCAGCAGGGCTCTTCTGAGGTTCTTCTCAGGGGAAGGCCTCGGCCTCTCTGCCCTGTTGCTGGCCCACTGGAGGAACTGGCTGGCCCCTGTGTGAGACGGGAGGCTGGACTGGATGGACCCTCCCTGGTCTGACCCAGCAGGGCTCTTCTGAGGTTCTTCTCAGGGGAAGGCCTCGGCCTCTCTGCCCTGTTGCTGGCCCACTGGAGGAACTGGCTGGCCCCTGTGTGAGACGGGAGGCTGGACTGGATGGACCCTCCCTGGTCTGACCCAGCAGGGCTCTTCTGATGTTCTTATGATCCTCCCCGTTTCCCCCACCCTTACAGCCCCACGAAGGTGTACTCGGGTCCTCTCTGACTCTCCCCCTCTCTGTGCTTCCTCCCCGAACAGTGCAGAAGGCCGAGCCCCAGCTCTACGCCAACCTCCCGCCCCACAAGCGGGAAGAGGTGGAGCAGCTGCTGGAGACGCCGGGCCACGGCAAAGACTGGCGCTGCCTGGCCGACCGCCTGGGCTACGAGGAGGAGACGGTGGCGACCTTCGGCCGGGGGAGGCCCCCGCCCACACCCTGCTCTCCGACTGGTCTGCCAAGGAGGGGGCCACCCTGGAGGCTCTCTGCACGGCCCTGGCGGCCATCGAGCGGGAGGACGTGGTGGAGAACTTGAACGCCCCCGCCGAGGTCAGCTCTGTGGTGTGACGGACCGGCCTGCTTTTCCCGTGGCACCGCTGGTGGACTTGTATCCGGGAGGGTGGGTCGGGTTTATTAAAAGGGGGGGGACGGGGGACACAAGAGGGGAACGTCCGGGAAGAGGACACCTTGTTACTTTTTTTAACGTGGACACTTGAACAAACGATGACCACAGACGACGCTGGGGCCTATGAACGCTGCCGCCCTCTGCTGGGTGGAGGACCTGTGGGAAGAGATGAAAGAGATGAAAGCGGACTCATCATTCATCGGGAAGCTTTGGAGATCCCACCTGGTGGTGCTCGGGTGTCTTGAATGGGGTGGGTTTTGGTGAAGGGAGGTTGGTAGGTGGTTGTTCTTGGGATTTGAGGGATGGAGCCAAGGAGGGAGGGTTGGAGGGAGGACGAGACCCCAGCATGGTACGGGGCCACAGAGTCCACCCTCCAAAGCAGCCATTTTCGGCAGGTGAACTGATCTTGGCCATCTGGAGATGAATTGTAATAGCAGGAGATCTCCAGGTGACCCTTGGAGGCTGGCAACCCTGTTCATAGAATCATAGAATGTTAGAGTTGGAAGGGACCTCGCAGGTCATCTAGTCCAACCCCCTGCATTCTGCGGGAGCATAGCCGAAAGACAGCCCTACAACATGCCCGAAAGATGGTCATCCACAGCCTCCACTCGAAAACGTCCAGGGAAGGAGCATCCACCACCTCCTGAAGCAGACTGTTCCACTGCTCAACCACTCTGACACTTACAATTCCTTAGTTGGCCTTTGGTTTTCACTTGCCCGCTTCGTCTAGGCCATGTGGGAGTCGGGAGTCTGCAGGTAGCTGGAAGCAGGCATGCAAATTCGGCTTCCTGAAATCCTTGGCTGTAACGTAAGAACTTGGAAATGCTTTCCTCTGCCCGAGGCGAGCAGAAAGCATCCCAAAGGGGATGGGTTCCCTGGACGTGGCGGGGGTCTTTCCTTCAACCACAGGCAAGGTCATCTATCTAGGTGGGAGTGGCCGTGGCTCAGTGGCAGAGCCTCTGCTTGGCATGCAGAAGGTCCCAGGTTCAATCCCTAGCATCTCCAGTGAAAAGGACCAGGCAGGAGGTGATGGGAAAGCCCTCTGCCTGAGACCCCGGAGAGATGTAAAGAGGGGCCATGGCTCAGTGGGAGAGCATCTGCTTGGCGTGCAGAAGGTCCCAGGTTCAATCCCCGGCAGCATCTCCAGTTAAAAGGACCAGGCAGGAGGTGATGGGAAAGACCTTGGCCTGAGACCCTGGAGAGCTGTAAAGAGGGACCGTGGTTCAGTGTTAGAGCATCTGCTTGGCATGCAGGAGGTCCCAGGTTCAATCCCCGGCAGCATCTCCAGTTAAAAGGACCAGGCAGGAGGTGATGGGAAAGACCTCTGCCTGAGACCCCGGAGAGCTGTAAAGAGGGGCTGTGGCTCAGTGGCAGAGCATCTGCTTGGCATGCAGAAGGTCCCAGGTTCAATCCCCGGCATCTCCAGTGAAAAGGACCAGGCAGGAGGTGATGGGAAAGCCCTCTGCCTGAGACCCTGGAGAGCTGTAAAGAGGGTCTGTGGCTCAGTGTTAGAGCATCTGCTTGGCATGCAGAAGGTCCCAGGTTCAATCCCAGGCAGCATCTCCAGTTAAAAGGACCAGGCAGGAGGTGATGGGAAAGACCTTGGCCTGAGACCCTGGAGAGCTGTAAAGAGGGACCGTGGTTCAGTGTTAGAGCATCTGCTTGGCATGCAGGAGGTCCCAGGTTCAATCCCCGGCAGCATCTCCAGTTAAAAGGACCAGGCAGGAGGTGATGGGAAAGACCTCTGCCTGAGACCCCGGAGAGCTGTAAAGAGGGGCTGTGGCTCAGTGGCAGAGCATCTGCTTGGCATGCAGAAGGTCCCAGGTTCAATCCCCGGCATCTCCAGTGAAAAGGACCAGGCAGGAGGTGATGGGAAAGACCTCAGGCTGAGACCCTGGAGAGCTGTAAAGAGGGGCTGTGGCTCAGTGGCAGAGCATCTGCTCGGCATGCAGAAGGTCCCAGGTTCAATCCCCGGCAGCATCTCCAGTTAAAAGGACCAGGCAGGAGGTGATGGGAAAGACCTCTGCCTGAGACCCCGGAGAGCTGTAAAGAGGGGCTGTGGCTCAGTGGCAGAGCATCTGCTTGGCATGCAGAAGGTCCCAGGTTCAATCCCCGGCATCTCCAGTGAAAAGGACCAGGCAGGAGGTGATGGGAAAGACCTCAGGCTGAGACCCTGGAGAGCTGTAAAGAGGGGCTGTGGCTCAGTGGCAGAGCATCTGCTCGGCATGCAGAAGGTCCCAGGTTCAATCCCCGGCAGCATCTCCAGTTAAAAGGACCAGGCAGGAGGTGATGGGAAAGACCTCTGCCTGAGACCCCGGAGAGCTGTAAAGAGGGGCTGTGGCTCAGTGGCAGAGCATCTGCTTGGCATGCAGAAGGTCCCAGGTTCAATCCCCGGCATCTCCAGTGAAAAGGACCAGGCAGGAGGTGATGGGAAAGCCCTCTGCCTGAGACCCTGGAGAGCTGTAAAGAGGGTCTGTGGCTCAGTGTTAGAGCATCTGCTTGGCATGCAGAAGGTCCCAGGTTCAATCCCCGGCATCTCCAGTGAAAAGGACCAGGCAGGAGGTGATGGGAAAGCCCTCTGCCTGAGACCCTGGAGAGCTGTAAAGAGGGTCTGTGGCTCAGTGTTAGAGCATCTGCTTGGCATGCAGAAGGTCCCAGGTTCAATCCCAGGCAGCATCTCCAGTTAAAAGGACCAGGCAGGAGGTGATGGGAAAGACCTTGGCCTGAGACCCTGGAGAGCTGTAAAGAGGGACCGTGGTTCAGTGTTAGAGCATCTGCTTGGCATGCAGGAGGTCCCAGGTTCAATCCCCGGCAGCATCTCCAGTTAAAAGGACCAGGCAGGAGGTGATGGGAAAGACCTCTGCCTGAGACCCCGGAGAGCTGTAAAGAGGGGCTGTGGCTCAGTGGCAGAGCATCTGCTTGGCATGCAGAAGGTCCCAGGTTCAATCCCCGGCATCTCCAGTGAAAAGGACCAGGCAGGAGGTGATGGGAAAGACCTCAGGCTGAGACCCTGGAGAGCTGTAAAGAGGGGCTGTGGCTCAGTGGCAGAGCATCTGCTTGG